>CAWUFW010014817.1:0-394983 GCA_963921515.1 Calotriton arnoldi | reverse complement strand
AACATAGCAAAACACAGGAGGCAACAGCAAAAAATGGAAGGGAGACCCACGCCAATGGTGCCAGGTCTAACACTTTGTTTAAATTCTTACATTTTTTTTTCCTTTGGACGGTGCCGGCTGCTGCCTTTTCACTGAGCTGGGCGAGGTGTTGGTTCGCTCACTACACTGTGCTCCGGCATTCGTGATGGCCCTGTTTCTGGCCGTGCTGTTCCGGCGGTCGCAGTGGCTGGCTTCTGCTTTCTCCTCTGGCTGTCCTTTCAGGTAAGAGTGGGAGTGGGTCTGCCTGGGAGCAGTTGTTCGGGGCTCCTCCCTCGTTCCATATCTTGCCGGGCCGGCGGTCTGCGCTGCTTGCCTCCGGCCAGCTTGTGGGCATGTGCCAGTGCTGGGGAGTCTGTCTCCTTCTCTGCTGGGAGGCGTTACATGTGTTTTGGCGCCTTCTTGGTTGCCTGCAGGTTTTTCGCCTTGACCGGAGGTCGGGGGTGCCTTCCTCCGGTCGGGGTGGGCGTGGCCTGTTGTCTGGCCTGATATCCGCCGGCCGGAGGTTTGCTGTGCCTTTCTCCGGCCGGGGTGAGTGATTGCCTTTGCGCTGGTCGCACGGTGGGCAGTTGGGGGCTCTGCCGCAGCACGAGCCTGGATCCTTTTGTTCCTCTGTGGCCACTTTGCGGAGTCCGGGGCCAGGGTGCGTTTTTCTCATGCGTGGTGTGTGCGCTTGTTGGTCTGGGGCACCTCTCTGTTCCTGCTGGCGATGCTGTGGGGGGTGAATACGCAGTTTTGGCGTCTCCCAGCCTGCTGGTTCCCTGTTGGGATCGTGGAGGGGGGGGGGGCCTGTCCCCTATTATTTATTTATTTATTTATTTATGGCCAGGGGTGCTGTCTTGTGTATCCTGTGGCCCACGTGGGGGGGGGGCTGCATCTGCTCGCGGTGCGACGGACTTGTCCCTGACTTTGTGCTGGTTTTGTTCTCCTGGCCGGAGGTCTGCACTGCCTTTTCTCCGGTGGGGTGTTGTTGCTGGCTCTCGGCTTCCCCGTCAGTGGTGCTCTGGGGAGTGTTTCTGGCGTGCGCTGGCTTGTTTCTGTTTGGGGGGCTATGGTGGGGTGGGTTTGTTTGGTGCCTAGAGGGGCCTCGTGCAGTGCTCTGGTTTTCGCCCGGATGGTGGGCTGCCGTGCTTTTCCGGCCTGTGTGGGCATTTGGGGCCTTGGCCCGCTGGTGTCGGCACTTTTTCCTGTGGTGCTTTTCTGTCTATTATGTACAGGCCCACTTGCGGCCCTCTGTGGTGGTTCTCTGTCTCCTGTTTCTTGCTGGGGCTGGGCTTTCGTGCCGGGTGTCCGTGTCCTGCCACAGGGGTTTGTGCAGGCTTGCTCCTACGGTGGTTTGTCGGCGTCTGGTCTTTGGTGTCTGTTGCCTCTAGGGGTAGGTGCCTGGGCCTACGGCTGGCCTGCCCTGAATCCCTGCTCTCGTCTGTTCTCCGAGGTTACGCAGGGTTGGGCTTGGTTAGTACCCGCATGGGAGTCCTCAGGGTGTGCCTGGTGCTGTAGGCTGCACTCCGCTCGCATCGGTGGGGGTTGCTTTGCTGCTTTTGGCCTTGGCTCTTGCTGGGTCGTCTTTGTGGCTTTCCCTGTCCACCTGGCCTTTTCTTCTGTGTTTCATCACTTTCCTTCCTTGTGGGAGCTTGTCCTCTGGCAATGGCTGTGGAGGCTTCCCTACGTTCTGGGAGTCCTGTCTACCCGTGTCTGGCAATGCTCTGTTCCAAGTGCGGGTTCGGCTATGCAGTGGTTCCTGGGTTTTGGGGCCTCCTTAGCCTGTGGGTGTCCCAGGGCTTGTCGCTGCGCTTCGGAGCGGTGCTCTGGCTGTCGCTGTGCCTTGTTGGGCCCCTCGGTACTGGGCTGCTCCCTTTTTGCCCCTTTTGTTTGGGGTGCTGGGCCTCTCGGCCTCTGTGATGGGGGTCTGTTAGTGGTGGATGCGGTGCTCCTTTCCCTTTCCCCTCCGTCCGTCTGGGTTGGACATCCTTTGTTGTTTTCTGCATAGAGGTGCTATGTCTTTTGTTGTTGGGTTGTTTCCTGACAAGGGGGCTGTCCTTTTCCCGTTGCTTGTGGGTTTTCCTGTGTTCTGCCTCTGTGTCTGCGTTGCGGTGCTTGCAGGCCTGGCGCTGTCTTTGCTGGGGTCGTCCCCCCGGCTGCTGGGTGTCCGTGTTGGATGCTGGGCAGGGCTTCGGGCCGGCCTTCCCCTGCGTTTTTGTGCTTCCTCTGTTTTCATCTTCCTATTGGCTGTGGCGATGGGTGCCTTCGGGGAGGGGTGCACTCCTGCCGTGGTTCCTGTTTTCGGCTTCGGTGTCTGTTTGGGCTGTTGCTCGTCGCTCTGGGGGCTTCTCTGTGTGCAGTTTCTCCCCCTTGAGTATGGCGGTAGACTTTCTCTTCGGCTTCCCCTGCGGGCTGTTTGGTGGGGTTCCGTGGTTGCTTCTTCCTGCCTGGTTGTTCCGTCTTGGTTCCGCCTGTTGGCGGTTTCTTGTACTGGGACTCTTTGCCTGCTGTTTCGTTGGTTTGCCGGCTTCTGGTGGCTGGTCAGTCTTTTGCTGGCCTCCGGGTTTGGCCTGGCCTGCCTTGTTTTGCCGGTGGGGCATGTGTACCGGTTTCCCGGGTGCTGTTGTCCCGTCCTGTGGTCTTCCAGGGTGTTGCGTCTGCAGTTCTGGTTGGGGGCGTCTGTGTCCTGCGGCCTTTCGACCCTGGTGGCTCCTGCCCGCGTCTGTTCTCAGGCGTTCGGCGTAGTCGGCCCTGGTTCGTTCCTGGGTGTGTGTCTGTCCGGGCTTGCCGGGTGCTGTGGGCTTCGCTGCCTCCTCTTCCTCTGGCCATGCTGCCGTGAGCTGCTTGTTCGCGCCTGCTCCCAGGGATTGGGCTGGGTCGGGCCTGATTCGTACCTGGATGGGTGCTCGCCTGGGTGTGCCTCGTGCTGTTGGCTTGGCTCTCCTGGCCTGTGGTCTGTGTTTTGTGGCTTTCTGTGGTCCGGTTTGGGTTTCGCCCTCTTCAGTTCCGTGGTAGGGCGGTGTTTTCCAGCTCCTGCTTCTCCCGTTTCTGGGTGGTTGGGGGCGGCGCTGTGGCCCTGTGCGTTCTGCTTGGTTCCTTTTTGGCTCGTCTTGTGGCCACCGCTTCTTTCCGTCCTTGGGGCACCGGTGGCGGCCTCCTCTGCTGTCCTGGCCTGCAGGTGGGCTGTTGTGGGCTGTTGTGGCTGCCCCTTGTTCCTGCCTGGGTCCCCTGGATTTTCCTGTGGGCTGTTCCCCATTCCTTTTTCTTCTGTGGGCCTTTCAGCCTGGAGGGGGTTGGCGTATGGCTTCCGCCGTGCTGACGGTTCCTCGGGCTGTGCTCCTGGCTTGGGTTATCCAGTGTGCGCCTGTCCTGTGCCTGGTTGCTAGGGTGGTTCTTCCTGGACAGACTGGGGTGTTTGCCTTGTGACTCTGGGGCGTTCTTGCCTGCTTTCTTTTTGCAGGTTGCATTACGGCGCGTCCACGTTTGTCCACGTCTTCTGCAATTTTTGGGGTTCTGTCTGGGCCCTTCCAGTTCCTGCCGTTTGGGGCTCTGGGCTGTTTGCTGTGCGGCCTGGGTGTGGGTTACCCTGGTGGCTGTTTGGAGTCCTCCTTCCGCTGCTCCCCGTTTGGTTTGGGGATATTGGGGGGTGTCGGTTTGGGGAGGGTTGCCCTGCGGTTTCCTTGGCCTGCGGGCCTCTTACTGGCTTTCCTCTTTTGGCCTTGTTCCGGGGTGCTGGTTCGGTAAGTTGGGAGTCCGTTTTTTCTGCGGCCTCCTGCCTGTCCTCGTCCTTTGGTTCCTCTGTTATTGTAGCTGGTGGTGGTCTGGATTCTCTGGTTCTGTAGCCCGGTGGTTTCGTTTTCTCCTGGTGCCTTCTTGAGCATTTCCAGGGTGGGAGTCTTGCTGTTGGGGCTTGGTGGCTGGTGATGCCTTGGTCTCTCGGCTTCGGTCGCCTCTGCTGTGTGTGTGCTTTTGGGGGTCTGCCTGGCTCCTTGTGCTCTGCGTTGGCTGTTGGTTGGGGGCTTGGTGTGCTCGTGCGCACATGGTTCCCTTTTCTGTTTCTCTGCCTCTGGTGCTCCGACTGGCCTTTCAGGGCTTTTCCGGTCTCGTTGCTGGGGTCTGTTGGTCGGTCTGGTCGCCTGGTTCTTTGTGGGGTGGTCCATCCCACGGTGGATGTGTCCCTTTTGGGGCTTTCCCTCCTGTTTGGTGGGCTCTCTGGTGTCCCCCTTTTTTTTCTTGCCTCTTTGGGGGGTTGCGCCTTCTGGCTCTGCTGTTTTTTTTGTCCTGTTGTGTCAACTTGCTGGCTTGGGGGTCCTCGGCTCCTTGTTTTTTGGGTCTTCTTTCTTGCCCATGTTTGGGGCTGGGCTTGCCTCTGGGATGCGGTCGGCTGTGTTGAGTCTGGCTTGTCTTTCCTGTTTGTTTGCCCTTCTTTGGGGCATTTTGTTCCCATGTTCTGGGCTTGTGCTTGGACAGTTGGCCTGGTTTTCTTTGGCTTGGTATGTCTCATTGCGTAATGGAGATAAGCGAGAGGGACGTGGAGGTAATATTTCTATTACCTACCGGTAATATCATTACTCCTAGTCCTACTCTCGCTTATCTCCATTACGGCCCGCCCTCCTTCCCGGTGGTCCGGCCAACTGTGTCTACGGTGGCTTGGTACATACAGGTGTTGTGGAGGGGGCGGTGCCTTTTTATTTTGGTAGGGGGTGTGTCTACGAGGCGCAGGGGCCTCATTGCGTAATGGAGAGTAGGACTAGGAGTAATGATATTACCGGTAAGTAATAGAAACATTGATCCTGGAGACTGTATTTCGACCAAATTTGGTGCTGGGTAGTTGACATTGGAAGGTAGAACAGCTTCCTACGAAGATTACATTATTCTATACTCAATCAATTTCCTAGCTTTAAAGGTGGTTGTAGGCATAAAGCTGTGTTTCTGTTACGTTGGATCACACTAATAAAAAGAATGGTTGCATAAAGGAAAGGCCTCAGACAAATATGAAAGCTGGTAAAAACTCTGCTCTCATTACTTCCAAAAGGGGGATGAGTGATGGTCCTGAAAGCTCAGCAGATAATTTTTTAAAGACATAAAACATTACAGGGATTTTTGATGCTAGGTGAGCCTTAAGAGTGTCTCTACGTGGAAAGCTTACTACTAAATACTGGTAAGAAATTTCCTCTATGAGTTTGACGCCATTTAATCTCAAAATAAATTTATTTTCAGATGAAGAGACAAGTGGTATAATTTTTGTTTTAGTGTTATTATTTTCTAATCTGTTTTCCTTGCAGTATAGCTGTAATTTTCTTAGAGAATACTGAAGGCCTAATTGAGTTTGGTCAAGAAGCACTGTGTCATTGGTGTATTGCGTACCCTGAAGAGGCTTGTTTCTTAGCTTTGGTGGACAAGCCCATTGTGTTCCAAGAACGTTTCCTCTCTCAGTTAGATATAACACTAGAATGCAAGAAGCCAAAAACACAACCCTGCTCCAGGCCTTTGTTTACAGAAATCTTGTCAGAGATGAATGCCTTGTTCCCAGATTTAATTTGTATCCAATAGTCCCTGTATAATGATTGAGGGGCTTTAAGTAGCTGTTTTGAGATGCCCATTTGATCGAGTTTTAACCATAGTAGGGTCTTCTATCTGAGTCGAAGGAATTACGGAAATCCATGAGATATGCATAAAAATGTTGCTTCAATCTCATTCCTCGCTTCATTAATGCCGATAATGTTACAATATTGTCTGCTGTTGAATTATCCGATGAAAACCCTGATTCATACCATGGGGTTAAATTTTGGCTTTCAGCCCCAGATCTCAGTTCTTTAAGGAGTACAACTGAGTTGTACTTTACATCTGTATCATTGAGAACAATTAACTGATAATAATCCGGGTTCCCTTTTGGCCCCTTTTTATGAACTGGGTACAATGTTGAGCTCTTCTAGGATGCCAGAACTGTGCCTTTCATGTAGGAGCCCTTAACTAGCTACCCCAGTGCCTTTGCCCAGTATATCAGGTTGTATTGAATATTGCTGTAGACAGGCCATTCGGTCCTGGAGCACAGTTGCGTCTACTTGCTCCGATAATATAAATTATTTCTTTAGGAAGTGTCATCTTAAGGAGTTTGGGGGCCCCTGCAGAGAACAAATTTAAATTTCATTACGCATTCCCTGCTAATTCAAGCACGCTTGATGCCCAAGAATACTAATTTATATTTTAAACTTTAAAAGGGGCACACAAAAAAAGTTGGCATGTCTTTGCCAGAACCCCAAAAATGCTTAAGATGACAAAAGGTAGAAAGACAGAGTCAGTGGTAGTGGTAGACGATGATGGAGAGCAGTATAGCTAGAGAAATTTGATACACAGATCAAATAGAGAAAACATTTACTTTCCCTGGGGGCCCCCTGGGAGGTGGGTGTCCTGGCCTATTGTCCACTTTGCCCATGCCTTAAAACGTCTCTGTCCTTAGGTTCTAATAGCTCGCAGATTCTGGCCCACACAGAGGCTGGACCCTTACTTGTTTCAGATGAATCCATCTCATTATAGATTAGATATGTACATAATGAGCTAATGTACTGTGTCCATACTGATAAACTAATGCGATTGCTTACCGGTTGCTGGTGGAAGCCTTCAGTAGCTTGAATCAGGTTCCACATTTTTTTTGATCTCAGTGTCGCTGCCTCGTGGAGAGCCTTCCATTGTTTCTCTCTATGTTCCTTTTTAGCACTCAATACTCAGTTTCTTGATCTGCATTGCATTTTCCAATTCAGAGATTCGCCCTGTTTTGATTTTTTCAGGGTCCTGCTTAATTCCTTTTGTAATTGTCTAAGTGTAGGTGAGTGCTAATCAATCAATCAATCAGGGCACTTATAAAGCGCACTACATACCCGCGAGGGTCTCAAGGCGCTGGGGGAAGAGAGGGGGGGGGGGTGCTGCTACTGATCGAAGAGCCAGGTCTTGACTGCTACTGTGATTTCAATCCTTGCTGGGGAAACCACACGTGATCATTTTTTAGTTATTAAGATCGCCTTTAATGTAAGGTCCCAGGCTCTCAATGTGAATTATATTTTCTCTTTTAGTTGACTCGGTGACATACTGTGCTGGATCTGGGGCTTTGGCAAGTATCCATGAGTCCAGTTGCAGTAGACTGAATAGTGGACATGTGATTCTTGAGTGAGACGCCATGTTGTCCTGGTGCCCAGCTCCTAGATACGTTGGTATTACACACTCACCTATTTCTAGAGTGCAGGTTTGGGCAAAGGGATTGCTTTCAGTTCTTTCTATTATTTCGCAATCTGTAAAGCAGTTCCTGAACTCTGTTGATGCAAAGGTGTAATCGAATAAAGCCATTCCGGTTGTGCCTGGACTTCTGAACCCACTGCAGCTTACTGCGTAGTGAACACATTTCACCCCTGAAACTCTAGAAAAAAGCATTGGAAATGCCAACAGTACTGGCTTATAAATGAAAGTGCCTATTCAGTCATTGATTAGTGTAGACGTTTGATACGTCCTCACACATGCACTCTATCACTTATCCTTGTACGCATGAATCCATTCAGCCAGCCACTGACTCCTTCTTGCATTCACAACACTTACACAACCACAATAAAACATGCACACAAACTCAACAGCACATGCAAGGTAAATTAAAAGATTAAAAGTAGATAAAAGAAAGCATGCTTCGGCCTAAACATAGCAGACATGGGCTTGCAATAATAAATACAATTAAACATAGCAGTGGGTGGCTGTCTTGTAATTTTATTGTGAATATTGTGACAATGATTTAAAGTTCCAACACGGCCGTCCATGGAGAACCAATGTGCTGGCTGTCTTGGAATGGTAAACAATGATGCACTATAGACAATTGCAAAAAGAACAGATGATGGACGGAATGCTGAAGCAATCAAACATTCACCCCCAGTCACAGATTTGGATTAAATCCATAATTTCTTTGCACACCACGCCACCCCAGTTTAGACCCAGCCATATGCAAATCAGCCTTGACCCTGCTCCCCCTGGGAACAGTTAAGCCCAAACTACCAGGCCAGGCCCTCCCTGGACCGGAAACAACATCCTGGGACAGGTTTCGGGTTCCACCCCTCTTCCGGCAGGCTAGCTTGAATCTGGTGGCGTAGCGAGCATGGGACCCACGTCTGGGCATACCCTTCCCACTTAGGGCAACAAATGCAAAGAGAACAGATGATGGATGGAATGCTGAATCAAACATTCCCCCCCAGCCACAGATCTAGGTTAAATCCATTGTTTTTTTGCATGCCACGCTATTCCAGTTTAGACCCAGCCAATGCAAATCAGTCTTGACCCTGCTCCCCCTGGGAACAGTCTAGCCCAAACTGCCAGGCCAAGTCCTCTCTGGACCAGAAACCAGCATCCTGGGACAGGATTCGGGGTTTCACCCCTCATCAGCCAGGCTAGCTTGAATCTGGTGGTGTAGCGTGCATGAGACCCATGTATGGGCATGCCCTTCCAACTTAGGGCGACAAATGCAAAAAGAACAGATGATGGACGGAATGCTGAACCAATCAAACATTCACCCAAAGCCACAGATCTGTGTTAAATCCATCGTCTTTTTTTGCATGCCATGGCATTCCAGTTAAAACCCTGCCAATGCAAATCAGTCTTGACCCTGCTCCCCCTGGGAACAGTCCAGCCCGAACTGCCAGGGCAGGTCCTCCCTGGACCAGAAACAAGCATCCTGGGACCGGTTTCGGGGTTTCACCCTCATAAGCTAGGCTAGCTTGAATCTGGTGGCATAGTGAGCACTGGACCCACGTCTGGCCATACCCTTCCGACTTAGGGTGATAAATGCAAAAAGAACAGATGATGAACGGAATGCTGAACCAATCAAACATTCACCCCCAGTCACAGAACTGGGTTAAATCCATCGTTATTTTGCATGTCACGCCATTCCAGTTAATACCTAACCATATGCAAATCAGTCTTGGGGATGAGTGGTTGAAAAGTTTCAGCACACCGTCCATCATCTTGCTGTGTTTGCTATGTTCGCCCTAAGTGGCCAAGGGTCCCTTGCTCGCTGTGCCACTGGATTCAAGCTGGCCTGGCTGATGAGGGGTGAAACCCCGAAATCCAGTCCCAGGATGCTTGTTTCCAGTCCAGGGAGGACCGGGCCTGACAGTTCAGGCTGGACTGTTCCCATGAGGAACAGGGTCAAGACTAATTTGTATATGGCTAGGTCCAAACTGGGTTGGCATAGTGAGCAAAAGAACTATGGTTTAAACCTAGATCTGTGACCGGGGGTAAGTAGTTGGAAAGTTTCAGCACTCCGTTCATCATCTTGTTGTGTTTATTATGTTCACCCTTAGTGGCCAAGGGTACTCGCTGTGCCACTGGATTCAAGCTAGCCTGGCTGATGAGGGGTGAAACCCTGAAACCGGACCACAGATGCTTGTTTCCTGGCAGCTCGGGCTGGACTGTTCCCACGAGGAACAGGGTCGAGACTGATTTGCATATGCCTGGGTCCAAACTGGGGTGGCTTAGTGAGCAAAAGAACGATGGATTAAACCCAGATCTGTGACTGGGGGTGATTGGTTGAAAAGTTTCAGCACTCCATCCATCATCTTGTTGTGTTTGCTATGTTCGCCATAAGTGTCCATGGGTTCGCCCAGAAGTGGGCCCCTTGCTTGCTGTGCCACTGCATTCAAGCCAGCCTAGCTGATGAAGGGTGAAACCCTGAATCCGGTCCCAGGCTGCTTGTTTCCAGTCCAGGTAGGACCTGGCCCAGCAGTTCGGGCTGGACTGTTCCCATGAGGGACAGGGTCAAGACTGATTTGCATATGGCTGGGGCCAAACTGGGTGACCTAGTGAGCAAAAGAACTATGGATTAAACCCAGATCTGTGACTGGGGGTGAGTGGTTGAAAAGTTTCAGCCCTCCGTCTATCATCTTGCTGTGTTTGCTATGTTCGCCCTAAGTGGCCATGGGTCCCTTGCTCGCTGTGGCATTGGATTCAAGCCAGCCTGGCTGATGAGGGGTGAAACCCTGAATCTGGTCCCAGGATGCTTGTTTCCGGTACAGGGAGGACCTGGCCTTGCAGTTCGGGCTGGACTGTTTCCATGAGGAACAGGATCGAGACTGATTTGCGTATGGGTAGGTCCAAACTGGGGTGGCTTAGTGAGCAAAAGAACAATGGATTAAACCCAGATCTGTGACTGGGGTGAGTGGTTGAAAAGTTTCAACACTGTTATCTTATGTTAAATGGGTATTTATAAGCGCACAGCTACTCCGAAGAGTGTCCCGGCGCTGAGGCGTGAGAATGAACAGATTAACTATGCAGTGTGACAGCCAGGATCGGTATTAATGCTGGTATAGCCAGGTTTTCAGTGATTTCCTAAACGCAAGGAGATCTTGCGTCAGTCTTAATTCCCCCGGAAGATTATTCCACAGTTGCGCCGCCTGAACCTGGAAGGAGCGCCCCCCTATCCGTGCTCGGTGGTATTTGGGGGCACATGCCAACTGAAGTGTTGAAGACCTTAATGTACGGCGAGGGCAATAGAACTGGACTCTCTTCCTGATGTACCCAGCACCTATGCCGTGGAGAGCCTTAAAATCCAGAACCATGGCCTTAAAATGGATCCGCTTGCGGATTGGGAGCCAATGCAGGGATTCCAAACAAGTGGACGTCCGTGCTCTTGGGCCCAGCATGAGTATTGCTCTGGCTGCCGCATTCTGGGCCACCTGCAGCCTTGACAGTAGGTACTCCGGCAACCCTAAATACAGTATATTCACGTAGTCCAACCTCGAAACTATCATAGCTTGGATACCATTTTTCTATGGGTGATAGGTAGGAGAGGCAGGAACTGCTTTAGCATCTTCAACATGCCAAATCAAGAGCCGACCACTGCCTGAATCTGAGCGTGCATAGAAAGGTTCTCGTACAACTTCACCCCTATGTTTTTCACTATTTTGACAGAAGTGGAAGGGGGAGACATATCAGCTGGCCACCAATTACGCCATACACTGCTGGGGGGGCGGCCGAAGAAAATAATCTCCGACTTTTCGGGATTACATTTAAGCTGATTAGCCTGTAGCCAGGAGAACACTTCAGTCAGACAGGAATTAATCTTGTCTCCTTTAAAATCTGAGTCTTTATTGCAGGTGAAGAGAAGCTGCGTGTCGTCCGCATACAACACAATTTTAGCTCCATAAGCCTCATCCAAAGATGCTAGTGGTGCCATATATATATTAAAGAGGGTGGGGCTCAAGACTGAGCCCTGTGGAACTCCCACCCCCAAAGGGGGAATGGGGGCCACAAAAGGCGGGGACCAAACTATTTGCTGGCGGTCCTTTAGATAGGAGGCAAACCAGTTGAGTACCATACCCCCAAAGCCGCATTCCTGAAGTCTCGCCAGGAGGCGGTCATGGGGGACGGTATCAAAGGCCGCAGATAAATCCAATAATATCAATGCGGCCTTGCAGCCTTTATCTAACACGTCCTTTATGGCTTCCGACACTTCCAGCAGCGCCGTCTCAGTACTGTAATTTGTCCTGAAACCCGACTGACTCTGGTGGAGTATTGAATTTGTTTCGACAAATGCCGTAGTGACCTGGTTCACAACTTTTTCCAAGGCTTTAGAAAAAAAAGGAAGCAAAGATATTGGCCTGTAGTTAGAGGCCAGTTCAGGGTCTAAAGTTGTTTTTTTTAAAAAAGGGAGAATTTTTGCCCTTTTCCACCTATCGGGGACCAGGTCCGTCTGCAGCGACAGGTTAAGGATCCAATTAACCGCAGGATTGATAATCTCCGCTATTGATACTATAATGCTGGCCGGACATGGGTCGGAAGGAGAGCCGGATTTAAGGCCTTTCATGATTTCTAATGATTTCTCCAAGGGAACCAATGGAAACTGATTCAGGGATGCTTCTCTCACATCAGTTATGGATAAGTCTGCCTCACCGCTATCGCTCAACACTGGGGACGTTCTCAGGAAGGTCTCCTGAATATTTTTTATCTTGTCATGGAAATAAGAGGCCACATGGTCCGTCCATGCCTCCGTAGGGATGAATGACTTGGCCGCTGCTATAGGGGAGGAGAATTCACTGACTATTCTGAAAATTTCCTTATTTTTGTTCTTTGCTCGTTCAATTTTAGCGGAGAAAAACTGTTTTTTCTCCTCAAGAACTCCATCTATCATCTTGCTATGTTTGCCCTAAGTGGCCAAGGGTATGCCCAGATGTGGGTCCCGTGCTGGCTGTGACACTGGATTCAAGCTAGCCTGGCTGATGAGGGGTGAAACCCCGTTACCGGTCCCAGGATGCTTGTTTCTGGTCCAGGGAGGGCCTGGTCTGGCAGTTCAGGCTGAACTATTCCCATTAGGAACAGGGTCAAGACTGATTTGCATATGGCTCGGTCCAAACTGGGGTGGCATAGTGAGCAAAAGAACAATGGATTAAACCCAGATCTGTGACTGGGGGTGAGTGGTTGAAACGTTTCATCACTCCGTCCATCATCTTGTTGTATTTGCACTATAGACAATTGCATTCCACGATGGTCGCCTGGTTTAGAAGCATTGGCCGTCAAGCAGTCTGTCAGCACTGTCTGGGGAGCTGTCGTGTGCTTTAAAATTAAAATAAAAAGAGAAGAACATACATTAAAGTGAATATATAAAAGGAAGACATTGAATATTAAAGGACTGTCCCATCATCCCTGGCACCAAAGCTCAATCATTTTCAGGTGAACATGCACATGTGATCAGACAAATGGCATCAATCACAGGGCAAGAGATCCAATAGCGAAAGTGGGCTAACCCCTTGCCCTATGCTGTGTGCTGTCATTGATGGAAGTAGAGTGTAAATGACACTCCGACAGATCAATGGCAGAAGAGGGCTGACCCAAAGACCCTGTATGTATGCATATGTACATATTTTTATACATAGGTATGTGTGTATTTTGTATGATTTCTTTTTATTACAAGATCCTGGCAGACAAATAAGCCTCTGAGACCTTCCAAAGGGATTCTATCTCACAATAATAAATTATTTGTAATGCACCTGGTTGCTTTGCCCAAAGTGTCCCTGCACTGAGATTTTATACTCATGCACAGCACCTATGATGCACACTCCAGAAATGGCCCTTAGGTCTGTTTGAATAGCCAGGTTTTTAGGTTCTTTCTTTGCTTTCCTATCTAAGTGCTTGGAGGCCAGCCAGTGGAAAGAGCATCCTCCCATGCGCGCTCTTTTCACAGTGGGGATGGCGGCTAAAAAGGCCCCTGCAGATCCGAGACTTCTGCCGGGTAGCTAGAGTTTGACAAAAGAGTGAGGATAACGAGGTCCTTTTCCAGTCAGTATTCTATGACAATAGCATGTACCTTTAAAGGACCCTCTCTTGTCCAATGGCAACCAGTGCAGTTTAGCGTGGGCTGGACCTGTAGGGTTTCTCCTCAGGAGGTTGAGCAGCAGATGAGCTGCCACGTTCTGCACCCTCTGTAGTCTCTGCAATCTGCATTGTGAGACCCCAAAATACAGCACATTGCAATAGTCCAGTCTGGACGTTACCAAAGCCTGGACTACTGACTTTCTAGTGGCTTCTGGTAGAAATGTCTGAATCGTTTTCGGGGCATTCAGAATCCTGAAACATTTCCCCGCTAAACTGGTGACCTGACTGTCAAACGAAAGTCTTTCATCAAACCAGATGCTGAGGTTCTTAACTTTCACCAAGTGTATCTGGTCACCAAGCAGAGGTCGGGATCAATGGTTGCTCCCTAGAATAAGAACCTCTGTTTTTCTGGCATTTAGTCCAAGGCAGCTATGGTTCATCCACTCAGCCAGTTCTGACAAACAGGATCTTAACCGTGCTGCAGTGCCTCTTTCTTCCTGGGACAGGGTGATAATAAGCTGCATGTCATCGGCGTACAACACGATGTTAAAGCTGTGACGCTCGATGATATCAACTAGGGGGTGCATGTAGAGATTGGATTAAGTGAGACTCCGCGCTGAGCCCTGCAGCACTCCCTGCCACAGATGAAACACCTCAGATCCAAAAGGTTTTTGAGACACCTGGAATGTGCGGTTCTGTAGGAAAGATGCTAGCCACACCAGGGCCTTGGCTCTGATGCTGTAGTTCCACAGCCACTGGAGCAGAAGGTCGTGGGACATGGTACCGAAGGCCACACTGAGATCCCCCATTATTAGTGCAGCAGTGTTACCCCCATCCACAACCTGGCTACGGGATTCAGAGGCTAACAGCAGTGCAGATTCTGTGCTGAACTGAGATCGGAAACCTGACTGGGTCTCGTGGAACAATTCCCTAGCCTCATTAAAACTCGACAGCTGTTTATTTATATACTTCTCAGCCACTTTAGAAAAAAAGAGAAGCAAAGAAATGGGCCTAAAGTTTTCCAGCTTTTTGTGGTCCAGTCGAGGCATTTTTAGGAGTGGAACTATAATAGCATGTTTCCAGCTCATAGGAGTTATTAAGCACGGGCAGTATTGCCTTCATCCCTCGTTCCAAATTAATGGGTGAGGCAGGGTCAGATGGAGAGCCTGATTTAACCTCTCTCAACAGAGAAAGAAGATCCATCATGGTTAGAGGATTAAAGCTGGAAAGTCCTACCCCATCCGTGGATGATTCAAACCAGACTTCAAGACACGGGGCATCTCTGGCTGCCTCTGGAAAAGTAGCATAGAAAGCAAAGACTTTGTCACAGAACAACTGAGCCAATTTACCACAGTGAAAATCATCTACCCCTAAGGTTTGTCAAAGAGCGTGATCAGCCTCAAAATCCTTGCCTGCAAATATAATCTGTGAGATTTCATGTCACAAAGCATATGTCTGCAGGCTTTAACACAGTGCAATAACAGCCCACTCTCTAAGGCTTATCAGCTTTCACACCAGGGTATTGTAATGAATCACTACAATAAATAAATCAGGCTTTCGCCTTTTTCATAACTTTTCATGATAAACAGATCAGATCTTTGGCATCCGAAATACATGTTCCCAATAAACCCAGCAGACACATAAGCTTTCTCAGGTTCTTGTCACCATAACCAACTCAGACCTACTGTTTTGAGCATAAGCATTTCCAGAATCCAGCCATCAAGTATACCGTATTAAAGTTACAAATATGTACAAAATTACAGTTGTCAAAACAAAATAAAATTCTTAATAATAAGGATTATCATAGTGCAAATCTATCCCCACTGTTTGTTCGAGTAGGTCATCAATTCCAAAACTCTTGCCAATCAGGGTGACCAGTGAGATTCCAGGCTTTGTCATAGCTATTGATGATAAACTGATGGACCCTATGGAATCTGACATAACTTTTTCTCAACGAAACATTAAAGCTATAGTCTTCACCATTGGATTGACATCATAACCAACACAGACCTACTAAGGGAGTCATTATGATGGCGGGCGGATCGCCACTGCCCGGCCGGCGGTGGCGATCCGCCCACCATCACAAGCTTATTTTCCCCCTGCCATATTATCATGGCGGGGGGTATCGTGGCGGACGCAAAGTGCGTCCGCCACTTTTCCGTCGGTCGGCAATCGTTACGATTGCCGGCCGGAGCTGGGCACTAATATGGTGGCGGTGCCTACCGGGCACCGCCATCCATATTGGGATGGGTGTTCCCAATGGCCTTTCCATGGCAGCGATGCCGCCATGGAAAGGCTTGCGGGAATTGCTTTGGGGGGCCCGTTGCGGGCCCCCGGAGGGGGTGGGGGGATGGGGGGGCTGCACTTGGGGGGTACCTATTGTACCCCCCTACATTGCCATGCACAAGATGGCAGGCACCGCGCGGTGCCTGCCACGTTGTGCATGGCAATGCACAACATGCCATTTTGGCATTGCGGCGGGTGCTGCTTACAGCAGCACCCGCCACAATGTCAAGATAGCGGAATGCGACCGCCAGGGTGGCGGTCGCATCCTAATCAGTGGTGCGGGACCGCTGCACGTCTGGCGGCCGGTCCCAGCACCGCTAGGGTGGCGGGCGGACGAAAGTCCGCCCGCCATCCTAATGAGGCCCTACGTGTGCATATACTGACAACCATCGTGCAAACGTAAAGAATTCCAAATATGTACAAAATTACATGTGAATAAACAATGTACAGCTCCTCCTATGGGCCTAACACAAGGATCAGCATAGTGAAATCTTCTACTTGTAGAGTTTGTCGGGGGAGGGAGGGACCAGCACCAAACTACTGTAGTAAACGGTGAGATTCCACGTTACAAAAAACCTCTCTGCAGCTTTAACACATGGTAATAACCACGCTTAAAGGCCTATTGAATTAAAATTTTCACAATAAATATTTGACACACTGACTACCTCTATCATAACTTTCACAATAAACAGATCAGGCCTATACCCTCGATCATTGGCTTGCCACCATAACTAACACAGTCCTGCTGCATTGAGCATAAGGTTTCCCACAAGTCAAAACAAGCATTTGCAATGCAATCGGTCTCGCATTTGTGAAAGTTAGAGCTATTAGCGCTGTAAATGACAACGTTTTTTACTTTTTTTTGTTTTGTTTTCAGTGGAGTGATCATATGTGCATAGTGCTATTGCCATTAGTATGACCTCACGGTGCTGGAGAACCAGAAAGTGTGAACTAGGTTATGAGAGAGAAATTAAAAAAATAGGGAAGGAGTTGCTGTAAAGGGTCGGGGATAATGCATGACAGGAGAGAGTATGACACCAGAGCAGGATATGTGCATGAGAGACAGCGAGAGCGAAAGAGGGTTTAAAGAGAAGTGTGTGTGAGTGACAGGGAGAAAGGAATGGTTAGAGAAGAATAGGGCCGGGGAGAAGGAATATGAGAGGGCAAAAATAGAAGGCAGTTGCGAGTTTGTGAGGAAGAGACTAGAGCAGAATAGACACTCAGTAAAAGATAGGCTGCACACAGTATAAATAGGCTGTCGGGAGAAAAGTGCAAAAGGATTGTTGTAATGTTTACGGTGCTTTCAAAGGCTATGTTTTCAGTAAAACAGTGACTGTACCTTGTGAAAATCTTTTTTATAGCTTTTGGTTAAATGGGCAAATTCTAGATTATTTCAGTTAAAGCCTATAATGGCCCTTTAAATTCGCTGATTAAACAATTTCTCAGATTTACAATTCTTTCAAAAAGCAGGGACACCAAGCTGCCTAGGATCGACCTAAAAAAAACGGCATCCTGTCAAGCTGTGCATCAGAGGTCGACAAACTGTCATGCATAGGTGCTACTGTGCCAGATATGCATGCCTATGCGTGAGTAAGGAAATACAATGTTTATTGAAATACTGCAGAGAGAAAAGAGTTAACAAGCGACTTGTTGCAGTCATCTTCTATGCGTGTGTATTGCCCTTTCAGTGTTTTGCAGTGCTCCTCTGAAGGAACTCTGGTGTCCAATTCCTTGCAGTGTCCTTATCTGTTCCACTAATCTCAGACTCATTGACCAAGGGATGAATGTCTTTTACAGTCTGTATTGGCCCGGCTGACTATAAAGGTGATATTTTCAGTTACTGGCTACAAAGCCGTGCAGGCACCGGCGAGTCAAGGATCAGAGTGAATGCACAAAATACATTACTCACAATTAGACCTAAAATGATAGCAATACGGAATGTAATTGTCAAGGTCTCACAGTAACTGCATTATGGCCACAACGACAGACAAATCAGGAACACTGAGCATATTTTGCCAGTACTGAAGGAATACTCATTATCCTGACACTGTAAGGATCAAACGATATGCATTAAAACTTCAGGGCATGGAATGCAGCAGTGAACTCATAAAACACATAAATTACCCTGTGTAGAGATCAAGTTTTACAACTGTCCACAACCATACTCCCCTATGGGCACAGAGACCCCTGCACCCCTACTAGCAGAGTTACAGTACCTTCTGAGAGCCCTAGGGTAATGCTTCCAGGTAGGCAGATATCATAGGACGCAGGAGCACCTGCGTGCCTACTACGAAGAACATGGTAATCTTTGTGAATGCAGCAATTCGAGTGCAATTCGAGGTATCACCCCAGAGAACCACAGCGGTTCGAGTGCCCCAGTGTATGGCCAAAACACAGTGGGGGTACACACACTGTAAATCCCTGTGTACAAGTGTGCCAAGTGCAGCTGCCTGTGCAGGCAGCTGCTGAAGGTATAGGGATTGTGGTCAGATTGCGGGCGTGGGAGACCTGTGGTTTTTCCTGGCTGCCCGCTGGAAGCTCAATACCGCTGTACGTCTCCCCACTGGCAGTGAAGATCAGTGAAACGTGGGTTCCTGCTGCGAGGAGCGCAGCAAGTTTCCTTGGGACTGCTCGGATGGGGAAAAGTAATGAAAGTGGGGTCCTGCTGCGCTGAGTGTTGCAGGTTCATTATGGCCGCTCAGGTGTGAGGCTGCGCTTTTAGGCAGCCTATTGGAATGGTGGTGGCAGCTCTGCTGCACGGCATCCACACTGGTGCAGAGAGGCATTGCAGCGCTACACACGAGCTGGAGTGAGAGACGCAACAGTGTCACACACGAGGCTCTTGGCTGCACTCTGGAGAAATGGGGAGCGGCCAGCGGGTGAGATCTGGCCCTGCGGTCGCGCTCTAGACATGCTGGCAGGCTGCAAGCCTCATGTGATAGCACTGCACTTGCCAGCAGTGGGGGTAATCCATTTTAGGCAGGCTGAACTGAATAAAGGAAACTTAGGGTTGTAAAATGCAAATGCCGTCAAATGCCATCTGAAACATGAAGCACAGCGTCCGTGAAGCGGGCGCCGTGCTGATACACGACCTGAGGCAAACAATTAACAAGGAAGTAGTCCCTAAATGAAAAGATAACAGCCCAGCAGCGTAACTAAACTGTAGTTGGTCGGTGCTGCTTCCTACAAAAACGGAAGTGACGTTTCGGATCGCCAGCCAACTAGAAGCCAGATAAGAAAAGCAATGCCAGAGTTAACCAATGGCAAGCGGCAGGAGAAATGACCCTCCATATTCTGTTTACTACAGGTCTTGCGACAGCGCATGCGCTGTCTAGGCTCGACCTAAAAAGCAATTCAAGTCCTCCTTTCATTGAAAGCACCCAACCTCTGCCCGATCAAATGCTGGACCCAAGGTAATCAACATGTGGGAGGAGCCTAAGCCACTCTTTCAATAGTACTACTGAAAGATTGTTTTCTGTTGCTCAAATAAAGCCATGCGATAGTTGCGCTGTTGAGCCAGACCTAATAGTTGAGTGAAAGAAAGTTTTTATCTGTAGCATTATACATGTAAAAGCAAGGGTCAAAGGCCTCAGTAAATAAGATTGTTAAAGAGCACACAAAGACAGCATGCAAGCACCTAATTTACGTAACTAAAGTGTCCTACAGAATATAAGGCCGACTATTTTCGACCCTTCTCTAATTTTGCAATGTGACTGATATATTATTAAGCCACTTCTCAAAATCTCCTGTCATAGGGTACTTGCAGAATATACTGCCTAATGAATGTTAATTAGGAAGGTTGCTAATTGCGACCCCCTGTGATTAGCAAAGAACAGCAGGCCATTTATCCCTACATCTGCATTCCCAAAGAGGATTGTTTTTTAAATCTGCCGGCGTTCCTTAATGGTGTAGTTTAAAAAAAAAAACATAAATATGTTTCCTGTTTGGTAACACACCGGATGGGGGGTTTGGCGGTGGTGTACAAGCAATGGTCCATTGGGCAACTGGGTACCCCATCTGAAGTTACCAGACACAGGTCCCAAAGGGTATGCTGTCCAAGGGGGAGGGGGCAGCGTCCCCTTTGTAAATGGGTTACCACTTCCTATGAGGAACTTGTTACTATTCAGTAGTTTGCAACTGCAAATTTGGTCACAAACCATTGATATACCTCATTGTGAGTCACAAGTACGAGGGCGCGCCCCTTCCTAACTGCAATTTGGAAGGAGTAAGTAAACAGATTTTGCAATTTGGGAATGATTTTACAAATAACAAAATAGGTTTAGTAGATAGCAAACAGCCAATTTACAGTGGCAAACCGAGTGATTTTACAATTCGCAGGGTTTGTGACTGCAAAAGGCTTGTACTACAGGTGCCGAGTGCTTCGCTATTCAGCAGATTACTCAACCCCTAGGGACCTTAACTAAGGTTAGCCTTATAGAAGACAAAGTTTACAGAGACTTCCCAAAGACATTTGAAAGTAATACATCCCTGTATGAAGGAAGAATTACCTATGAAAGAAAAAAACCCTTGAGAGAAGCAAGTCTGCCGGTAGTTTGGACATTGTTTTAAGAGTGGGAGGTGGGCAGGTAGACAGACTCTCTGCTTACAAATAGCCATAAACTAATTCATGTTCTCATTTGGGCATTCAATAGGGAAACTCACAAGAGTGAGGCCTAGGAGTGCCTATCTGGTCTCATCCCATTCTCCACTCCCCAAACCTCATTGTTTGCCCTGAGATAGTTTCAGGCTGGTCTTGGAGGAGAGGAAACATTAGGAACAAGCAGCAGACTTGCTCCTACGGATAGATCAGGCATGCTGTGTGATGGTGCACCTGAGCACTATGAATGCTGGGCTTAGTTTGCAGGTCATACTGCATACATTAGAAAAGATCCAAAGGGAGGTGACAGCTACAAATGTGGAGAACAGGTTCTTAGTGCCAATTATAGTGGCCTCCTGGCTGGAACCAGTTAACTTGGCTAATACACTACATGGATTAACTCCTCCCGTGTGACTCAAGATCTTGGACTACAAGCCCTGCCATCTCACAAATTACATCTCCGCATACAAGTACCTACAAGTAATCCCTCAAGTAGTCCACTTTAGACCCTCTACTGTTTCTTTGGCTCCTCTCTTCAGGTTGGAAGTTGATGCATGGAAAACCTAGGTGTTTCTAACTTTTCTGTCATTCTCATTCAACCTACATTTCCTTTGCAAACTCTTGGTGCCCCCGGACAGTCTTGTGTCATGTTCGTTTTATCCACTTGACAGGAGATGCCCCAGCATGGTCAATGGTAATGAGTGGTGATGCAATATTATATCATTATGATTGCTTTTGTAAACAAGTTTCAATGTATATTTAATCAACAAACTGTGCACCATCCAAGATAATTGAATTCCTAGATTTGATGCAGGACGATAAGGTCTTGGTCTCACACTTAGCCCAACTCAAGGTTTTTGACCAAAATATCAATAATAAATATTGTGGTAAGAATATTCAGAGCAAGAATATCATGAAGGTAAGTTTCTATTGGTAAGCAAACTTTTACTATGCTTAACTGTAGTAATCTGCTTGTTAAGTAATGCACCTTCCCTGTCCTTGTTCTCTGCCTTGATGCTCAGCCAATGTGATGTCATTAGAATGTTATGAATGTTTGTACTTGAAGGAAGTGGGAGTTGGGATGATGGGCTGAGCAGCAAGGAGGCTGCTCCTGGTGGGGCATATATTGGAGCTTACATTGGAACTTACTAAGATGTAACTTGGAGAATAAACTACCAACTACAAGAGCTGTCCACGAGACTTCTAGGATTGCTACATTGGCGACGATTTAAAAGGAAAAGAACTTACGCATAGAGAAAAGAAGGCTACTGGGACTTAAGGTACTAATATTACTAAAGACATTGAACTATTTAAGCTGTCTGGCACCCGCCCCACCAGTGACCCCGATAACGGTCGCCCTAAAAAATTCAAGGTGCCAGATCCACCTGTGTGTGAGACTGTAAAGAGTAACTGCAGTCCTGTTTTGAAAGTATGACCAAGAAACAAGTTCCTGAGACATCTCTCGCCCCAACCGTGAGTTATTTGCTGGCCTATTTATATTATGGAAATGCTGAGTGAGAGCGTGTATCGGGCCCCGGTTCAGGATTCACACTTACTATTAGCGTGAATGGCCGCACAGATTGGTTCCCGTTTTTAAGTGTTGATCGGGGCGAAAATCGAGCCCCGGGGGATGTGGTATTCATTTGTAATATTGACGGGCATTGTTGGACCTGTGACAGTGCCCAAAGTCATTTGTGAGACAGACGAAGAAAAGAAAAGAAGAAGCATATACTTCACTAGTCTCTCGCCACAATCGTGAATTAATTGGTGGTCTGCATGTGTTTCTCCCTGCATATAAATTTTTGTCCACTAGATGGTGTATTTGCACTTTGGAAGTGCCAAGCGAGGACAAAGATCGTACCCCTGTTATAAAGTACTGATCACGCCATGGGGTTGGCACTTTGAGGCTTCACACCTTGAAATATCGTAATCGGGGTCAAAGATCGGGCCCCGGTGTGAAGCGTGAATAATGTGACAGTGTTGTGCACTATTAGGAACGTGTTAAACTGAGTGGACTTGTTGGGGGTTTCGGCGGGGATATCCGTTAAAGGCATGATTTAAAGACGCCTCATAAATTTCCCAGATGTGTCCGTTACACATGTGACATTTAAAATTTCAATCCACGTGCATCCGCATGCATCTCTTCAACGCCTCGTGGACAAGTTCTATGGTGAGCGTACAAGTGCAACTTGTCCTTCCGTCATGTATAGAATCAGCTAAGCGCAAGTTAGCGGTGCAGTGATTGTCCTCATGTCATTGCGTCATCACGCAACGTCCGGTGGCCATCTTGGGGTGTGCATTTTCAACGAAGAAAAGTTCGTTAGTGCAATGCGATCCAGGTTAGACCCTCATCGGGCGTTTCATCCTCAGGCGCCTGCATCGTTGTTACTAGCTGCCTTTCCGCAATCTGTTTTCATCATTCAACTCATTTGCAGTACATACTATGGCAGTTCAGACATGGAAACTGAGGTATTTATTTCTTATGATCTGAGACTCCATGCACGAACTGTACATTCCTGGAGTCTTGTAGTTGTCACACGTGCACATTTCACGGTGATGTGCACACCTGTAGTGTAGCTCCTATTTCCCTAATAGGCCCTGCGCATTGGAATAATATATCCTATAGGTTTGACATAGGACTAAGGTCAGTATGTCCTTATCGAGTATATTAAACTTAATTACTTGTGCCAGCTAGCTCAGAGGCCACTAGAAACTCCTTGACAACAAGAAGGGAGTAGTTTCTGGCAGCCGCAAAACATGACCACTGTGTTTCCCTTTAGAATCAGAACGTGTCCCAGAGTCGTGGAAACAATAGATAACTATTTCACTCAGCTCAGTCGTGCATGCTTAGTTTTCTCCAAGTTACACAGAAAGAAATAGACGGGCGTTTCAATAAAGGATTTATTGAACAGTCTTGTTTCTTGTGTAAGTAAAATGTGCTGTTACGATCACAAGACAGTATGCGAGATAAATAATGTACAGGGTGAGCAGTAGAAATAAATAATACTGCGATAGCATTATCTTTTAGTACATATGCTGTTACATAAATAACACAGACTAAAAATGCGAGTACTCATACGATGCGTTGCTAAGCTAATTCTACCCCAATGTACCTAACCTAACCTAGGTGTAGGAAGAGGGAAGAAGTAGGTGAAGTATTCCTTACTATGGTATACTAAGAGTATGTTAAGTCTAGTATGCCTAGTATGCCAAGAGTCCCTCTAGGTTCTAGTCAGCTCCATACCTGAAGAATGAGAGAGGTAGGAATCTCTTTGCCAGACTCGAACTCCAACACCCCGCAAGGGAAGTCAGATCACTGGAAGCTGGAAGCTGGGCTCTCTGCGTGCAGGGAATGGCAGCGTCTTCTCAGTGCGTCAGGCCGGGAAACGGGCTCCTCTGAAGTCGAGGTCTCCTCTGGTTTACAGGGGCTAGGGAAGGTATATTTATACCTGAGAGCACCTAAGAATGTTAGCATTGACGTGAGTTGGACAGCGAAAGACGTCATGAATGAACCCCCTAAGGAATAATGGTCCATGCATAATATATGAGTCCTTGAAGAAATCAATAGTCCTAGACTAGGGAAACTCCCGCAGCCTAAGGGTCTGTTCTTCATGAACTCGTTGTGACGTTAGGGTGGACGGATGTCAGAGACCATGCCTGTATTTGGAGTGCACGGTTTAATGCCTAAATAAGGGCTGGGATTTTATGCATATATAAGGGCAGGGCGAATTGTGCCTATATAAGGACATGATACTTGAAAGCCCGTTTATGGATACCCTAAGAGGAATACAACACCCACTCCTCTTTCGTGTGTATGATAATACTAAAATGCTAAACATTTAAAATGCTAAACATTAAAATGGAGTACCGCATATTTCTAAAATTTTTCATAAAACCATTTAAAAAAGGCATTTAAAAAACTTATTAGAATGCAAAAGGTACTGTACATTTGAAACATTGCTTTTCATTACAAGCATAAAGTTCGAAAATAAATGCAATTGGAATGAAATAAGCAGTAATATTTACATTTGACAAAAATGATCGATAAGTTTCTCAAAAATCAAAGTCATTTCATGTCATAAAAATGAATGAACTGTTTTAGACACACAAGATGACTCAGTGTCCGTGGAAGTACCTAGAAGTCTGTATTATAAGGCTAGTTCTACTTTAAGCAGATTGATGTGCCATTTTCGTTAAAAAAAAATGGGGAAAAAGTTCAATTTTGGTAGAGTTCCAAGTTGTTTAAAAAATGAAGGCCAAATTGTCACTGCATCTCTGGAACACAGTATGCCGAATCAGAATTAGTTCACGGGTCTGGTGTAAACATGAGATCATCTATTTCAATAGACAAAACATCATCCACTGTTGTTGGTGTCAGTTGGAACACCTCGTGTAGTAGATTAATTGCACAGAGATGGGAAGCATTGCTTCCAGCATAGGTTGCCTCTACAATGTTCACGTCTGTTGTTACCTGTGTGCCTGTAAATCTTTCTCGTACCTCAGCAGCAGCCGGAAGTGTCTGTGAGATCTCAATGAATGATGACATCAGGATTGGAAGCCTCTGGGGACAACACAGAGCATGGGCCGTTATCGGGTCCAGCAGAGTATCGACATCCGTTGGCGTTGCTGATGGAAATGTTAGACATGTGTCCAACACGCATTCTTCACCGCATAGCAGGCATCGTAGAACAGGTAAGATGCAATCTTGCCAGATTGGTCTGAATGACAGGAACCAAGTTGCATTAAGGTCCTGTAGACGAGTCATGCCCAAAAGCTTTACTATTTGCTCACGGCACTTTCGTTCAAGGAGAGCTTTCTCCAGTTCGCTCGGAGTGATGTCTGCGAATAGGCTGGCCATAGCGCAATAGCAGGAAGAGAAATAGAATTCTGGCAACAAGTGCTAGAATTAATGGTATGCCACCAAACACCGAATGTGCAAAGTTCGGGATGATTCCGAGTATTGCCTGGAAAGGTGCTAACAGACCTGAGCAGATGCTCTTAAATACATGTACAATTCCGGTTGTATCAGACATGTTAAAGATACGTGATATCATTTCCACGAAATGTATAGGGCAGTTTGTACGTATTAAAGTCTGTATCTCAGCCGAAGTCCTTGCAACTTGTAGATCATAGGTTTCTTTGGCCGAGGTCAAAGGCACTGTTTGCTGTAAAAGCATGGCTTTCATTCTGCTTAGAGTATCAAATCTTATAAAAGAGACGTTCAGCGAAGGCCATAGAGGCGACTCCCTGACTGTGTCTATTGGGGGAAACAATACTTGCATACAGCAAGTGACCCTGGAGTTGACCGTTACTAGATATGGGATGCCTGGCAGCATTCCGCAGCAGCTCTGATCATTCAACATGAGGTAACTCCCATTAGAAAGTTGTCCAAACGTCGGATTAATCACAGCAGCTGGAGTACCCTGCTGATGGCAAGACAAATTTTCCACTGAACCATTACAAGCCCCGTGCAAGGAAATGTCTTGACATATAAGTGAACCACTCAGTGCAAGTTTACAGTTTGAACCGCTCAAAAACACTTCACGATCCCCACTCCAACATCTATATGTGTACGGTAAATCCCACGATGTCTTAATGTATTCCTTACCCAACCTTTCATATTTGCCTGCTTGCATTTGTCTGAGGCAATACTGAAACTGAAAAGTACTCACAGGTAATGTTATTTTGCCATGAATAAGCCATTCTGTAGCTGGTTTTTCTGCCACAGGGAATGGTAACTTTTCCAGTTTTTCAATGCTCAGCACTGTATACTTTGCTCCTCTTTGTGCCAGTTCGATCTGTTTATCAGTGAGATTGTATTCTGCAAACAGAGCCGTTGTGTTGATGAAACGCCAAGGCACATAGCCCGCTCGCAAAGATTGCAGCGTCCAGCTTAATAACATAATAGAACGTAATTGAGATTGGCCTTGTTGTAACATCGCCAAATCTTGTTCTAGTATGTCGATAGCAGAGGATACAATGCCATCCAATGAATATATTCTGGAGGACAAAGTTGTTAACCCATTGTCGACCACAGAGAGTGTTTTCTCTAAATTAATACGATCAAGTTCACGTATTCGTTCTGCGGCCTCTATCTGTGATACCTTCCAAGCTTCATTATAAGCAGCATAAATGCCGGCATATATGAAACGTTTTTGACGCGGTTTTCTTGGTCCAAGCAAGAAATCCCTAAGATCTGCGTCCTTTTTAAGTAAGGTTAAGTGTTGTTTCACATCCTGTAGTGTAGACTTATGCAGCCAATCGAGGCATAATTTACCTACACTGTATGTTGTTACTACCCCCGGATGTTGTCTTTGGACGTATCTTGGGTCTGGCCTATGAATAGTAAACCCCTGAGTTTTATTCAGGAATCTTTCCTGACAGTTATTCGTGTCTGTGGGCCAGATCAACCATTTTTTCCAATTAGGATTAGATCTGTTGAGTTGTAGTATATTGTCAACTGTCACCACTGCCTTTGTCTTATTTTCACTGGCAGGTGTTGGTACAGAAGGTGTGTTCATCTCTTTTATCTTGGCTAATCCAAGACAAGATGTTTGTTGGATAGTTTCATTCAAAAACATTATTTGTTCAGGGATGATGCAGGCTCTAAATAAAGCTTCTATCCCCTGCACTTGCCAATCTTTAGTACCCCACACAGTTTTTGTGTCAATTGTGTCTTTCCAAAAGTCAAAACCCTGTCTAGACAGTTGGGCATTAAAAACGCAGAATAAATCTGTTTTGTATTTGTTAACATAATTTTCAGTCCTGTCTCGTTTATATTTTTATAGTAGAACATTTCTGGATCAGATGTATTGTATCCTGAAAAATATGGAAACTTATTAGCAAATGTTTTTGAACTACCTTTAGGTGGTGTAGGACAATGTTCCCATTGGTTAAACATAAACACATTTCTTGGATATGCAGATTTATGCAAATAATGATGACCAGAGTGGTTATAACAATACATTTGTTCATAGTCTGATGAACCCTCTAAATATTCATGTTTAGAAAATGCAGCAGATTTTTCTAGGTCAAACATTATGTCAGTCACAGTCTCAAAGTCCCAATCATCAGAATAGGTACTGGACGTAATTAGATCACTTAGTGAAATTTTAAACAAATGTGGAATGTTCAATTGTTCATTCGGGCCGAAGATATCATAATCTGTTTTGTCCCACACTATACCATCAAGTATAGGAACAGCTGTGATGTTCACTGATGATAAGTCTCTTGCTTCACGATGGGAAGATTTATGAGGTTTCAAAAGTACGTTTACGTCTTTTCCTTCAGTGTTCACATGGATGTATCTGCCACTTATAAGCACGCTTACAGTTGTTACCAAAGCTAGCCAGAGCAGGAAAATAAAAAGTCCAGATGTAATCCAGAGTTCAATCCATGGAGAAACCAAATAAGTCTTTTTCAGAAAGTGAAGAAAGTCTTGTACTTGCTGCTTGAATTTCAATGACACTGGCATCGTTTCAGGTTCACTCGGATCTTCTGAGAACGTATCAAAGTTAATGAAATAGCCAGAAGCAGTTCTGTCAATTGTTGGAATTGCATCAGGATTTGTAGAAATCACTGGAACCAGTTCATCACTTGTTACGTTGGTGTAGACAGGTGTATTTGGACGAACTGTTACTTGGTGTTCAAGAGGGATGAGTTCCATAGCGTTGTTGCATAGTCCTCCGTCTGTTACAGCTGAATTCTCGATTGTTATCAGTCTTTCAGTCTGAACCTCTTGGATAGTAGCGAGAGGAGTGCGTCTGCTACTATGTCGGAGTCCACGAGGCCTACTATTTCGTATTGGCCACATACTGTGGTTTGATCAGGTCGATGGACACAAATCTTTTCTCCTTTCTTCCAGCAAGGGGCGGCAGAAGTACTGTTCTTGTTCCTTGAACTGTTAGGACAGGTACTGGTTGTCTGTAAGAAGGTCCAAATTCCTTCTTGACCGCAATTTTTTCTCTGACTAGATCCCCAACTTTTGGAATCCAGACAGGCCTTGCTGGGATAGCCGGTTGATCCCCAGTGGTGGTTGACTGTAGGAATTTGTTGCTTTGTTTCGTTCATAATTTGTTTAAGTCCTGTAAAACAGCCAAACGATCTTTGATATCAAATGGTTTATTTTCCACCACTGTGCCTACGTGTTCTAGGTCTGGTACCCACATTCTTGTCCCAAATAGGATCTCATATGGAGTGACCCCCCCTAGAGAACTTCTTGGCAGATTGTCGATTGCGCGCTGTACGCCACTAAGGTGTTTGACCCACCCATCACCCGAACCTAATACCCTAGCTGTTATAGACTGCTTTATGTCCCGGTTTTTCCTTTCCACAACCGAATTTCCCTCAGGATGGAATGGAGAGGAGTACCGCAATGCAACGCCCAGACTGGCCATGGCTTCTTTGTAAGCCCTAGAGCTAAACGCAGGACCCTGGTCAGAATGTAGCGTGCCTATTGCGTATGTGCCGATAAAGACTCGCAAATCTTTTATAACAGTTCGAGCGTCAGCCGAGTGCTGAGGCCATAACCATAGGAACCTAGATTCAGTATTTGCGGGAATGCCTTTGTCCAGTAGGACGCAGGCGCGTAGATAGTCGAATGCTGTCTAACAGTGGTGTCTGTACTGGGCTGCCGCATTCGCAGCATGGTGTCTGTAATCCAAAACTAGACGATATGTATTGTCTGGTTTGGAGACAGGAAACAAAGGATTGTTCATTGAGGAGGTGCATGTTTCAATCACCCCTTGGTATTCAAGTTGATCTAAGATCTCCCTGACCTGTTTTTTAGCTTCTTGCTTTATTGGGTACTGCCTTTGTGCAGTTGGTTCATGTTTCAGATGTATTTTATGGTGAGGTGAGTCCTCATCCCATCCTACATGATTTTTATATAATGCTGGGGCCTGGGCCACTGCCCATTTCCTGGCATATGTATATTTTAGATGTATAGGAATATGGTTGGAGAAGGCAGGCATAATTATGTCCTCGCCGTGTGGGCACTCCCTGACAAATTGTGGTGGCCAGTCCTTTTCTGCTAGAAGTATGTCATAGCCTCTTGATAGTCTTTCCCAAAAAAGTGCTTTCACCTGTCTAGGTTTGTCTCCCTCCATCCGGAGTGTTATTTCATATAACTTTTGTGGAGTACTAACCCTGGTGTCTACAGTCTCGACTGTAATGTACTCATTCAAGTCCACTATCTCCAGAAGTTCCTTCACGGTCTGGCGAACTATTGTGACTTCTGCTGCACTGTCCAGCATGGTCTGAGCCCATTCTCCGTTCTTGAGTTGTGTTCTCAGTATTCTCGGCATGTCTGATCTTCAGACCTGCTACCTTCTTTTGGAGAATTGAGGTTTTACTTTGGTTTTTGAAGCGTGTTTGTCGTCTGTCGATTTCACGCGTTCTTCTCTATGTTCTGTTCGTCCTCTTCTTTCCGAAGTCTGTGATGAGATCTGAAAGGGACGAGAGGAAGGTGTATCAGTATCTTGATACCTATCAGGTTTTCTCAAATTATCCCTATTCCTGAGGTTATACCTCCTTTCAGAGGGCTCCTTTTGAGGAGACCTATCTCGGGATTGAGAACGTTTCTCGTTTGATTTTTGTTTAGTAGACTCCCACTTCTTTTTAGAAGATGTAGGAGTTTGTTTTATTGAGTCCTTCTCAGGACTTTCAGATAGTTTCGGCTTCAGTGGTCTTCCACCCAAACTATCTCTGCCTAATTCTGCATAAGATTGTTCAGTTATTCTGCGTAGCTCAGTTTGATGTTCTGTAACATCGAATTACCAAAATTTTTGGCGGATCGCCACTGCTGCTGCCTCCCCTTTAATATTAGACAATATTATTGTTGAGACCTGGTCGAAATTTTTCAGTAATTTCATACCTAAATTTAGAGCAGGCTCTGCCCCGTATTCGTTTTGAATTTGTTTTAGGACATCAGGTATTACCGCAATTGATGGAATACCATGTGTTTTAGTATAGATGGCAGCAAAGACTGAGCCCCAAGTGGTGCAGTCTTCCAGTTGTGGTGTGATCCCCATCGGTAAACTGATTGTTAGGATTCTGTGTTTCTCATGCGGGCTAGTATTTGGAAATACTGCTTCGATTTGAGTAATTTTTTGAGCTATCCAAAATGGAATTTGCTCACGTTTTGTGGGCATTTTACCCATGACTGCGTATAGAGTCTGTGGTGTAATTTTTAGTGTATTCCCCTGTTGGGGAGTTGGATTTGGATATGTCAATGGTGGTCGGACTGTAAAAGTCCGCATGACATATTGGACCAATTGTCTGTAGATTTTTATTAACTCTGTGAGTTGAGTACGTAACTCCTCATCTGACATTTCTTCAATGTCAGGATGAGGTGTGTAGCCGGCTAAAATCGGCCATGTTGCTCCTGGTCTACCTAGTGGTCCGAGCCTGGTAATGTTTTTGTGATGTTTTAGGGCGCCTTTAAACCAGAGCTGATGCTCTTGGTATGTTAATGGAATTTCTATATCCTCGAAAGGAATGTATTCCTCTGGTGGTTCATCTTCTTTGTAGAAGTGAAACATGTGTGTTACTGAATTGGATTCAGGAAATATTACCCATGAATAGAATACCTCTGTCTGAAAGGATTCATGTGCCTCTATCACGAAAACTGCTCTACGCCTCTTGGTGGTAGGCCATGTTTTATAAGTTTTAGAGTGATGGCTCTTCTTAAGTTTTGAGGGATGTCTATAACACCCTCCTCGGTTTCATTTAAACCGGTAAAGTTAAAAACTGCTGCTAGGGCTGGATCAGCCGCAGTTACACCGTCTCCGGCGTCTTCATTCATTTTGTTTTTTGAAAAATGTGGAACAAGTTTCAAGGAAACAAAGATAAGGTGCACAATATTTTGGAACACTGTATCCTTCAACGTTGAGCAAACCAAACAGCTAATATATTGGGTGCTTCCCTATGTAGCCTTGGTGGATACCTAACCCTGCCCACTCCAGACATCTTTTGGAGTATATGGGTAGGGGTCTTGAGAGAAAAAGCACGGCTGAGTTACTCAGTATCTAACGTTGAATTACTGCCTAACCAAACCGTTGGGCGCCATGTAGTGTAGCTCCTATTTCCCTAATAGGCTCTGCGCATTGGAATAATATATCCTATAGGTTTGACATAGGACTAAGGTCAGTATGTCCCTATTGAGTATATTAAACTTAATTACTTGTGCCAGCTAGCTCAGAGGCCACTAGAAACTCCTTGACAACAAGAAGGGAGTAGTTTCTGGCAGCCGCAAAACATGACCACTGTGTTTCCCTTTAGAATCAGAACGTGTCCCAGAGTCGTGGAAACAATAGATAACTATTTCACTCAGCTCAGTCGTGCATGCTTAGTTTTCTCCAAGTTACACAGAAAGAAATAGACGGGCGTTTCAATAAAAGATTTATTGAACAGTCTTGTTTCTGGTGTAAGTAAAATGTGCTGTTACGATCACAAGACAGTATGCGAGATAAATAATGTACAGGGTGAGCAGTAGAAATAAATAATACTGCGATAGCATTATCTTTTAGTACATATGCTGTTACATAAATAACACAGACTAAAAATGCGAGTACTCATACGATGCGTTGCTACGCTAATTCTACCCCAATGTACCTAACCTAACCTAGGTGTAGGAAGAGGGAAGAAGTAGGTGAAGTATTCCTTACTATGGTATACTAAGAGTATGTTAAGTCTAGTATGCCTAGTATGCCAAGAGTCCCTCTAGGTTCTAGTCAGCTCCATACCTGAAGAATGAGAGAGGTAGGAATCTCTTTGCCAGACTCGAACTCCAACACCCCGCAAGGGAAGTCAGATCACTGGAAGCTGGAAGCTGGGCTCTCTGCGTGCAGGGAATGGCAGCGTCTTCTCAGTGCGTCAGGCCGGGAAACGGGCTCCTCTGAAGTCGAGGTCTCCTCTGGTTTACAGGGGCTAGGGAAGGTATATTTATACCTGAGAGCACCTAAGAATGTTAGCATTGACGTGAGTTGGACAGCGAAAGACGTCATGAATGAACCCCTAAGGAATAATGGTCCATGCATAATATATGAGTCCTTGAAGAAATCAATAGTCCTGGACTAGGGAAACTCCCGCAGCCTAAGGGTCTGTTCTTCATGAACTCGTTGTGACGTTAGGGTGGACGGATGTCAGAGACCATGCCTGTATTTGGAGTGCACGGTTTAATGCCTAAATAAGGGCTGGGATTTTATGCCTATATAAGGGCAGGGCGAATTGTGCCTATATAAGGACATGATACTGGAAAGCCCGTTTATGGATACCCTAAGAGGAATACAACACACCTTTCTGTGAAGTCTATGTGTATCTCAAATTGGATATAAGTGCATAACCATTCTTGATTATGGTCATCTAGTCCTGCAGAGTAATTTTGCCCAGTTCAACATACCAACACGTTATATCTTGTTTATGCTACATGCACGTTGGCGTGACTCTGTACCAGGGAACTTGAACCAGAATTTTAACGAAACTAAGGTCACAGAATCTGTACCAGAGGGGACAAAGGTCCCAGAACCGGCATCAGGAGGGGACAAAGGTCCCAGGACGAGAACCAGGAGGGAACAAAGGTCCCAGAATCAGAACCAGTACCAGAGGGGACAAAGGTCCCAGAACCGGCAATGGACAATGGTCTCAGAACCAGTACCAGAGGGGACAAAGGTCCCAGAACCGGCAATGGACAGAGGTTACTGAACCTCCCCTTTACAATGATTTGAGAGGTTACTGTGTGTGTGTGTGTGGTTTATAGGGAGGTGGATTTCCCCTTTACAATGATTTGGGAGGTTACTGCGTGTGTGTGGTTTATAGGGAGGTGGATTCCCCCTTTACAATGATCTTGGAGGTTACTGTGTGTGTGTGTGGTTTATAGGGAGGTGGATTCCCTTTACAATGATTTGGGAGGTTACTGCGTGTGTGTGGTTTATAGGGAGGTGGATTCCCCTTTACAATGATTTGGGAGGTTACTGTGTGTGTGTGTGGTTTATATGGAGGTGGATTTCCCTTTACAATGGTTTATAGGGAGGTGGATTTCCCTTTACAATGGTTTATAGGGTGATGTTAAAGTCTGATTTGATATTTAATGTCACAGGGAAGTGTCTTCCTTTATTATTTGTTACTGGTACTGCTTGGGAATGCACAATGTGAACAGAGTATTATTGCGGGAGTGTGAGTTCGAAAGTATGCAGTAGGGGTAAGTATACGGTATATTATAGTGCGTGCAGTAGAGGGCATGTGATATTCCCTGGTCCTGCTATTTGTTTACGTTTACGATTTCTATCTCACTGTTTATTACTTACATTATTTTTACTGCATTACTATTACTATTATTACATTATTATTATTATTACATAGGTAAGGCAATTTATTACTTATATTACTATTGTTACATTTTTCATTATTATTATTATTATTATTACATGAGGAGAGTTTCTTCCCATATTAGTACTGTGTTCTATTACGTTTATTTCTGAAATGTTTATCCTCTTTTCCTATGTTTATATATGTGTATACTGTTTGATTTTGTTTAATCATTATAAGGGGGAAGATGTGTAGTAATCTGCTTGTTAAGTAATGCACCTTCCCTGTCCTTGTTCTCTGCCTTGATGCTCAGCCAATGTGATGTCATTAGAATGTTATGAATGTTTGTACTTGAAGGAAGTGGGAGTTGGAGATGATGGGCTGAGCAGCAAGGAGGCTGCTCCTGGTTGGGCATATATTGGAGCTTACATTGGAACTTACTAAGATGTAACTTGGAGAATAAACTACCAACTACAAGAGCTGTCCACGAGACTTCTTTGATTGCTACATTAACTCTAAATATATGTACCTTGACGACATATATATCGTCAAGGTGCATAGATGTGGAGTTTAGAATATTAAATCTATACTTACCTATTTGCATTTACCTTCTCGATATTCTTGTCCTCGATATTTTTGCCTCAATACTTTGGCCACACAATATTTTTGTCTTAAATATTTTGTCAGACAACCAAATTCAGTCAACTCATTGTGGAAAAAGAATGGCTTGGAGCAACGCATGTGTCTCTCTTTCGCTCGAGGTTTCATGACGAATTAAAAAGTACCTTTACTTAGAAACTGACCCACTGAGATGTTGCCCTTGCTCAATTTAGTGTTATGGTTTGACCACTGGATGTCAGAACACAGAGCAAAACAAGAGTTTAGACCCTTCTTTCATAGGCTTGACAAATCATGCATTGTCTAATAAAATAAAATCTATGCGTGCTCAGGGATAGGACCCAGGAACCATGAAAATGGGGAAACATGAGTGACACTAACTTGAAAGGAAAAAAATAAGATATTCCAGGAAAATTTATGCCTACATCATGCACAAATGCCTCAAAAAAACTTAAAGTCCCCTCAAAGAAATTTAACAAAAATTAATGTGTCCGTCTGTAACGCAACTGGTGCTCATGTAAAGCGCTCTGATACCTGATACCTTCGGGTCAAGTTCGCGCTATATAAACCTCCACAAAAAAAACAAAATTTGACTGGGTTCACCTGTCAAATAGTTTCCTTCTTCGGCAGAGGCCTACACTCATCACCACTTTTCCACAACTTAGTGATGACGTACCAGTCCTCTGTAATGCAGTTCTGCAACTCTGCTGCTTCCTATCCCTCACCGTTTTCTAAGGCCCTCATTATGATGGGTCTGGAAACTAAAGTTTGGGTTTGCACTCAATTTTTATGGCTGTATAGTGATTGTGTCTCCCCCTTCCCTACTTCACTACCACCGACGGAGCACCTCGTCTCGGCTCTGCCACTATAGGTTAATCAAATTACCTGTTTTACCCTGCACTTTCATCTTGATCTGACATCTTTCCCTTTGTCAAACCTTTCCTATATTGACAGGAACTGCGACACCAGCGGACATCTCTAACATTGGCGGGCGGAGGAAAGGCACTGTGGCAAACGTAAAGTCCTCTGCCACCTTGCTGGGGTTTACTCTGTCTGCCAAACCCTAAATCAGGCTCTTTCTAGTGTGGCACAATGGGCAAAAAGCAATGGTTCAGAATGCCAGTCCGAGCGATTGCCAATAGTTAGACTATTTGCAAGCATTCATTCTATCACCTTTTTGGTAAGCTACTTTTTTTGGTAAACCGGTCACTATATATATTTAATTTCTTGATCCAAACAATAACCAAGATAAAACCTCTGAGTGAAATCAGTATAACGAAACAAACCAAAACAAAGATAGACTCTACTCAGAGCCCCCAGACCCAACTACCAAGCCAAGAAAGCATTTATTTGAGGATGTCGCTGAAGCTACGGCCCTGAACAGCATGGTGGGAAGCACCCACAGTTTAGTGAACTCACTGCTAGTTTGACCTAGTAGATTCCCAGGTAGATCCCTAGAGAGACTGCCAACTGCTTCGACGGCTGGATGGGCATTCTATCCACGCCTAAAAGAACCCTACCCACCTTTTCAAAGTGGCCTGCTCCATCCACTCCACCTCCCTCAATCAAAACTGTTGAGGCATTAGAACATGGTGATTTCGAAAGCAGCACAGCTTTAGAACTTACTTGTTATATCAGACAGGAAGATTATTTGGGAAGCTGCCCTGCACCCTTAACAATGTATGTGCACATGCAATGTAGAAGTAGCTCACCGGAGTTCAATACAGCAACAGCCAATTTTTTAAATTTGGTGTGAAAGAGCGCTGGCATTAGCGTGGGTATTTGGCCCCCCAGATGAGTTTTCCACATTTGCCCAATTTCCCCCACCTGCAGCAGACCCCAGAGCTGCTATACCTGCAATGCTCAGGACTGCTCAAGGGTGTGGTCTGGGGCAGTGCTTAATTTGTAAAAAACATAAGAGCCAAGGTCCTTGTCAGGAGGTCACTGCAGCTTGCACCACCCATATTCCCTACCAGTGCTGCCAGTGTCAGTACCAACATGACTACTAACCATCACACTCTACAAGTGTGATAATTCAGACTATTCCAGGCCCCCAAAGCTGTATGAACGGCTTAGGGAGCAGGTATTGTCATTTTGAATGTCTATTGAAGTAATAAACAACTCTCTCAGTGCTCATTGTTAAATTAATCAAACAGCGCCACCATGTGGCATGCTGTCATAAGTGCCGGTGCCGACAATTAAGTGCTGATGCTGAGCACCAGAAACCACCGGCTCAAATTAAGCCCTGCTCTGGGGAGCCCTTACATCACAATGCTGGTGGCAGAGAGTTATCACTTGCCTATGGTTCTATACTTTGAGGAGCAATACTTGAACTAGCACGGCAACAAAGCTCTACATTCTGAGGCAATGTTAAAATTGTCAAGCTTTACATATGTAATGTGAATACTGGCACAGTGGTACTCTGCATACGGGAGGGGCAATGTGCACACACCCATGACAGTGGCAGTCTATTCACCTATGCAATAAGCAAACTGTAATGGTACAGTGTTTCAAAGACTAGATAGTGGGAATAGTGGCATTGTAATAGTATGTTATATATTAGATAAAAATGGAAACGAGAAAGACAAGGTGTGATTTACATAATTAGGCCAAGCAGGGACTGAGATTATGGCACCATCTATAACCCTTTTATCAATACTTCATTTAACCTCAAAATGGGCTTGTGAAATTCAAAATACGGATGCTTAACTATCACATACCCATGCTAACTCTGTTCACCGGTGTAAAAGGTGTAAGGCCTAGAAAAGCAGGCTAAATGTTTGAAAGATAATACTAAGAAATGCATGCTCGTTTGCCATGTTTTCAGTTTAGAAACTTCATGTTTTTTAACACTGTTCAAACTAACAGAATTGAGAAGGGGAAATGTCCACGTCTCTGGTACACGAGGCTACAATTCAAGATGGCCTTGTAGAGATCTGTTTTGGAAGGAAAAAGGTAAAATTAGCATTTGCTTCTGTAGCTTCTGCATGCTTCTGCAAAGGGGCTTGTTTGCATATTTTTGTAGCAGAGAAAGAGCTGAGTGACCCCTCCTCTCTCTTCATAAGACAGGACAGGGGAGATGCTGCATAACTGAATTCTAACTTCTGAACCGATGATGGAGTAAGGTATGCAGGGAAACTATACTTGCCTTGACACAGGTTACGTTTATTAAACAGATATAGGCATGTAAGTAACATGGTTGATGACAACTAGAGACTTTGGGTAGTGGCTAGACTAACAGATTAGAGATGTGGGATGACATTTGACTGGGGCCTATCTCAGATTTGTACTGATCTGCATATTATCTGCAGAGGTGTTTATAATAATTATGATAATGTTTGTGTAAATGATTTGTAGACAATTACTGCAAAATAAATAATCATAAGATAGTAAGATACCAACCATAGTGCATGTGTACTGATTGAGGGGTACAAACGTGGAGCTCCATTTTATCATCACCTGCAGATAAGGGATTCTCTGACAAGTTTGTCTGACTCCTTAGAATCCCTGTTCAACAGAGCATAATTTGTTGGAGAGAGAGAGATACCTGTCAATTCTCAAATTTTCTGAAGAGGGCGCATTTTTTGGTGGGGCAAAAGGACTCTACTGGGTTCTACCTAATAATATTGGGGTGAACTTGATATCACAAATTATCCTGAGGCACCCATTATCTGCACAAAATACCTAACTTTATTTCCCTTCCTTGTTCTCCGAAGACGTACTCACCATTTTAGGACAGGCCAAGAGGAGCAAACTGCTCCAGACGTGTCTTTGAGCTTTGTAAATCATAAAGAACCTGTAGGAAAGTAGGATCTGCTTTCATGGTTACCCCCAATTTTTGCCTGGTGTTATGCTGTTTCTGACTAGTCTGACTGGGATCCTGCTAATCAGGACCCCAGTCTCTGTGCTTTCTCCCCTAAATTGGATATAGTGAGTACTTAGGTACATCCCAGATTGGCTACTTGTGTACCCTTATAAGTCCCTAGTATATGGTACTAAGGTACCCAGGGCATAGGTACATCAGGGGTCCCCCATGGGCTGAAGCATGTATTATGCCACCCATGGAAGACCACTCAAACTGTGACTCGAGGCCTGCCATTGCAGCCTGTGTAAGCTGGTGCTAACACCACTTATGACAGATATAGGTCTCCCTATATCTGAGGTCACTGCACTTAAAACCTATAAGTCACCCCTAAAGCAGGCCTTTCAATCCTGAAGGCATGGTGCTCGGTTCTAAGTGTGAGGGTGCCCCTGCATGAGCGGGACACCCCTACAACCTACGGAGTCCATTCTCCCGGGTTGTAAGTGCATCAGCCATATAACATATGGAGGGCCATGCATCATTACACGATGACCATCACTAAACTGGCTGTAACGAATCCTGTCATGTTTGGTATCAAACATGTTGGAATCATACCCCCACGCCTTAAACGGTGTGGGAGGTGGTATGATTCCATGCACTGTAAAGCTCCTCCGGGAGGCCCTCAGTGCTCCCGGTACCAGTCTTCCAGAACCGGACAGCAAGCTAGGGCTGCTGCCGACCAGAGACATGTTTCTGCCCTCCTGCTGCTGAGCCACGCTCGAGCAGGGGAAGGCAGAACAATAGATATCCTGTCAGAGGGAGGTGTGACCGCCTCCCAGACTGGGTTTAGTGTATTGGGGCAGGGTGGGGGTGCTTGCCAGCGCCACTGAGACTGCTTGCAGGGCACATTTGGTGCCCTCCTTGCATAGTCCAGTTCAAACCAGTTCAGGGAGCCGTTGGCTCCCGCTCTGTTGCAAAACTGGACAAAGGACATGGGAGTATCCTCCCCACAGTCCGACCCCTCCCCTGGGAGGGAACCCTGAATCGTCCCACCCTTTCCTTAGGGTACTAAAGGGCTTACCTGTGGGTGTGTCCCTAGATTCGTCGTGGAACAAGATTCATATCAAGACACCACTTCATCTTCAACCATTTGGGCACTCTGGACTTCGCTGGACTCTGCTCTGGGCCCCGAGACTGCAACTGGGAAGACTCCTGCTGCTCCTGGTCTCGTCGACCTGCAAGTCTGCTGCAATGTCTGTGCCCGTGCTCCATACAGGAACCTTCCAAGGCCTGTGGGCATCCAAGACACCTGAAGGAATCTCCCTTGAAGTGAAGGAGTCACTTCCCTGCATCTGCAGGCACCACAACGCAGCTGACTGGTCTGCTGATCCTGGGCTCCCACAGACTCCGAAAGGCTCAGCAACACAGGTGGTAGTTCTGAAACTCCCTCAAGGCCTGCCCTGTTCTCTCACCAAGTTTGAGGCCAGTATCCCTCGTCGGAACCGCTGGAACAGAACCCCTGTGCACCGCGTTGACTTGCCGTTGCAAAGGCTTGTTGGCTTCCTTCCTCCCATATCTTCAGGCCCCCCGTAGCTCCAACCTCAAGCATCTCCTGTGACCAAGATCTTTGTCCTCACCGCATCTCTTGCACCGTGGGTCTGCATCTTTGGTGAGCTGCTCGAGGTCCTTTTGCGACTCCAGTGCCTCTGGCCTGTGGGTCCTTTTGAGGGTCTGCTTTTGATTCCAGTGGGCTTCCCTGATTTCCCGGGGCCTACTCTGACTCCCCTGTTTGTGGTGAGTCACTCGGATCTTGCTGGTCCCGACTCTGCACCTTTTTTACTTTCCACATTGGTTGTTGCTCCCGACGGACACCGACCCCTCAACATCCGACATGGGACAGCTCGTAAACAGCTCCTGGTCTTCCACAGCATCGCCTGGTCCACACAGCTGCAGCTCCAAGGTCACTATCAACTCTACTGCAACACCCGATATCGGTGGGCATTCGTCTTCCGTGCCTCCTGGTCACTCCTGAGTGTCATAGACTCTGTTCCCTCTGCTTGCAGGTACTTCTCAGCTTGAATCCACCCTTGGGTTCCACCGGACACTTTCACCTTTTCCAGCAGCAGCATCTTCATGAAGTTCTCCATTGAGTTAGACTGCGGTTTCCGACGCCAATTCACACCTATGCACCCGGCTTCCCTGGTGTAGGTATCCTGGTTTCTAGGGTATCCACAGGTGGGGTGGCTCTCCAATCTTCTGTCTTCCACGGGATTTCTTCAGGGTCCACTGGGAGGGGTCCTTCTTCTTTAAAATTGCAACCAGGACTTACCCATTGACTTGAATTGACGGGGTCGTGTTCCTACACTGCACACGGCCTCCGTGGGGTTCCTGGTTACTTACCTCGGGTGGTTCCTTGGGTCCCCAGCACTTCTACGTCTTATGGGTATAGTCTTGAATTGAGTCATGGTTCGCATACCACTATTTTTGTATATGGTTTGGTCTCCCCCTGGCGACCACTGTGTATTTGTGCTACTTACCTGTTTTCTATGCAAGGTATTTTGTGCGTTGTGTATATCTCCGGGCAGGAGCTATTTGTATGTGTTAGTGAGTGTCTTATAATAAATACATATTTTTATAAATACAATGTGTGGTTCTTTTTCACTTAATCCAAACCAATAAGATTACATTCTGGTAAAACAAGCTGCTTTACACTCCTTCTGGACTAAGCCTGAAGGCTGCTCTCCACAGCTACCACTTAGAGAGCTTTCTAAGGTTGTTTAAGACCCCTAAAATCACCATAAGGGTGGTCTGGATTAGTGCAGGGTGTCCACTCACATAAGTGTGTACCATTTACTAAGCCAGCCTCCTACAGAACCTATGTATAATGTGCCATCAATGGAAAGCTCACGTCATAATTTATTGATACTCATGCTTGTACATTCACCTTGGAAACCTCTGAATCTTCTTCTTCTCTCTAGGGCAAAACAATTTATGCAGCTGGCCTTACAAACGGACATTTTTCTTTCCTTGTTATCAGTCCTGTGTCTATTTCCTTGGGTCCAATTACAGACATGCATGCTTTCCTTTTGAGCCCGCCTATCCAGCAAACCTGCAGTGGAGGGACCACTTGTGCAAACTAAACTGCTATGGATTACACTAAGGATGCTGTCTGTTTGGATGTTCCATTTGAAAATGAAAATGCTTTTATGCTTTTTAACTGTACTAAGTGAAAATGAATGTCCCCTCCTACCAGTGCTAATGCAAATATATTTTCTCAAGAAATGTCTGTTGTTTTTGTTTAAGTCCATTCATTCTTAAGGTCCCAACACACTAGCAATGCCGCATGTATTTTAATTGCTGACCATTCCAAGATTTGATTGAACTAAATGAAAAAGCTCCCCTCGTGCCACTGAGCCCTCTCCGTCTTCCTGAGGCAGAGAAAGGAATCCATTCAGTTATTGCTGACCCATTGATCTCTGCTGTTAGCATCTGACTACTCATTTCTGCCCGTCAAAAAGCCTACTGTAGAAACGTAGCATTTTGTGCAATACTTAATTGCTATTATATACCAAAGTATCCATTCATGCATTTTACCTATAGTTATCTGTATTACTGTTGTTAATTTATTTTCTGATTTCTTCTCTCTTCATATATACCCTGATAGCCAGTTTCTTTTCACCTTCTCATTCAGCTGTTGACGTGGACTCTGATTTCACAGGGGTACACAGATCACCTTTGACAATTTCACAAATATTTTAGAATGATTTAGACAGTTTGGTCTTTCCATGAGGTCCTACCCTGATTTAGTATGTTGAAAGCTTGTTGGCAGCATCTGACCCCGAGTTCCACTGCAAATGTGACTCCTCCTCTCTGCTGACCAAACTAGCCAGGTGAAGCACAAAGCCTCTAGAGAACAATTACGGTTCTGTTTGACCCCAGATTGAAATGTAGGTCACAACATCTCTACGGGAATGTCAAGGTTGTTAGGATATGACATATTGTTGTGCTTTGCGTCTCCTATCACCTTGCTAACATTCCCCGTACTAAGCCCGGTCTCATAAATCCCTTCATCCCAAGACAACCCCATGAAAATCTCCTCATCACTGCCACACAGTGCAAAGTGACCAGACATAAACAGCCTGAAGCCCTAACCTTAGCCATAATGTCAATCTGGGCCGTTTACAACCAAACGTCTATGCTGAGGTCACATGGTCAGACCTATGATTCTCCCATTCCCTCCTCAAGTGCTTCCATCATTAACTGATTAGCACTTACATGATGATGTAACATTACAGTAACAACTGATTTACGGTCTCATCAGCTTTCATTCTGAGGTACAAGGAATTGTCCACCAGCCCGACCAAAACTTTTCACGATCTGCTGCCTGTCAACTGGGTTGATGGGGAGGTCCATCATGGGAAAATCATTGCTTCAACCGCGATGGTGAGGTCCGTGTCAAGCCCTGCTTATGACAGAACAATTGTACCAACACCACTATTGGCATTGATGAGTGCACCCATCACAACTGGACCACAGAACTGAGTGATACCAGACCCATTGACAAAGGATCCCCCACACGTGCAATTGCACCACGAAGTAACAAGAATATGTGGCTGCTCCTCCTGCCACTGGCTACGGCTAGCGACCCCGGTAGTGGGAAGCAACCCAGCAACTTGATTCCTCGTTGGGTCCGGCCGACCCTCTTTGCAGCAAGCCTGTTTTGTTGGTTCATCGTGTGGTTATGTCAGCACGTCTGCCCTAAATAGGGCGGACGGTCTGAGGTACTTTGACCACTGGCCCAGTGCAGAGTCAGCGTGGGCTCGGTCGGCTGGAACATGGCAGTTTCACTTACTCTAAATAGAGCAAGGGATCCCCAAGTTTGGCGCACAGGGTTCTCCTCCACATTCTTTTGGGAGTACCCTGTCCCTCAAACTCTGTATAAGACCCCTTATTCTTGAATATGATAACTTCTCCACTCATGTTCCTCTTGGGGACCACACTGTGCCCTCGCCCGATCAGGAGATTTTGGCCCCTGCCATTCATCTGGCCTTGGTTGCCCAAGGACTGGGTTGTGAGGAAGGGAATGGCAGCATTTTCATGAAATGCATTGAATGGGATGTGAACATTCCCAAATACACAGCTCCAAATTCCTTTCAGATCTTCATCCGAGTTGGTATCCCAAGCACTCTTTTTTTCCCGGTGTGTTGTTTACTCGAAATGGTATCTGAAATTAAACTGGTAGTTATTATGAGTGTGGCATTCAAGCATGTGTGTGGCTACCCAATGACTGTTCTGAGTGATGCCATCCTAGTTTCGGATTGTACCACATCACTCATTCTGCCACACCCTCTTCTGCCCTGCATGGAAGTAAGAGAAGAGACATCTCAGTAAATGCTGGATTCTTTTCAAAATGCAGGATTCTTTTCAAAATGCAGGATTCTTTGCCACCTTAACCCTAAGCTGCACAAAGGGCTTAATAATTAAATGGATCCGGCGAGTTGCTAGGGTGCCGGAGGAAGGAAATTCAACTACAAACACAACTGAGCTCATAACTTCTCAATTACTGACTAAAAGGACTCTTGGCTTCATTCTAGCAGATAAGGATCTGCCATTTATGTGTCAATGTAGTGCTCATATTCTTGACACCTCAGTGGAAATTTACGAACAGAGTAGCAATATATGGGTCTGTGTGAAAGACTTAGATGTTGTTGAAAGCGTCGCATGGTAAGACCTCTAATCCTACTTGAAAAGTGTATTCGGAGACTGGAAGATGAAAATATGAAGGGTTGGCTTCATCACTATCATAGTTCTTTAGATGAATAATTCTTTTGATGATTTACATTCTGTTGCATGTTCTCATCTCTAGAAAAGTGTCTTACCGGAGGTAAAGGGAAATACTACAATTTACCACTTAAGAACTTATCACGATGATGATGAATTTCATGATAACACCTTAGAAAGCAGAGAAGATGAAAAAGGCTGAAATTTTTTAATTTGATGAAGATTGACTCGTTTCACGAAGAATGTGGTTGAGCAGTAAAATAGCGCAGGACGGAGGGATTGTAAAATTAAAAAAATACTAATGATTGATATAAGAATTTGTAAGTACTGTTTTCTGCTCATACTAACTCTGCTCACCAGATGTGTCCATCTTCGAAGCAAGGTGAGATGGGTCTTGGCCCCTGAAATGTAAAATTTGCAAAAGAGCTTCCTCTGCCAAAACTGTTTTCATTCTTGTCACTTAAGAAGGCCATCTACCAGCTCCAGCATAAGCTCAACGTTGCATCCTCTTGGGTTCCTGGAAAGATTTCAGTCATGCTGGAAACCATTTGTGATGGGTGTATGTTTGCGTCTTGAGAGTTTGTCTTCATTGACTGTGGAGGGCGAGTCTCTTGTTAGCATGCTCTGTGAATCACAGACTACTATTTTTTGCAAAAATCACTTTTCAGACTCAACCCAAATATGAGGCATAGTTTTCTTTGATATTATCACAGCGAATGTTCCAATTCTTTTCCATATTGTTTTGCTTAAGATAAAATAATTGTTCTGCTTTTTGCCTTTTTGCTTTTTGCCAGGAATTCTGTCCTGGTTTTATTTAAAGCATATGTAAGTGACACATTATCATTTGTAGTCAAGATGTTAATATTCTCTTTCAATAATTGCTCAGTATCACATATTTTTTTTCAATACATTAATTAATTGATCTCTGCAGACCTGCAACTAACAGGAGAAACAGAGGTGGGTGGTGTAAGAGCATCATCCTCGTGTGCTTGCCCCCCATGGGTCTGTGGAGCTTTCTCCTAGTCCAGTGGTTCCCAAACTTTTTCGACCCGCGGCTCCCTTGACCTATTGGCCATTGGCCATTGGCCGTGGCTCCCCATTATGTTACTTTTTTTCAGCAGGTGGGGGATGTAAGCCCTGCCTATGGAGCACTTCAATTTTTCTCCCTGAAAATGACTGGGATGAAGCCAATGAAGGTAATATAATAATACGGCTTCCCTCTTCCCTGCAGGCCCCACAGTGCCAGCAGTGAGCGCAATCACAGATGTTGGTGCTTCTGGGAGATCACCACTGCGAGGGTGATTAAAATACTCTGGGAGAGGTGTCAGAATCAAAGTACACCTTTTAGTAGATGCTAATGGAGACCGCTTTGATTTGAGATACAAAGGAGAGATTCGCCATCGAACATTATACACAAATTGCAGACTTCTATCACTGGCTGAGGGGGGGGGGGAGGGGCCAGGGACTCAGGCCAGAAGACAGATCTGTAGGTCAGAGATACCAACCCCAGGAGCAGGACGCAGGACTTGTGGTTTCTCACTACTCAGGCATAACCACTCTCTCTGCCCCAACAATAAACCTGGGTTGGACAGTGTGAAACTTTCAGTGAGTGGCCAGGATTCTCATGAACCTTGAGATGTGGCTGGGAGCGAGCAGCATACATATGATATCATAAACCAGTGGAGTTTAGGACCACAGTGTGAGGAGTCATACAGGAGTTAAGCACCACTGGTGATAGCATGGAGTCTGGAGAAGCACCACAGACAGGAGGCAGTGGATCGAGAGTGAAGTGTCACCACCACAGTTATGGGGAAATAGTCGCAATGGTTTAAGAAGAGGTATGGGTGTGTGAGGATAGTATTAAGGAGTGTGTGGGGGAAGAGCAGAACTCTGGGGGACTCCACACTGCAGGCTAGTGAAGGATGATATGAATGAAGGACAGATAGATGCCAACTAAGCAATCATCAGAAAATACTGCCAGTGTGTTTTCAGTTAGCCCTGGCAGTGCCGGGCGATGACCTAGCATGGGGGGTGAGATGCAGTCAAAGAGGTCAACCAATGCAGGAGAACCACGGTAAGAATACTGTCCTGGTCATTCTACAGATGCAGATCACACAAAATACATATGATGCCGAAATAGAGCTCTTGTTGAGCCTGAAGCCAGCCTGAGGATCATCCACCTAATTGACAGATTGCACAAATGATTGCAACTGTGATGTCACCACCTCCTCTAACAGTTTTGTCATATAACGACCATTTGAAATTGGCCTAAAATGTCAATATATCTTTGAGGTCAAAGAAGGTGGGTGCACTTTGTATAGATTCACATCACAATAAAGTTGCACACAGCAATCCACAGAAGCTTCTAACAGGGTGCAGAAGTGCTAGGCGCTTCATGCTCCCTCTTGGATGTGACAGTGCCCCCTCTCTCCTCTCATGTCCCTTTAAAGTCCCCAATACTTGTTTTTAGGCCAGACAAGAGGTAAAAGTAAAGTAACAAGCATGCAAACAAAAGCTGATCCCCTGTAACTCCTGATTTTATCACAAGCCTCATAACGTCATGACATGAGCTGAGAGCGATGTAACAAAAAGAGGAGTCTCTTGATTTCAGAGCCCAGCCTGTCGCCTGATTCCTTCCTCGCTCTGCTTTGGTGTCCCTCCACAGCCCCGTTCACGAGGATGGTAAAAAGAAAGGAACGCACCTGCGGAATCTGTGTGTCATATAACATCTTTTGCAAAGTAGTGACATCATTAGAACGGAAATATTTTGATTTTTTTCAGCAATTGTTAAGTTAAAAATAGGGACAGCTGAGAATGGACACAAAATAACTTGATCAATGCAAAGTGAAACCTCCAAACATACATTTGAATAAAGAGCAAACACACACACAGAAAATCGATAATGGCAGTCTTTCTGTTATTTGAAACGATTATGGGCACAGGTAAATGTCAGACTATATTAATTGTCACAGTGTTGGCCCCACTTTGTCCAAGTCTTTTTCACAAGGCTATCTGTGTAGATCATTTAAAGTACGTTTGGCTGGAGGGCTGGGGACACATTCACTGTTAGGTCATTGTCCCGGGGTACAATTAAATTTAATTTATTTCCACTTCAAAGACTGTCAGGAAGCCGGGGCCGGTTGGATCAGTGTGAAACATGTCACACAGCAGGTAGGGAGGGTGGTCCCTACCTGCAGGGTTAGTTACAGCCGTGAACTTAAAAGAAAACTTAATAAAACAAGGCAGGAGGAATCAGAGAGGATGTGACCGTTAGGAGATGATAATGCGGTCACCAGCACCCCTGTGTGGTTGTTGGGAGAATGGGCTGCTATGGTAAAACGTTCTAAATAGAATGCAATTATATAATTTTTGCGCATCTGTTCTGATGGCGCACCGGGGTGCCGCGGCGCACACATTGGGAACCACTGTCCTAGTCGCTAGAGACCCGAGCAGGGGCAATGGGGGTGAGGAGAGGGAGAGAGAACCAGGCAGGAGGAGTTATTACTGCGATCTAAGACATGAGGCTAGAATATCGTGGACTATCATTTGAGAAAAATATTGTGGGCCTAATTCACAAAGGTAAAATTACACTTTTGTGTAAGTTTATGATTGTTTCCTATTCACAAAGGGATTTACAAGTAGTTTCTTTACGCGTGCGGAGACTCCGTAAATAAAAAGTTCTATCTTTTTATGTGCGGAGACTCCTCACACGTAAATATACTACTCGTGAATTCCCTTGTGAATAGCAAACAATCTACACCCACTGGGAAGATATTTTCGTAAACGATGTTTAGGACACAATATTTATGCCAGACAATATTTTTATCAGTGATTTTCTGACATCCAACCGTGATCTAATAGCAGTGACTAACTGGATTTTAAATGCAGTATTCCAGCTTTTGGCTTCATGGTCTGCTTTTATGAAACAGTATTTCTCTCAGCTGTCCTGAATATCATAGACATTGTGGAAGTGATACAGAGTACGTAAAAAACGGGAATACGCCGTGACAAGTACAGTTACAATGTCATCAAACCATGAAGGCCCTTTGTATTCAACAGCTAAATCAATCCATCCTGGATTAGTCAATGCTTCTGTGTATGCAGCTGCCCATGCACTCGGCACTGTACAGTGTAGTGAAGTCAGGTAGCAGCCTTTACACTCTGGCTCAAACCACGCTGTGCCTTAACAGTGTGGTCCAAACCACGGATGAGTCTTTATAATGCATTCCTTTAACACTCAAGTCGTTACAACGACTTGCCTTAAGGGAAGCGTTGTTGGATTGATGTTAGACTTTAAGCTCAACACTTTCCCTGCTGATGCACACACTGGAGTTAGAATAGTAAATTGTACTATTCCAACTCCAGCGCCTTCCCTTGCGTGGTAACAGAATGCTTTGTAAAGACGCATTCGTTGTCCAGACCGTGTTATTAAGGCAGACGTGATTTAACGCCTGCCTGATTCTGACATACAACCATCAAATCTATCCAATGAGAAGTGACAAATTACATACAGACATGCATCCCCTCTCTCAGTCCCAAATGTAACCATTCCCTTATTTACTATCTTTTGTAAAAATGTTACTGTAAACAGTGGACCCTAAAGTCCAAAACCTCAGAAGGAATGTACTAAGTGAAGGGATGGCAAATACAAGGAAAAAAGTAGGCAATACCTCGTTTGGCGGATCTTTGCCGTTCACCCCTTTTTATGCAACACGGGGCATTTTGCTTGTTTCTGTGTGCAGCTACGTTCCTCCCTCTAAAGAGAACTACTCAATGGCATGGGATTGGAAGGCTGAATTGGGCTGGTTGGGTTTCCAAGGTGTACCTGTTCTCCAGTTTTAAAATCCACAAGAAAGGATAGTGCGAGGCCACAGTAGTGGAAAGTAGATATTATTCACATGTGGTGCATGAACTGTTAGATATGTTATGCTATTGCCCGCTTCTTGCGCCTTAATGCCCATTGCTCATGGCATTAGTGGAGGATAACGCTCTATGTAGAGTGCATTAACTGTATGTTAATTGAGCCTCAAAGGAGACAGACAATTAACAGCTGTTAATGCTTGACAGCCTGTATACATTCATACTACCAGCACCCACCCCGAGCCTCACCCAATACAAGCAGGCAAAGAGAGCAACTGCCCTGGCTGCTCTGTGTCTGCCTCACACGGAACTTAGAATACAGGCAGACAAGTGTAGCGAGTACCCTAATTCTGATTGGCTGAGACAACTGAGACAATCTCAGCATTCTAGGCTGGGAGCTAATTGTTATTATTTTCTTTGTAAAGGAAAGTTCTGTTTAATATATAAAGCACAGACCAAACCCATATGTATTATGTCACAACCTCAATTTTATACCCCCATTATGCGATGACTCTTAGGCCATGCTGCTCGGACTCCCTTAGATACCTCCAGACTTGTTTAGCCCATTTAAAAAACTGGTTTCCACAGTCAAAACCGTGGACTGAGTTAATACTAAGCTGGAGCAGGATCTAAAACAAATGTGTGGTATTTACCTATTTTATTGCCTTGTATGCTTCTGCTGTCTCCTATCTATTGAATGTGGAACACCCATGCATGCAGCTCTAGAATGTGGAATATGCTTGGTGCCTAGCTACCAAGTCCTCTGTGTCAGTTGCTGCTGGGTGCCCTGTGGGTAGGACGCTGCTGTAAGATGAACTTAAAATAAAGAAGATCTTCCTATCATCTTCCTGTCTCCCTGTACTTCTTCACACTGGCGACGAGGGTGGGATGGCGAGAAAATTACTTGCACAATTCTGCCTCTTAAAAACGATTTTAAGTCCACATGTTATTTTCATGTATTCAGAAGGACTCCGAGATCAGTGAACCTGGACAGCACTGTGATGCCACTAGTCAGTGCTTAAGTTGAGCTGGTGGTTTCTGGTGCTCAACACCGGCAGTTAATTGGCAACATCAGCACTTATGACAGTCTGCCACATGCTGGCGCTGTTTGTTTAATTCAGAGATGAGGAGGACAACAGTTGTTTATTAATTCAATGTACATGAAAAATACCTGCCGCCAAAGCCATTCTTATAGATTTGTGGGCTGTGAATAGTCACAATTGTCACACTTGGAAATAGGTGAAGCAAGTGGAAGTGGACCCCTGACAAGGGCCCTGGCACTTCTTTGTTTACAAATTAAGACCTACCAATAGGCCAGTCAATTTCACAGTGAGCTAATACCATCTATGAACTAATGGAAAGTAAACACGTTGAGATGTAATCCTTTGGGAAAGTAACGGAGGCAGAGAGTTGATTTGTCAAGAAAAAGAGATTAGCTTCAGGCTCTGTAGGAAAACGACCATGATCAAAAATCAAATACATTAAAATTGTGTGTTTCTGTTCTAAACCATAGTCTAATAACTGGAAAACGCGTTCTTTAAAGCATTCGTGCTTTTCCTCTGGGGAAGTACTGCCACCCTGTGGACAACCGTCGAACAGCCGCATTGCCAGAGTCGGATTTTTGGTGCATGACATTCAGGAACGTCTCTGCCCAAACATTGTTTGAAAACCATTGAAAGCTGGTAGGATTTGCCAGCACTTTCCGTAACTGCACACATGATTGTGTTCTTTCACTATCCACATCATGATGATGATGCACTGGTGCACACTGAAGTAACATATACGGCTACTTATCTGTAATTTATGTTTGAACTGTTTTGTTAAGCTAATGTCAAACTTTTTTTGGGTATCTCTCTCTCTCTCTCTCTCTCTCTCTCTCTCTCTCTCTCTCTCTCTTTCTCAAGCACACTCTAACACAAAATAGCCCCCTTCCCATTTGTGAATAGTGAAAAAACATTATTTGAGAGTAAGAAAAATGAAAAAAAGTTTGTAAACATTTTCATTTTCTTTTTCTTTTTTTCTAGTTATCCTGCTTTTCTTTTAGGAAAATGGACTGTATTAAAAAAATATATTGCTCTATTTAAAAGCAGTCACAGACCTGGTGGTCTGCTGAATGCAGCAGGCCATCATGCCTGTTGTTGTAGCCTATTGCAGTGGGTCACAATTTGCGACCTATCTTATTAATATTAATGAAGTAGGTCTAATTGCGACCCCCTTCGATTCTATATTTTGGGACCTATTTATATATAGAAAGAGAAAAATTGTTCTGCAGGGGGCGGGGGGGGGGGGGTTATTGCATTCTCCCCCTTGCTAGGGGAAAAGGTTGGGAGCAGCTGGGTTTCGAGGTGTGGCTGCTGTTGCAACCGCAAGCAATTTTAATGGCTGCATTTTCTGGGCTGTAGAATCTGGTCCAGTATTTCTGTGCCCGGGAAAACTGGGTACCAGAACACTGGGTCAGTCTTGATCTGACTGTGTAGTAGTATTGTACACAGGAATTACTCTCCACCCAACTCATAGCAAGGGCCTTAATGAATGGACAGTTTCGAATATGCCATTGGTGAAAGTATCCAAGTGGTTAAGAAGTCTCTCATTAGAACTTTGTGATTTTGGTTGCCTTTTCTCCTTAAGAGGTCATGAGAGCAGTGGCGGCTCCTCCGCTATGGCAGAGGAACGTCACCCCCCCTGCCAGCTGCCTAAACTGGGGTGGCATGGCGAAACCCCGAAACCGGTCCTAGGATGCTTGTTTCCGGTCCAGGGAGGACCTGGCTTGGCAGTTCGGGCTGGACTGTTCTCATGAGGCACAGGGTCAAGACTGATTTGCATATGGCCAGGTCTAAACTGGGGGGGCATGGTGAGCAAAAGAATGATGGATTTAACCCAGATCTCTTGACTGAGGGTGAATGTTTTGATTTGTTCTGCATTCCGTCCACCAATTGTGTGTCTTTTGCTTCCTCGCCCCAAGTGCGCTGGGTATGCCCAGACGAGGGTCCTGGGCTCACTGTGCCACTGGAATCGAGCTATCCTGGCTGATGAGGGGTGAAACCCCCAAAACCGGTCCAAGGATGCTTGTTTCCCATCCAGGAAGGACCTGTCTTGGCTGTTCGGGCTGGACTGTTCCCATGAGACACAGGGTCAAGACTGATTTGCATATGGCCAGGTCTAAACTGGGGTGGCATGGTGAGCAAAAGAATGATGGATTTAACCCAGATCTCTTGACTGGGGGTGAATGTTTTGATTTGTTCTGCATTCCGTCCATCAATTGTGTGTCTTTTGCTTCCTCGCCCCAAGTGCGCCGGGTTTGCCCAGACGTGGGTCCGGGACACACTGTGCCACTGGAATCAAGCTATCCTGGCTGATGAGGGGTGAAACCCCGAAACCGGTCCTAGGATGCTTGTTTCCGGTCCAGGGAGGACCTGGATTGGCAGTTCGGGCTGGACTGTTCCCATGAGGCACAGGGTCAAGACTGATTTGCATGTGGCCAGGTCTAAACTGGGGTGGCATGGTGAGCAAAAGAATGATGGATTTAACCCAGATCTCTTGACTGGGGGTGAATGTTTTGATTTGTTCTGCATTCCATCCATCAATTGTGTGTCTTTGGCTTCCTTGCCCCAAGTGCGCCGGGTATGCCCAGACGTGGGCCCTGGGCTCACTGTGCCACTGGAATCAAGTTATCCTGGCTGATGAGAGTTAAAACCCTGAAACCAGTCCTATGATGCTAGTTTCCGGTCCAGGGAGGACCTGGTTTGGCAGTTTGGGCTGGACTGTTCCCAGGAGGCACAGGGTCAAGACTGATTTGCATATGGCCAGGTCTAAACTGGGGTGGCATGGTGAGCAAAAGAATGATGGATTTAACACAGATCTCTTGACTGGGGGTGAATGTTTTGATTTGTTCTGCATTCCGTCCATCAATTGTGTGTCTTTTGCTTACCCGCCCCAAGTGCGCCGGGTATGCCCAGACATGGGTCCCGGGCTCACTGTGCCACTGGAATCAAGCTAGCCTGGCTGATGAAAGGTGAAACCCCGAAACCGGTCCTAGGATGCTTGTTTTCTGTCCAAGGAGGACCTGGCTTGGCAGTTCGGGCTGGACTGTTCCCATGAGGCACAGGGTCAAGACTGATTTGCATATGGCCAGGTCTAAACTGGGGTGGCATGGGGAGCAAAAGAATGATGGATTTAACCCAGATCTCTTGACTGGGGGTGAATGTTTTGATTTGTTCTGCATTCCGTCCATCAATTGTGTGTCTTTTGCTTCCTCGCCCCAGGTGCGCCAGGTATGCCCAGACGTGGGTCCCGGGCTCACTGTGCCACTGGAATCAAGCTATCCTGGCTGATGAGGGGTGAAACCCCGAAACCGGTCCTAGGATGCTTGTTTCCGGTCCAGGGAGGACCTGGCTTGGCAGTTCGGGCTGGACTGTTCCCATGAGGCACAGGGTCAAGACTGATTTGCAGATGGCCAGGTCTAAACTGGGGTGGCATGGTGAGCAAAAGAATGATGGATTTAACCCAGATCTCTTGACTGGGGGTGAATTTTTTGATTTGTTCTGCATTCCGTCCATCAATTGTGTGTCTTTTGCTTCCTCGCCCTAAGTGCGCCGGGTATGCTCAGACGTGGGTCCCGGGCTCACTGTGCCACTGGAATCAAGCTATCCTGGCTGATGAGGGGTGAAACCCCGAAACCGGTCCTAGGATGCTTGTTTCCGGTCCAGGGAGGACCTGGCTTGGCAGTTCGGGCTGGACTGTTCCCATGAGGCACAGGGTCAAGACTGATTTGCATATGGCCAGGTCTAAACTGGGGTGGGATGGTGAGCAAAAGGATGATGAATTTAACCCAGATCTCTTGACTGGGGGTGAATGTTTTGATTTGTTCTGCATTCCGTCCATCAATTGTGTGTCTTTTGCTTCCTTGCCCCAAGTGCGCCGGGTATGCCCAGACGTGGGTCCCGGGCTCACTGTGTCACTGGAATCAAGCTATCCTGGCTGATGAGGGGTGAAACCCCGAAACCGGTCCTAGGATGCTTGTTTCCGGTCCAGGGAGGACCTGGCTTGGCAGTTCGGGCTGGACTGTTCCCATGAGGCACAGGGTCAAGACTGATTTGCATATTGCCAGGTCTAAACTGGGATGGCATGTTGAGCAAAAGAATGGTGGATTTAACCCAGATCTCTTGACTGTGGGTGAATGTTTTGATTTGTTCTGCATTCCGTCCATCAATTGTGTGTCTTTTGCTTCCTCGCCCTAAGTGCTCGGGGTATGCCCAGACGTGGGTCCCGGGCTCACTGTGCCACTGGAATCAAGCTATCCTGGCTGATGAGGGGTGAAACCCCGAAACCGGTCCTAGGATGCTTGGTTCCGGTCCAGGGAGAACCTGGCTTGGCAGTTCGGGCTGGACTGTTCCCATGAGGCACAGGGTCAAGACTGATTTGCATATGGCCAGGTCTAAACTGGGGTGGCATGGTGAGCAAAAGAATGATGGATTTAACCCAGATCTCTTGACTGGGGGCAAATGTTTTGATTTTTCTGCATTCCGTCCATCAATTGTGTGTCTTTTGCTTCCTCGCCCCAAGTGCGCCGGGTATGCCCAGACATGGGTCCCGGGCTCACTGTGCCACTGGAATCAAGCTATCCTGGCTGATGAAAGGTGAAACCCCGAAACCGGTCCTAGGATGCTTGTTTCCCGTCCAAGGAGGACCTGGCTTGGCAGTTCGGGCTGGACTGTTCCCATGAGGCACAGGGTCAAGACTGATTTGCATATGGCCAGGTCTATACTGGTGTGGCATGGGGAGCAAAAGAATGATGGATTTAACCCAGATCTCTTGACTGGGGGTGAATTTTTGATTTGTTCTGCATTCCGTCCATCAATTGTGTGTCTTTTGCTTCCTCGCCCGAGGTGCGCCGGGTATGGCCAGACGTGGGTCCCGGGCTCACTGTGCCACTGGAATCAAGCTATCCTGGCTGATGAGGGGTGAAACACCGAAACCGGTCCTAGGATGCTTCTTTCCGGTCCAGGGAGGACCTGGCTTGGCAGTTCGGGCTGGACTGTTCCCACGAGGCACAGGGTCAAGACTGATTTGCATATGGCCAGGTCTAAACTGGGGTGGCCTGGTGAGCAAAAGAATGATGGATTTAACCCAGATCTCTTGACTGTGGGTGAATGTTTTGATTTGTTCTGCATCCCGTCCAACAATTGTGTGTCTTTTGCTTCCTCGCCCTAAGTGCTCGGGGTATGCCCAGACGTGGGTCCCGGGCTCACTGTGCCACTGGAATCAAGCTATCCTGGCTGATGAGGGGTGAAACCCCGAAACCGGTCCTAGGATGCTTGGTTCCGGTCCAGGGAGAACCTGGCTTGGCAGTTCGGGCTGGACTGTTCCCATGAGGCACAGGGTCAAGACTGATTTGCATATGGCCAGGTCTAAACTGGGGTGGCATGGTGAGCAAAAGAATGATGGATTTAACCCAGATCTCTTGACTGGGGGCAAATGTTTTGATTTTTTCTGCATTCCGTCCATCAATTGTGTGTCTTTTGCTTCCTCGCCCCAAGTGCGCCGGGTATGCCCAGACATGGGTCCCGGGCTCACTGTGCCACTGGAATCAAGCTATCCTGGCTGATGAAAGGTGAAACCCCGAAACCGGTCCTAGGATGCTTGTTTCCCGTCCAAGGAGGACCTGGCTTGGCAGTTCGGCTGGACTGTTCCCATGAGGCACAGGGTCAAGACTGATTTGCATATGGCCAGGTCTATACTGGGGTGGCATGGGGAGCAAAAGAATGATGGATTTAACCCAGATCTCTTGACTGGGGGTGAATTTTTGATTTGTTCTGCATTCCGTCCATCAATTGTGTGTCTTTTGCTTCCTCGCCCCAGGTGCGCCGGGTATGCCCAGACGTGGGTCCCGGGCTCACTGTGCCACTGGAATCAAGCTATCCTGGCTGATGAGGGGTGAAACACCAAAACCGGTCCTAGGATGCTTGTTTCCGGTCCAGGGAGGACCTGGCTTGGCAGTTCGGGCTGGACTGTTCCCATGAGGCACAGGGTCAAGACTGATTTGCATATGGCCAGGTCTAAACTGGGGTGGGATGGTGAGCAAAAGGATGATGGATTTAACCCAGATCTCTTGACTGGGGGTGAATGTTTTCATTTGTTCTGCATTCCGTCCATCAATTGTGTGCCTTTTGCTTCCTCGCCCCAAGTGCGCCGGGTATGCCCAGACGTGGGTCCCGGGCTCACTGTGCCACTGGAATCAAGCTATCCTGGCTGATGAGGGGTGAAACCCCGAAACCGGTCCTAGGATGCTTGTTTCCGGTCCAGGGAGGACCTGGCTTGGCAGTTCGGGCTGGACTGTTCCCATGAGGCACAGGGTCAAGACTGATTTGCATATGGCCAGGTCTAAACTGGGGTGGCATGTTGAGCAAAAGAATGGTGGATTTAACCCAGATCTCTTGACTGTGGGTGAATGTTTTGATTTGTTCTGCATTCCGTCCATCAATTGTGTGTCTTTTGCTTCCTCGCCCTAAGTGCTCGGGGTATGCCCAGACGTGGGTCCCGGGCTCACTGTGCCACTGGAATCAAGCTATCCAGGCTGATGAGGGGTGAAACCCCGAAACCGGTCCTAGGATGCTTGGTTCCGGTCCAGGGAGAACCTGGCTTGGCAGTTCGGGCTGGACTGTTCCCATGAGGCACAGGGTCAAGACTGATTTGCATATGGCCAGGTCTAAACTGGGGTGGCATGGTGAGCAAAAGAATGATGGATTTAACACAGATCTCTTGACTGGGGGCAAATGTTTTGATTTTTTCTGCATTCTGTCCATCAATTGTGTGTCTTTTGCTTCCTCGCCCCAAGTGCGCCGGGTATGCCCAGACATGGGTCCCGGGCTCACTGTGCCACTGGAATCAAGCTATCCTGGCTGATGAAAGGTGAAACCCCGAAACCGGTCCTAGGATGCTTGTTTCCCGTCCAAGGAGGACCTGGCTTGGCAGTTCGGGCTGGACTGTTCCCATGAGGCACAGGGTCAAGACTGATTTGCATATGGCCAGGTCTATACTGGGGTGGCATGGGGAGCAAAAGAATGATGGATTTAACCCAGATCTCTTGACTGGGGGTGAATTTTTGATTTGTTCTGCATTCCGTCCATCAATTGTGTGTCTTTTGCTTCCTCGCCCCAGGTGCGCTGGGTATGCCCAGACGTGGGTCCCGGGCTCACTGTGCCACTGGAATCAAGCTATCCTGGCTGATGAGGGGTGAAACCCCGAAACCGGTCCTAGGATGCTTGTTTCCGGTCCAGGGAGGACCTGGCTTGGCAGTTCGGGCTGGACTGTTCCCATGAGGCACAGGGTCAAGACTGATTTGCATATGGCCAGGTCTAAACTGGGGTGGCATGTTGAGCAAAAGAATGGTGGATTTAACCCAGATCTCTTGACTGTGGGTGAATGTTTTGATTTGTTCTGCATTCCGTCCATCAATTGTGTGTCTTTTGCTTCCTCGCCCTAAGTGCTCGGGGTATGCCCAGACGTGGGTCCCGGGCTCACTGTGCCACTGGAATCAAGCTATCCTGGCTGATGAGGGGTGAAACCCCGAAACCGGTCCTAGGATGCTTGGTTCCGGTCCAGGGAGAACCTGGCTTGGCAGTTCGGGCTGGACTGTTCCCATGAGGCACAGGGTCAAGACTGATTTGCATATGGCCAGGTCTAAACTGGGGTGGCATGGTGAGCAAAAGAATGATGGATTTAACCCAGATCTCTTGACTGGGGGCAAATGTTTTGATTTTTTCTGCATTCCGTCCATCAAATGTGTGTCTTTTGCTTCCTCGCCCCAAGTTCGCCGGGTATGCCCAGACATGGGTCCCGGGCTCACTGTGCCACTGGAATCAAGCTATCCTGGCTGATGAAAGGTGAAACCCCGAAACCGGTCCTAGGATGCTTGTTTCCCGTCCAAGGAGGACCTGGCTTGGCAGTTCGGGCTGGACTGTTCCCATGAGGCACAGGGTCAAGACTGATTTGCATATGGCCAGGTCTATACTGGGGTGGCATGGGGAGCAAAAGAATGATGGATTTAACCCAGATCTCTTGACTGGGGGTGAATTTTTGATTTGTTCTGCATTCCGTCCATCAATTGTGTGTCTTTTGCTTCCTCGCCCCAGGTGCGCTGGGTATGCCCAGACGTGGGTCCCGGGCTCACTGTGCCACTGGAATCAAGCTATCCTGGCTGATGAGGGGTGAAACACCGAAACCGGTCCTAGGATGCTTGTTTCCGGTCCAGGGAGGACCTGGCTTGGCAGTTCGGGCTGGACTGTTCCCATGAGGCACAGGGTGAAGACTGATTTGCATATGGCCAGGTCTAAATTGGGGTGGCATGGTGAGAAAAAGAATGATGGATTTAACCCAGATCTCTTGACTGGGGGCAAATGTTTTGATTTTTCTGCATTCCGTCCATCAATTGTGTGTCTTTTGCTTCCTCGCCCCAAGTGCGCCGGGTATGCCCAGACATGGGTCCCGGGCTCACTGTGCCACTGGAATCAAGCTATCCTGGCTGATGAAAGGTGAAACCCCGAAACCGGTCCTAGGATGCTTGTTTCCCGTCCAAGGAGGACCTGGCTTGGCAGTTCGGGCTGGACTGTTCCTATGAGGCACAGGGTCAAGACTGATTTGCATATGGCCAGGTCTATACTGGGGTGGCATGGGGAGCAAAAGAATGATGGATTTAACCCAGATCTCTTGACTGGGGGTGAATTTTTGATTTGTTCTGCATTCCGTCCATCAATTGTGTGTCTTTTGCTTCCTCGCCCCAGGTGCGCCGGGTATGCCCAGACGTGGGTCCCGGGTTCACTGTGCCACTGGAATCAAGCTATCCTGGCTGATGAGGGGTGAAACACCGAAACCGGTCCTAGGATGCTTGTTTCCGGTCCAGGGAGGACCTGGCTTGGCAGTTCGGGCTGGACTGTTCCCACGAGGCACAGGGTCAAGACTGATTTGCATATGGCCAGGTCTAAACTGGGGTGGCCTGGTGAGCAAAAGAATGATGGATTTAACCCAGATCTCTTGACTGGGGGTGAATGTTTTGATTTGTTCTGCATTCCGTCCATCTATTGTGTGTCTTTAGCTGCCTGAAAACGGCAGGAAATGAAAAATAAAACAATAAGAAAGACATTTTATTATTGTTTTATTTTTCCTTTTTATGCTGAGTCTTTGGGGGCGGGGCCATGGAGATGACAGGCTGTAGGAGTGCTAAGTGCACTGTGATCAGTGCGCATGACGGTTTGGCCGGCCGTCTCAGGACGACCAAACTGTCATGTGCACTGAAGCTGTCTCCAACCTGAGCTGCGTGGTCAGGATGGAGACAGCGGGCACAGTCTCCCAGTCTAACTATGAGCGCAAATTCATGAGAGCAGCATCAGCATTGGCCGCAGTGGAGTCTCGGAGCCTGTGCCTGAAGATCGGGATGTGATTTTTTATTTTGTCAGTTGACGTCCGTCGTCCTCGTCCCTCCCCCCTCGACCCCTCCCCCCGCCCCGCTCCGCCACTCTTCGGCAACACCAGCTGCTACTACATGATAGTCCAACCACCTGTGCATTTTGCCCTTGCAAATGCTTCTGCCACCTATGCGCGCTGTCCTTTTGGGCTCCAGTATAGTTGGTTTGTACCCTGTAAACCTGTTACTGGTACCGGCCAGAACGATTGTGTGCTCATACCCTTACTGACGCATCTGACACTCCTGGGGCGTGATTCCTCAATCTTCGTTCCTGGGGCCTCCAAAGTTTTGGTTTTCATTCAGTGATTCTGCCAGTGATTTAGGCAGTGAGCAAGCCACGAAACCATCGCCCTCATGATGTGGGCCATCGCTGGGAGGGCTGTGGCAATCTCCACCAGATGCTGAATACGTTTCATCTTGACAGATTGATACATCAACCGGCTGGCATCTAGCAGTCTCTTTACAGGTATTACCCGACTCCCAACTGATTGCCTGATCATCCTCCACCATACCCCCCACATCATAATATGGGGGGCTGGGACGTGAGGGGAGCGACAGAGATTTGAAAGGAACAGAAACACTCTCCAGCGAGCACTGTGATAAAGTTCTGTCATCACCCAGCCTATGCAAAATGGAAACAAATCTTTATTTCCAATTACAAACTAATCAAAGTTAATTTCAAGTGAAGAAAGTAAAGGAACAAAAAGGGGGAGTGGTGTTGCGCTAACGAGTACAATAAATGCTATAGAGGCATCTAGAGAAGGTGAGGAAGCACTACATGGAAAAAAACGTTGGTGACTATTCGCCGGAGCTGTAAGTTGGACTTTGGGGAAATTTCTATCAAGGATTTAGACTAACTCTGCATTAAGACAAGATAGTGGAAGTTAACAGAACTTCACATTGGATAATATTCGTAGGAACCCTTTAGTAAGAGCAACTGTTATGCCGACACGTAGCTCACCATTTTTGCAAGGCCAAATCCACGCCAACAAAGACAAAAACCTGTTTGATCGAAACGAATGTTAAATGTGACAATGGGACTAGAGAAAAAAACACAATTGTCAGTTGTGACCTTTTTAAGCTACAAAAAGCAACTACAGTACCTCTAAGTGAGGACAAAGAATCAATGCCAGCAGTTCAGGATATGCCTAAAGTAAATGCTGTATTAATAGAGCCCAGTGATGGAAGAATTCCAAACCAAATAGCAAAGATACATCAGCAATAAGTAATGAATGCAATAGAGAGGGGTCCCCCTCTCTCCCACAATTATTATTATCAACAAGTAAGGCTCCAATGTGGAAGCACAGACAGAGGGCCACAAAAGTTGCACCCCATCAAGTGCATCTTGTGGTGACACAATAGACATGTGTATGGTTTTCAAAACAGAAGCCCAATAATCTAAGTACCAGCAAATATTAAGTAAGGTGCACAATAGTAGAACACAAGACTCTTCCAATAATAACTTCAACAGCATGAACAGCAGCATCCCACTGTCTCATGTAAAAAAATCTGCATTGGATCCTCAAGGGGGAGGATGCCTGACTCAAAGTTGGATAACCTAATGCCATGATCATTAGACTTGAATAAAGCACTGGAAGCAGTTGGCAGGGCAGTGGAAGGAAATTGTACATGTGCCCCCTTAATAGATAAACTAGCAACACTATAGGAGATGATGAACGTTGTGATAGTGGACCAAGAAAAGCAGTTTTGAACAACAAGTACATAAGTACATAAGTAAACAGGCAAGGGGGAAGCGAATGGCGGACCGACAAAAGGTGTTACCATTAGAGGAAGTAATAGATAAGGAGAAGATAACAACAGATTCATCCAATGCCAAGACCACACCTCTAAAGAGGGCCCTCGGACAAGGAAGGAACCGAATAAGTCACCTGCAGAGGCAAAAAACACCTGCTTCTGAAATGGAGTTAGTTCAGGCAGAACTCTCTGTCACCAGCTTTAACAAAGAAAAACAAGAAAACTTTGAAAAAAAACAAAATACGATAAAACCAAAAAAAACATGACAAGCAGGGTACCAACTATCTACTGTAAAATCTTTATCTATTTTTGATATACAGACAAAGCAACCAGTAGTAGAGACCAGGAAAAACAATATCCCAGAATAAGCTCGACATAAATTTCAGCGCAAAGAGCTCCAAACTGAAAATGCCCCATAGAAGGAGGAAACGGAATCATCAAGCCCCCGTCACAAACAGGCACCCATCGCACCCATCGCACCCATCGCACCACAACCCCAAACTACACCTCAGTAATAAAACAGTGAATCAAGTAGATAAATTAACTGACCCAAGGAAATTATATGACAAAAGTATGCAGACTGAACAATTTGAAAAGTGCTTTACTCAATTTCAATGTAGAGAAGAATCCCAGGTGGTAACACAACAATTGGGTACAACTAATATAGAGAGTGTAACCCCAATTACTTAGGTATTGACATCAGACTCCTCAACCAAATCTCCTCCCAAGACCTATGGTCACGAGCCTCTCCATACCACTGTGATCACAAGGAGAATAGGATATTTTCCATTGATGTAAAGCCCCTAAGGTCCCACTCATCTGATTTTATTCTAGATAGGTCTGTCACCATTTTAGATCATGCAGGTCGCCGTTTTAGAACATGGAGGTCGCCATCTTTCTCCAATTCTTCAGAATCATTGTCATTTCTGCCACTTGAAGCAGATGTCATCTGACCTTAATCTTTCTAAGAACGGTGAAATGGGCAGGCTGTCCAACTTATAACATAGATATAACACATGATGCAACATAAGTCTGGGTCAAGTGTCTACTTATCTCCATGTCTAGGTCAAATGAGAATAAACTCTAGACATATAGCCAAAGTAATGTAGTCTGAATTGACGTCCTCTTATGTTAAAAATTCCAATCTCTGATAAGATTCAGTATATAAGGACTGCCTTTTGACCATTTAATAAAAAGGTCCTTCACCCAGATTATCGCCAGAGATTCTGCCAGAAGACAGTATCACCTACTTCTGGGTAACTTTGAAGATGCAACATCTCCCTCAATGCTGATAAAGCCAAGTCCTGGAGAAAGGCTGCTACCGCAGCACGTGTGTGCCCTTCACAGGGAACACTGCCTTCATGCCTCTGCCGATAATGACAGCTTTTGCTGCCAACAAGGGGGCAGATTTACAAGCCCCTTGCGCCACTTTTGCGTCACTTTTCCCATGTTAAAAGTGACGCAAAAGTGGCGCAAGGGGCTTGTAAATCTGCCCCAAGGTATGCAATGTGCCGCTTCTCACAAACAAACTATAGACTGCAAGATGCTCTGTGTTAGACCTGTCAGCCTTTGGGTAGTCTTCTCCCAAACCTTTTGCCTTCTTCCTCTATTTTTCTGACCTCGTTTTTGCTGGCATTACGACTCTAAGCACTTTACCACTCCTAACCAGTGAAGTGCATGTGCTCACTCCTTAAACATGGTATTAATGGCTTATCTCGAATTGGTATATACCATTTACTTATAAGTCTCTAGTAAAGTGTCACCGCAGGCAATCTAAATGCTACTAGTGGGCCTGCAGCACTGACTATGCCATCCACTTAAGTAACCCCTTAAACACGTCTCACGCTTGCCATTGCAGAGCCTGTGTGTGTAGTTTTAAACTGCCATTTCAACCTGACGAAGTAAACCTTTTGGCATGCCCAAACCTTCCTTTATAATACATATAAGTCACGCCTAGGATAGGCCCTGGACAGCCCAGGGGGCAGGGTGCAATGTATTTAAAAAGTAGGACATGTGCTTTAAAGTTTTACATATCCTGGTAGTGCAACACTGTTTTTCACTACTGCAAGGCCTATCTCTCCCATACGATAACATTAGAGTTGCTTTATTACATTCTATAGGTGTAATGTCAAAATGGGAGTAGATAGTCAGTTCATGTGTGGCATCTCTGGAATCACGATTTAAAATCCTAACTTATGTTGAAGCTGGATTTTAAATTGTAATTCTGAAAATGCCACTTTTAGAAGGTGCAAAAAAATGCAAAAAAACAATTGATGGCCTGGCAGTTTGGGCTGGGCTGCCCCCATGGGGAGCAGGGTCAAGACTGATTTGCACATGGCTGGGTCCAAACTGGTGTGGCGTGGTGAGCAAAAAAGCAATGGATTTAACCCAGATCTGTGACTGGGGGTGAATGTTTGACTTGTTCAGCATTCTGTCCATCATTTGTTATTTTTACTTTTAGAAAGTTGGCATTTTCCTGCCATAGCCATTTACCTGGGTCACATGACTGGGTGTAGCTGACAGTTGAGCTTTGTATATTCCTCCTAGACAGCCACACACAATAGGGAGCTTAGGTGTGCCTGGATAGGAGGGAGGAGCTGGACACAGCCCCACTTACACTTGAATCGGCTGTGTCCTGCCTCCACACAAAGGGCTGCATACTCTCTTTAGTTATTCTGCAGCCAGAACAGGGGAGGCAGGATGCTTGGGGACTTCAAAGGGAAAACTCTAGAAGCGTCTCCCCCACTTCAAAGGCTCAACTGGGTATAAATACTGGTTCTCCGACACCAACTCTCCAGTACACTTCTGGACCTGTGGATACTCTGCTAGGATGAAGGGCTGCTGTGCTGCTCCAAGGACTGCCGCTCTGCTGGACTGCTGCTCTAAAGGAACTGCTGTCTTGCTATGCTGACCTGCTGCCCTCTTGCCTGGAGATGAAGAACTGGACCTACAACTTCATCTTGAACCCAGGACTCAACAGTGACTCCAAGGGCTAGTCTGCTGGCCTCCTGATCTGAGCCTCAGGGACATAAAAGTGTCCCCAAAGAGTTCCTTGACCCATCGGCAGCAAGTTCCTGACCCCCAAGTGGTGCCTTTCAGGTCTTGGACCCTTGGTCAGGCTCACGGGCTCCTAAATCAAGCTTTTGAGCTCTTCGTGACTGTGAACAGGCACATTCGCACCAAGACCGCATTGCTCGCACCGAAATCCTGCACCAGACACTGCTAGGCCATCTCGTCACACAGCAGCATCGACCGCCCGCGGTGGACCGTCAATGTGAAGCACCAGCCAGCCTGTCCACGACACCCAGCCTGATCATTAGGACATGCTGACAGCCACCTGCACTGCTTTCCTTGCTCTACGTGACCCTCTCCAATGCGAACGGGATTCTTGGTACAAAACTTGAGAAGGTGACCCTTCAGCAGGGCTAATTTAGGACAACATATGGCCCGCGCTCCGTTGTCGTCGGCCTGAACTTTTGACTCTGATCAGGTCCAGCGCAATCAGATGACCACAGTGGCTGCTTTGTGCTTTTAGGCACTATTTTACACTTCAATCTTTGAAAATTAATTATTCTGGTTCTACTGTTTGGATTTTTGTCATTTCTGTCTTATTTTATCTATTAAAAATGTCTCTCTTTTTTTTCTTTTGGGATCTTTTTGTGTGATGTTTTCACTATGAAACTGGTTGAAATGTTGCACTTTACACATTGCCTCTTCAATTAGCCTGACTGCTCTGTGGCAAGCTACTAGGGAGGTTGAACACAGGTTAATTTGGGGTTTGCCTTTGCCATACCCTGACAAGAATTGTGGTTGCTGCTTGATGAGGACCAGTAACCCAATTTCTTACACTGATGGCAGCGGTGGGATTGGACTTGTGTTTGTGCAGTGCCACACAGTGATTTGGTGTACACTACCATCCCATATCTAAGACCAATTTGAGATTAAATTCTTCCTGATTGACTTTTTTGATTTTTCTAAATTTATTCTCAGACTGTTGTGCTTGAGACCACCTGTAAAAATGTAGTTTGAGCTGGCCAACATGGATGCCTACACTGTGGCCCAGCTCAAGGAGTTGTGCAAGGAGAGAGGACTTCCTGCCAAGAGCACCACCAGGAAGGGGGATTTTTAAAAGGCGCTGTAAGCCTGGGCAGAAGCCCATCAGTCAGTGGTTGAGGCCACCAGAGAGGATAATGGGATGGAGGGGCTTGGAGAGGACCTTCCTATGGAAACACCTGCAGTGGAGGGGGATAACTTGACCCCTGTCATGGAGCCCTCTGCCAGCATAGGGAGAAATGTCTCTTTCCACAGCCTGTCCCAGAGGAGCTGGCTGAGAGGAGGAAGGAGAGGGAGTTCAAGCTGCAGATGGCCCAGTTAAGGTTGGAGGAAAGGAAACTGCCCGTGGAGGAGAAGAAAGCAGAAGCAGAGAGAGTCTTAGAGGAGAAAAATGTGATACTGGCTCATGAACTGAGTCTTAAGGAGCTGGACATTAAGGCCAGACAAGCAGAGTCCAGCAGTGATGGTGGCAGCATACCTGCAGTGTCTGAAGGAGACAAAAATGTCTGCATCCCAAAGGATCTGGTGCCCAGTTATGTGCTGGGTGAAGATATCAACAAATATTTTTCTGCTTACAAGGTAGCCCTGAGGGTTCACAAGATCACAGAAGAGCACTGGGGGCGTGGGTTGTGGAAACACATGCCTACAGTGGGGCGGGACACAATTCTTACTTTATAGGTTGGGGACTAGACCAGGGACTCCCCCATGAAAGCCATCTTGATCGCTAAGTTTGGATTGACCCCTGGGTGGAATTTGTGGACAACTCTAGCAAGGCACTGAATGGTTGGGTGCGGGGCAGCAAAGTTAGTGACTACAATGAATTGTACAATGTAATTTTGAGAGAGCACATGCTCAGAATTTGTTTTCCAGAGGTGCCCCAGGACCCAGTTGACAGCAAGCTGACTGAGCCCATGAAGCTTGCTGAGGAGGCGGACCTCTGGGCCAGTACCAGAGTGTCCAAAAAGGTATCTGGGGGGACTACCACAAGGGTAGGTCAGGGGTCCCATCAGAAGAAAGAAGGGGAGAAAACTTAAAAATAAGGAGTTCTCAAAATAATTCCCAAGGGAGCAGTGGTGACCAGTCCCAGTCTGTGCCTAAAAAAGAAGGGGTTCTTTGATAAGCAGACAGGTAGGTTTGTACCCCAATGCACAGAGTGCTAAAAGTATGGGCACTCCAAGGGTGACTCCAAATGTCCCAATAGGGCACAGCCCCCCACAGGTGGGCAGGCACCTAGGTTGGCAAGTTTAGTGCTCGGGGAGGAGTTAGTCCCAGTTAGCTTTGAGGGGCAGACAGAGGTGACCCAAGATTCCCTGGGGGATAAGGAGATGGTACCAAAAGCCCATATGCCTGACAATACCTCTAAGTGCAGGCAGTGGGTCACCATCAAGGTGCAATGGGTGGAGGCTCTGAGAGACACATGAGCCAGCATGACTACTGTAAGGTGTCAGCGGGTGTCCACAGAGCAGGGTCTCAGGTTCTCTAGAAGCACCTGTGAGCCCTGCCATGCCTGTAGATTGTCTGTTGGGCAATGACCTAGAGCACATTATCTTTTGGGAGGTAGAGCTCAGGTCACACTCAAAGATGTTGGTATTGCCTGAATGGGCCTGTATCACCACAAGGTTCATGGCTATCCGAGAGTCAAGGGCATCTGGGATCCTGGAAAAACAGCCCAGACAGCTGCCAAGGTGAAGAGGGCAAAGGGCACGGGAAGCCAGCCCTGAATATCCCACGGTCGAGGTTGACGTGGCACCTGAGGAGGACGCCACTGAGCCTATCAAGGAGGACATTGCTGCACTGGGTGACCTGCCTGAGCTTGCTGGTTGGCAAGTTGAGGGTGGGCCTACCAGGGATGAATTTTGCAAAGCGGAGAAACAGTGCTCCACTCTAGAGGGGCTGAGGCGGCAAGCTGAGGCACAGGCAACGTCTCTGGAGATCACCTGATCTATTGGGAGAATGACCTCCTATATAGCGAGCCTAAGGCTCCTGAATCTGGGGCAGCCTGAGAGCTGGTGGTTTCCCAGTGTTACAGCAACTTCCCCCTAGTTTTGGCTCATGACATATCCCAGGCAGGACAGACTTCTTACCCACTTCTATTGGCCCCAGATGAAGACGGCCTCAGATGCATTCTGTAGGTCCTGTCCCCCCTGCCAGGCCAGTGGAAAGGCAGAGAAAACGTTCAATGCTCCCCTGACCTCATTACCTGTCATTGCTACTCCCTTTGAGAGGGTAGGCATCAACATTGTTGGACTCTTGGACCCCAAGTCAGCCTTAGGCAACAGGTTCACCCTGGTCTCGGTGGACCACTACACTCGCTACCCGGTGGCCATCCCTTTGAGGTCAGTGACTGCACCTGTGATGGCTCCCCAACCTTTTGGTTCCCCAAAGAGGTAGTGTCTGACAGAGGCACTAACTTCATGTCAGCGTACATGAAGTCCAAGTGAAATGATTGTGGACTAACTTATAAGTTCTCCACCCCCTATCGCCCCCAAACCAATGGTCTTGTGGAGAGATTCAACAAGTCCCTGAAGGGTATGATAATGGGCCTACCTGAACCCATGAGACGTAAGTGGGATGTCCTCCTGCCATGCCTTCTTTTTGCCTACAGGGAGGTGCCACAGAAGGGGGTTGGGTTAGTCTCTTTGAACTCCTCTATGGCCACCCTGTTGCTGGACCTTTTAGCCTTGTAAAAGAGGAGTGGGCTCCTAGGAAACCCCCTCAGGATGAGGTCAGCTACATGCTGGCCCTCCGCATCCAGATGCACTGCTTCTGGAAAAAGGCAAAAAGCAATCTTGAGGCTAGTCAAGAAGTAATGAAGTTCTGGTATGACCAGAAGGCTACTTCGATAGATTTTCAACATGATCAGAAAGTGTGGGTTATGGAGCCGTGGAACCCAAGGCTCTCCAGGATCGCTAGACAGGCCCATATGAGGTGAAGTAGTGGAAGGGGGATGCCACTTGATAGATATCCAGATCCCTAGAAACCCCTTAAGGGTGCTCAATGTGAACCGCCTTAAACCGCACTTTGAGAGATCCGAAGTGAACATGCTCCTTGTGACAGATGAAGGAGTGGAAGAGTAGAGTGAACCTCTCTCTGACCTCCTGTCTGCCGGGAGCATGGTGGGTCAGTGGAGGGTGTCAACCTCTCCCGTACCCTGACCACAGAACAATAGAGTGACTGTCACCAGTTACTGGGGCAATGTGCCTCTCTGTTCTCCCTCACCTCTGGGCTCACACACCCGTGCATCCATGACATAGACACTGGAGACAGTCCACCTGTTAAAAATAAGATTTACAGGTTGTCAGACAAGGTGAGGGCCAGTACCAAGGAGGAGGTCTCCAAGATGCTGCTGTTAGGGGTGATTGAGTCCTCCAACAGTCCCTGGTCCAGTCCTGTGGTGTTGGTACCCAAGGCTACGTCACCGGGCACCACTCCAGTACTTAGGATGTGTGCGGACTATAGGGGCTTAAATTCCATCACAAGGACTGATGCACACCCCATCTCCTGAGCTGATGAACTCATAGACTGGCTGGGCGTTGACAAATTTCTCATTACTTTTGATTTGACATCAGGGTACTGGCAGATCGCTCTGAATGAGGGGGCATCATAGTGGGCCTTCAGCACTAACTGACACCAACTCTTCAGTACACTGCTGGACCTGTGGAAACTCTGCCGGAAAGAACTGCTGTGCTGCTCTGAGGAATGTCACTCTGCTGGACTACTGCTCTAAAGGAACTGTGGCCCTGCTGCGCTGACCTGCTGCCCTGTTGCCTGGAGAAGAAGAAGTTGACATGCAACTTCATCTTGAACCCAGGATCCAAGGGATAGTCTGAGCCTCTGGAGCATAAAAGGCTCCCCAAACAATGCCTGGACCCAGCTGCTGCAAGTTCCTGATCCACAAGTGGTGCCTCTCAAGTCCCTGACCATTGATGGGGAACACAGGCTCTTAAATCCAACTTTTGGGCTCTTCGCAACCGCAAATGGGCCTATTTTCACCGAAACCACACCGCTTGCACCAAAATACAGAGCGAGCCGCTGCCAGTCCGTTGTTCGCACAGCAGCAGCGACCACTTGTGGCGTACCGCCAACGCGAAGCACCAGCCTGCCTGACCTGCTGGTCATGCTACACCAACAACTGCCAGCAACACTCTCCTTGCTCTCTGCGACCCTCTCCAACTCAAATGGGATTCTTTGTATATAACTTAAGAAGGTAACCCTTCAGCTGGACTAATGTGGAACAGTATCTGACCCACGCTCCAGGGTGGTTGGCCTGAACATTTGACTCTGACCCTGTCCAGCGTGGACGGATGAATAAATAGATAGGTAGTTGACTTGAAGTGTCTAGGGAATACTAGCTTTCAGAAGACGTGAATTTCAATAATTCAATACAATTCTATAATAATAACAAAGAGGATAGTATACAACGATAAAGGTTTTTTTTCTCAGATTATTCGTTTGTTGCAATCATTAATCCGTTCAAAGATTAGTCAACATTATCAATATGAGGAAGAGATAAAAATTTTCACAAAATCTAAATCAGGATATTATAAAATATAAAATGCAAATAATCAGTATGAAAAGAATTCAAATTATCTAAATTTAGTGTTCCATAAAGAAACGAATTCAGTAAGAAATGAAAATGCAAAGGGGATTTTTAAAAGGGAAATAAGGAAGGTGTCGGCATCATATAAACCTCAGTAGAAGTTCAGAAAAACAGTGTTTAGTATGACCCTTACACTCGGTGCAATCAAGAAAGGTAGAGAGGTCTGCTCTCCGCAAAGTCAGGAAAGGGTCTCTCTTCCAACTACTATGGAACACTAATAAAAGCACAATCAAAGGTCTCAGAACATCTATATCTTCCTCCCATAGCTCAGAACCAATCCTGCGCCATCATTCACCGAGAGCCGGCAACTCTCTAAATTCCCATCCTAACACAATGAGTCACACAGCTGCTCTTCCTTGAGTGCCACATCCTCCCGGCACACCAGGTACAGGAATCTCCTTTAATCGTATTTTCTCTTCCCCTGCTGCCAACTTCTCATCTTCAAGCCTTACTATCAATTTAGAATAAAATAATGCCTTCCAGTACAGAGGGTTCTCAGGATTTTTGCGATCAGATGGCCAATTTGTTTTACACCAAAATTCTCAATATCTTTAAAGAACTTGACTGCCTCAATTCTGAGTCTCCTATCCCCTCTCAATTATATTTAAAGGCTGAGCCAGGTCTACTAAAGACTACCGGCGGCAGATCCTTCTCCCACCTCGCCGCCAAGACCTGGAACACCCTTCCACTAAGCCTACGACAGACCCAAGACCTGCTGACCTTCAGGAGGCTACTCAAGACCTGGTTGTTCGACCAGTAGCAGCACCCCCCCCCCCTTTTTTTCCCTAGCGCCTTGAGACCCTCGCGGGTAAGTAGTGCGCTTTACAAATTCTGTGATTGATTGATTGATTGATCACTAGAGAAAGCCCTACCACCCTCCTATCTCGCTTCACTACTCTTACACAAGAACTGACAGAGCTCTATCTCCTCAGCGTTAAACCAGACTCCCCACTAGAACCTCGTTCACCCAATGTCTTGCAACCAGGAGCTAATATAATTGTTCCCCATCTCACTGGAACTTTGAATAAAACCATTACTTATGGGTGTTTCCCTCAACTCTGAAAAAAGGCCGCTGTCAAGCCTCTTCTCAAAAAGCCTAATCTGGACCGTGCCGATTTAAAAAAACTATTGGCCTATTTTCTAGCTGCCAGTACCTACTAAATTACTGGAGAAACACACGAATGCCCAGCTGATGACCTACCTGGAACAACATCAATTGCTGGATATCTCTTAGTTTGAATTCAGGAGTAACCATAGGCCTGAGATTGCATTAGTATCTGCAGTCAACAACATCCGTTCCATGGTAGATGTAGTCCAGGCTGTGGTTTTGATCCTTTTGGACTTATCTGCAGCCATTGATACCATCACCTTGACCCTGCTTGTTGAGCGGCTGCAAGAACTGGGGGTCACAGACCTAGCGCTGAAGCTCTTGGCGTCTTTTCTGAGTGATAGGTCTATGTGAGAAGTTGGCCTGGTATATGCTGTTCACTAGTTAAAGTGGACACCTTGCACCAGAACAATTCGACTCTTATGGTAGGTAGGTTTAAGACAACCTTTATAGAAAGCTATCCTAGTGGTAGCTGTGGAGAGCAGCCTTCAGGCTAAGTCTTGGAGGAATGTAAAGCAGCTTGTTTTACCACACAATCTCTTGAATCACCAAATGAAAAGACACCACACAGGTATATATATCAAATATATATGTATTTATTACTAAACAACTCTCTACTAATCTCTTTATGAGATTAGAAGTCAGGAACATGTGTACAAATCAAATGGTATCAAAAATAAGTTAGCACAAGTAAATATCACAATATTATCTTGGCTAGACCGGGGTCTAGCGCATTTAGAATCGAGGGACCCCAAAGAACCACCCCAGGTAGTTGTAGGAGACCCACAGGGGACGGACGCGGTGTTCAGACACTGGTGCGAGTCCTGTACGAGTCTATGCGAGAGAACGCGATTGAGTTATCAATGTTACAGGTCCCTGGCGTGTTCGAGGCGAACACACCGATCGGTCAGTACGAGTCGAAGGACGCGGATACTGATAGAGTTACAAGGGAGTTGGACGCGATGTGTCTAACACAGACGCGAGCCCTGTACGAGCCAGTGCGATAATCGCACGGGGAAAATAGGAGTTTTAGGGCACTTCTAGGGTAGCTACAAGCAAGCCACTTACAGGGTAAGTAGTTCTAGGGCCCACACCCACAGGAGCACTGTTTTGCTGAAATTACCTCACCCAGGGGAGCCGGGTGCATAGGTGTCCTTTGGTGTCGGGTCGCGGCGTCGTTCTCAATGGGAACCAATGATGACTTGCTGCTTGCGACGACAGAAGAAGTGTCCGTTGGAATCCAAGCCTGGATTCGGAGGGAGGAAGACCTGAAAGCAGAGGGGACAGTGTTCACAGTCACTTGGCAGTGACTCTGGGCAAGGAAGATGAATGCCCACCGTCGTCGACAGCTTTGGGTCTTTCACGGGTGTCTTGACTCTTCGACCACGTGGTCCAGGCAGCGTCAATGATGACCAGGAGCTGGATTTGGTGTGTCCCATGATGTCTGCAGCTTACTGAGGTGTCGGCGACTCGATTGGAGCCAGCAAGCCTTGGTAGCAGCAAGTCTTGTGGTGATGAGGAAAAGTCAATGGTGCAGACCAGCAAGGGCTGGGGGACTTACCCAGCAAGGGTAGGTCAGGGCAGGCCTGGAGCAACCAAGGGAGCCCTTTGGTTTTGTTGGAAAGTCTTCTGGGGACCCACAAGCTGGCTGGCAAGGGATCGCAAAGACGCCTCGGGAGGATCCACTCAACAGGGGCCCACGGTCACTCGGGACGGTGTAGGCCTCTGAATTCGGGAGGGATCTCTGCTAGAGGCTGGGACCACACGTGGTCTAAAGCACAAGTTCGTAAAACGTCGTGAAGGGGTTGCACTTGACAATAGTGCACGGTACTCAGGGGCTGCGGTTCCTCATTGCTCGTGGGGTCCACTGGCCTCAGCTTCGCTGGGGACTCACGATTGCCTTGGAGAAGTCAGGAAATCCTCTTCCTGGGCTGCAGGGGCTTCGGGCTCCGGCGGGAGCGGCGTAGTTTGCGACCGTCGTCGTAGTTTTTGGTGCCTGCCAAGCAGGGGAGTCACTCCTTGACTCCAAGGGAGATTCTTCAGTCTTCCAGAGGTAGTGGAACGTCAAAGGTCCAGGATTCTTCTTGAGAGCGTCGTCCAGGGAGATCTGGGTTGCAATGCACAGGTTCCCCCTCTTATACTAAAAAGAAGGGAGGGACTAGCTCTATGACCCCACCTATGGGAGGGTCAGGGGAGGGGGTGGCTACACCCACTTCCCTTTGTCCTGTTTCACGCCAGAGCAGGGGCAGGTAGCCCCTGAGCTGGTTTGAACTGGCATATGCACAGGGGAGCCTTCTGCTCCCCCGTGCAGGACTTCAAAGCACTGTAAGAGTGCACCCACCCAGCCCCAATACACTAAACCCTGTCTGGAAGGTGGTCACACCCTCCTGTGACAGGATACCTATTGTTGGGCTTCCTCCACTGCGAGTTTCGGTCATCAGCAGGAGGGCAGCCCAGTGTCTGTGACTGGTGGCATCCATTTTGTGATGCCAGGGCTCTTCAGGATTCTACCGCGTTTCCACAGTAGGTACATGTCTATCCCTCTAAAAGGGTGGAATGCTACCCCTGCCGCCAGAACTGGCGGGGGGTAGTATTCCAAGATGTTTGACACCAAACACGACATGTTTCCGTGCAGCCATCCCAAAGTTAGCATTTAACGCGAGGTTATAATGCGCTTAAGAGTATATGGTCAGGCTGCACTACAAACAGCATCAGAGAAGGGTCTCCGAATGCTGCAGAGGGGCTCTGCTCATGCAGGGCACCCTCTCACATAGGAACCAAGCACTCTGCCTTCAGGATTGATAAGGCCTGCCATAGGAGTGACTTATAGGTTTATATGTGTGTATCTAGGTAGTGATATATGTAGCCTATTTCACAGTAAGGGGTGCATGCACCACCTTACCCAGGCTGCAGTAGCAGACCTGTGGTGTCAGATTTAGTCTGCTTCCCAGGGGTGGCATAATACATGCTTCAGCCCCTGGTAGGCCTGTGAAGTACCTATGCCCTTGGCACCTAAGGTACCATATACTAGGGACTCATAAGGTACCACAGTATCCAATCACTAGTGCACCTAGAGTGCACCCCAAGTCGTTTAGAGAGAACAGAGAGGCTGGGGCCCTGATTATCATCAGAAAGAAAGTGGGGGCAACATAAGAGGCAGATCCTACTCTCCTACACAACCCCCCCCCCAAACGCAGGGACACTAAACTAACCTTGACCAGTTAAGTCTTCATGCTCTAAGTGGAAATACCTTGAGAGTCCATCTGCATTGGCATGTTGGGTCCCAGGTCTATGCTCCACTGTATAGTCCATCCCCTGTAGGGAAATGGACCACCTCAAAAGTTTTGGGTTTGCTCCTTTCATTTGTTTAAGCCATAGGAGGGGCTTGTGGTCGGTCTGAACTATGAAGTGAGTGCCAAACAAGTATGGCCTCAGCTTCTTCAGGGCCCACACCACAGCAAAGGCCTCCCTCTCTATAGCTGACCAACGTTTCTCTCTAGGGGTCAGCCTTCTGCTAATGAAAGCTACTGGCTGGTCTTGACCTTCATCATTCAGTTGAGACAGTACAGCTCCCACACCCAGCTCAGAAGCATCTGTTTGGACAATGAACTTTTTGGTGTAGTCTGGACTCTGTAAGATGGGGGCAGTGCACATGGCCTGCTTTAGGTCTTCAAATGCCTTCTGACAGTTAGCTGTCCACTGAACCTTTTGGCATTTTCTTTGAGGTCAGATCATTCAAGGGGGTCACTATAGATCCATATCCCTTTACAAACCTCCTATAGTACCCAGTCAGGCCTAAGAAGGCTCTCACCTGTGTCTGGGTGGTTGGAGCAACCCATTCCATTATGGTTTGGATTTTGCTCTGTAAAGGCTGAACCTGGCCTCCACCTACAAGGTGGCCCAGGTATACAACCTGACTCTGCCCTATCTGGCACTTAGTGGCCTTGATAGTGAGGCCTGCTTTCTGCAGGGCCTCCAAAACATTTCTGAGGTGGACCAGGTGATCCTGCCAGGAGGAACTAAAGACAGCAATATCATCTAGATAAGCTGAGCAATAAGTTTCCATCCCTGCCAGAACTTTATTCACCAACCTCTGAAAAGTGGCAGGTGCATTTTTCAATCCAAAGGGCATCACCACAAAGTGGTAGTGCCCACCAGGGGTCGAAAATGCTGTTTTGGCTTTTGCATCATCAGCTAATCTGATCTGCCAGTAGCCAGCTGTTAGGTCAAATGTACTTAGATACTTGGCTGAGGCCAAAGTATCAATCAGCTCATCTGCCCTTGGTATGGGATAGGCATCAGTCCTGGTGACTGCATTGAGGCCTCTGTAGTCTACACAAAACCTCATTTCTTTCTTACCGCCCTGGGTATGAGGCTTGGGTACTAGGACTACTGGGCTAGCCCAAGGGCTATCTGAAGGCTCAATGACACCTAACTCCAACATTTTCTGGACTTCAGTCCTGATACAGTCCCTGACATGGTCAGGTTGCCTGTAGATTTTACTCTTGACAGGCAGACTGTCCCCAGTGTCCACCTCATGGGTGCACCAGGTAGTCTGACTAGGGGTCAGGCTAAACATATGTCTGTACTGCTGCAGAACTTGTCTGCACTCCGTTTGCTGATGGTCAGTGAGGCTGCTTGCCAAAGCAACACCATCTACTGACCCATCATCAGGGTTCTGTGAGAGAAGGTCAGGGAGAGGGTCACTCTCCTCCTCCTGGTCCTCATCAGTTGCCATGAGCAAGCCCATGTCAGCCCTGTCAACATATGGTTTCAATCTGTTGACATGGAGCACCGTCAGGGGGCTCCTGGGAGTTCCAAGATTCACCAGATAGGTGACTTCTCCCTTTTGTTCAACTATTGTATGGGGGCCACTCCACTTGTCTTGGAGGGCTGCTGGGGCCACAGGCTCCAACACCCACACTTTCTGTCCTGGCTGGTACACAGTCAGCACAGCCTTTGGTCATGCCAAGCTTTTTGTAATTCTTGGCTGGCCTCCAGGTTTTTGGTTGCCTTTTTCATGTATTCAGCCATCCGGGAGCGGAGACCAAGTACATAGTCCATCACATCCTGTTTGGGGGGCTTGAGAGGTAACTCCCAGCCCTCTTTGACCAAACACAATGGACCTCTTACAGGATGCCCAAACAGAAGCTCAACTGGGCTGTAACCAACCCCCTTCTGTGGAGCCTCTCTGTAGGCAAACAACAGGCAGGGAAGAAGAAGGTCCCATTTCCGCCTAAGCTTCTCTGGGAGTCCTTTAATCATTCCCTTCAGGGTTTTGTTGAAGCGTTCAACCAAACCATTGCATTGTGGGTTATAGGGGGTGGTGAACTTATAAGTCACACCACACTCCTTCCACATTCCTTTCAGATATCCTGACATGAAGTTAGTACCTCTGTCAGAGATGACCTCTGTTGGAAATGGCCCTTTTTGGCAGGTTCACTCCTGAACTTTTTGCCTTATATGGAACTTGGTGTTAGTAGTTTTAAGTCTCTGGGCACTTTAGCACTGTGGTCCAATGTAAAGTGCGTGCGCGCTGTGTGCGTGTGGTGAGATTGGTCTGCCCTCCCATAGGAATGCATTGAGGATGAGTGTGTCAGTGGTAATTCCTGTTGTGAGAGGTGCAGCATGGTCAAGTCTAGTATGTCTGAATTCGTGAGAATAAATGCTGCGCAATGGTGTGCGCAGATTTATGGTGACTGGTAGAGAAATGCCACTTCTAGAAGTTGGCATTTCTGTGTGCTCTGTGTCTGCCTGCCTGATGTGAATTGCATGTCTGGCTTGTGAGTGACAGGGGCTGGGAAGGTGTGTGTGGCTCTAGGAGGGGCAGGGTGAGTCAGCGCAGGGCTGAATGGAGAGATCTCCATGCAGATGGGTGGGAGGAGTGCACCTGGGACCTGAATAGGGCTGGGCCTTCCCTCCACAATGCTGGCTCCTCCCCCTGTGGTGCGTCTGATGTCCCTAGCCTGTCCTGTGAAAGGAGAGAGGAGCTGAGCAAAACAAAGTGCTCCAAAGCTCCCCCAAACCAGTTGCGTCTGGTTTTTCCCCAGCCCTGTGCTGTGTCACAAAGGGATTTTGGTGTATAAAAGAAGGGGCTGTGACCCCATGAAAATGTTCAGTTCTTGCTTGTGGATCCTGATTCCTGCAGGGCGTGCTGCTGCTGGGGCCCAGGAGGACTTGCCAGGAGGGCTGCCTCCCTGGGCCCAGCTATGCCCTGGAACCCTTTTGCTTAATTTCTGTTAGCCCTGGGCCCTGCCTTGCCCTTGATGCCTGGAAGCCCCCTGGGACCTTTAGCTTTATTTTATCCAAGGCTTTTAGGCAACCTTTCTAGCACCAGCGCTGCCTTGTGATTTGCCCAGCTGATGGAGAGCGTGGGCTTCGCGGCGCCGAGCTGCCTTTCGCCATGAGGGAATCCCCAGCGTAGGGATTCCCCCGAGATTGCTGGCCTTACGGGTGCCCACCCTGCTTATTTTCGGATTTTAGTGCGCAGGTGCCCACCCTGCGACTTCGTTTTATTTTATAAGTAACGCGGGTGCCCACCCCGCGTATTTGAGTCTATTGCGGGTGCCCACCCCGCCTGGCCGCCGTGCGAGTTTTTATTTAAACTGCGCGGGTGCCTACCCCGCGACTTTGCCCCAAAGAGAAGAATCACCGCCGCGGCCCGTGCGGCCAAACCGGAAGTCAGGCACCTCCTGCCCGTGACGTGGGCGGGGCCTGAAATCCGGCCGGGAGAGAAGGAGGCAGCCTGGAGCCTTGCTGGCTCCATACTGAAGTCCCGGTCCCGAGATGGGGGACCGGGTGAAGTGTGGCACCTGGTGACGCGGGGCTCTCATGAATGGAGAGAGCCCCGCAAGCGCCGCAGCCTGTTTCCCGCGGAGGGGGGGTGCGAGGCACGTTGCTGGTGCCTGCCCCCGCCGCGTTCAACGAGAAGAGCCGAAGCCAGTCCCGCAGGAGCGGAGTCCCCAGAGAGCAGCCCGGTGAGTCGAGAAGGGCTGGGGGGCTCCGTGGGTGCTATTGTTGGTGTCTGATTAAGGCACAGTGCCGAGTGCAACATTACGAGCGGCCCCGTCTGGCAGTGGGTCGCTCCCACGTTTGGGGGCATGATTGTTTCAGAGCCTTGATGGCTCCAACACTTTGTATAGTTATTTACAGAGCCCCGTGCGGCTCCAACGTTTTACATACTTATTTACCGGACCAGAGGGGCACGTGTTCTTTCCCCGTGGTGTGCCACAGAGAGGGAGTGAATGATGGCCCTTTGTAAGAGAGGGCTCAGAGGGGCTATGCTTTTATTATTTAGGGGGCCTATGGTTGGTAAAAGGGCCAGAGGGGCCCGTGATCCTTTTTCAGTGCCACAGTGTTTGGGGGCATTGTTTGCTACAGAGCCCCGTGTGGCTCCAACGTTTTGCCTAATTACCCTCAGAGCCCCGTGTGGCTCCAACGTCTGGCATACTTGTTCTACGGGCTATTGAGAGCCCATGCCTTATTTGAATGGTTACAGCTGCCCAGCAAGTAGTGGGCAGCTACACCGTTTAGGTCTTTCTCTTTGCTTTAGGGGACATGTTAAAGGTAGGAGTGAGATGCACTCCTGTGCCCCTGACATTCACAGCTGCGCAGCACTTAGTGCCAGCTGCACCGTTTAGGCCTGCACAGATTGCGCACCCTTGACTTTCGCTGCATTGGCAGCAGCCCTGACTCTTTGGACATAGGGCATTTGAGCCCCTTGTGAGATGGCCAGTTGGCCAAGGGGACTGCTAGGTTTATAGGGCGCCAGGCCCTAATGTGATTTGTGTGTTAGTGAGCTTCTTTCCTAGGATTTATAGGCTAATGTGATTCATACCTCTGCTATGGTTCTTTCTACTATGAGGTTATGTGCTACTGTGAGTATGTGGTGCTAGGAAATGTAATGCATGTAGTATGTTTTATGCACCCTGTTTTGGTTACCTCTAAAATGTGGTTTTTAGGCTTGTGAGGTTATTACTTCCTAATGCGTTTAGGTTGTGAGTTATTTTCCCCTGAGATTATTTCCTAATGTGATTTATACTTAGGATGTTATTGTCTAATGCGTTTAGACTGGAGAGATAATTGCATAATGTGTTTATGCTGGTGAGGTTGGCGCATAAGGTTTTGCGCCTAATGTGATACTGTGCATAATGTGGTTTATGTTACAGGTTGATGCTGAGTACAGTGGTTACCAGTGATTACTGGTTGTACGTTATGATATGTCCTACCTTTATGATATGTTCACTAAGTGATGGTTCTGACAGCGGCCCATGTGGCCCGGTCAGGTGTAAATAATCCCTTGTAGATATTGCCCAGTGCCAGTGGACACCATGTGTATTATGTGAATACTATTCTCATGTATTATGAGAATACAAAGGCTATTTTTGATATACCCTTGTGTGGAGTTCCTTTTTGTGGTGTGCATAGTATGTGGTTGCTGGGTGTGTGTTGCGCAAACGCTTTACACATTGCCTCCGGGATAAGCCTGACTGCTCGTGCCATGCTACCAAGGGGGTGAGCAGGGGTTATCTTCGGCGTGTAACTTCCTTGCCCTGACTAGAGTGGTGGTCTCTGCCTGGCTTTGGCGCAAGCCTCAGCCAACCAGAGATCCCATTTCTAACATTGGTGATCAGCGGTGGGATTAGGACTTGCGTTTGTGCAGTACCACAGCGACAACTGGCTGCTCTACAAAACTCTGCATTTTAGATAGTCACATGGAAAGGGATTATTGTTTCTGAGTTTTTTTTTAAGGGTCATTTTTTTCTGAAATATGTGTTCTTGTGCACTATGAGTTGGGTGTCCTGCCAAGGACAGAAACCAGAGAAGCTGAAGGAGTTTTGTACTGCCCTTGTGCAGACTGCTATTTCTTGGGTTGGCCTGAAGCTGAAGGAGTGTGACTGCCCTTGTGCCATCGTGCTATTTCTTGGGTTGGCTGGAAGCTGAAGGAGTTGACTGCCCCTGTGCTGTCTGCTATTTCTAGGGTTGGCCTACAGTGGTGACTTAATTGGCATGGAGTAACTAGCTCGGGAGGGTAGATTATCCCCTAAGTGCAGTGTGAGTTTTCTGGAATTCCCAGTAAGGATGGGATCCAGTGGTGGCAGCAATATGTAGTCCAGTGCAGGAAGTCCCATTCCCAGTTCCCATAGTATGGTACCTAGTTCCCGGTTAAGAGGGGGACAGGTTGTGTTTCAGGGGCAGTAAGATGCTGTCTCACCAGTCTTGTGGGGGGAGTGTGGATGAATGTTGTGATGCACTGGACGTTTGAGTAAATGGTGTTAGTGTGTGAGTTCTTTGAATGTAGGGAGCTTGCATTGGGAGTGACCCTAGAAGAATGGTGCAGGTGTCTCCAACCCTTGCGGCGGAGATGGTTCAGGGTAGCCCAGCTAGGTGACCTTATAGTGAGGAGGTTGTAGGGACTCACATCCTGTCTCGCAGGAGAAGGAGTGAGATTGGGCTGTGTCCCGAAGTGCCCGCACCTCAGTCTCCAGTACTGGTTGGTTCCATGAGGGAACACCAGGTAGGGAGCCTAGTCTGTCCTGTTGGACCGTTCTTCGAGGTGGTTTTTCCCGTTTTAGGTGAGCTGGGAGTGCCTGTAATCAGACCTCCAGCAGTTCTAGTGTCTGGCAGTACCGCTCCAGTTGGGAGGGTGCAGAAGTCCAGAGTGAGGGGTGAGAGGGGGAAAGAGTCCCCAGTGGAAGAACCAGTGGGTCAGGGGCCAGCCAGAAGGGCTGAGCCTCATAGGATTGGCCATGGTGACACCACTTCTGTCCTGGGGCATCTTCACGCACTGTCAGAGGGACAGGAGGTTGTGAGCTCTGCGCCAGATTGCTGGGGCATCTTCACACACTGTCAGAGGGACAGGAGGTCGTGAGCTCTGCGCCAGGTTGCTGGGGCATCTTCACACACTGTCAGAGGGACAGGAGGTCGTGAGCTCTGTGCCAGGCAGACTGTCACACGACACGCTAGGTATGTGTCACCCTCAGGAAGTCCTGGTTCGCCGGGCATCTGACCAAAGGGTATCGTCCCTGGGTTGGGGAGCCAGGTTCAGGTGTTTGCCTGTCCTGGACGGCAGGGCGACTGTAGTCAGTGTCCTGGCTGGTTTGCCTTCTAGGGGTACCCCTGTGAACACAGGTGGGGCCCATCTTAAGTGAAGAGACCCTGTGTTTCCCAGAAGGGGTGGTGCAGGCCTAGCCGGGATCTTTAGGGTCCCTGGCTGAATGTGGTATTACTACCCTGAGAGCAGGTGGGGCCCATCTTAAGTGAAGGGACCCTGCTCTACAGTGGGAGGGTGCAGAACTCTGGAAGGGGGTGCAGAGGGAGGGAGTCCTCGCCTCTGACCCCGGTGCATCCGGTGAATTTGGATCCCAGGTGGTAGACCAGTTGATGGAGAGAGGTCCTGAACTGGTGGGAGAGTTGTGTTCTGGTGGGTGCTTCCCCTGGGAGGGTGCGTAACCCCAGAAGAGAGGTAGGGTGAGGAGATGCTTCGCCCGTGACTTCTGGTCAGCCTGAGGGTGCGGACCCTAGGTTGAAGGATCCGTGGTAGTTGGAACTACACTGAGAGGGAGAGTGGAGAATGGCTATTGGATGCCAGGGGTTACTGCCCCCCACTCTGTGGATTGGCAAGGACCAGTGGCATCTGGGTGGCCTAGGGCCTGGTCCTGGCCGTGGACGACTAAGGAGTACCGGTGGGGTAGCCTAGTTGGTCCTGAGTTTTTTTTTCCTTTCTCTTAGATGGATTCCATAGGTTCCAAGTGGCGTAGGACCGGAGGATGTCCCTGCAGTGCGGGCCAGTTCCGTGTTCTATCGCCCAAAGCAGGGAATCCTATCAAGGTGGTGATTGGTCTACCCTGCGTTTTGGCTGGAAGGGGGTCGTGTTGGAAATGGCCCTTTTTGGCAGGTTCACCCCTGAACTTTTTGCCTTATATGGAACTTGGTGTTAGTAGTTTTAAGTCTCTGGGCACTTTAGCACTGTGGTCCAGTGTAAAGTGCGTGCGCGCTGTGTGCGTGTGGTGACATTGGTCTGCCCTCCCATAGGAATGCATTGAGGATGAGTGTGTCAGTGGTAATTCCTGTTGTGAGAGGTGCAGCATGGTCAAGTCTAGTATGTCTGAATTCGTGAGAATAAATGCTGCGCAATGGTGTGCGCAGATTTATGGTGACTGGTAGAGAAATGCCACTTCTAGAAGTTGGCATTTCTGTGTGCTCTGTGTCTGCCTGCCTGATGTGAATTGCATGTCTGGCTTGTGAGTGACAGGGGCTGGGAGGTGTGTGTGGCTCTAGGAGGGGCAGGGTGAGTCAGCGCAGGGCTGAATGGAGAGATCTCCATGCAGATGGGTGGGAGGAGTGCACCTGGGACCTGAATAGGGCTGGGCCTTCCCTCCACAATGCTGGCTCCACCCCTGTGGTGCGCCTGATGTCCCTAGCCTGTCCTGTGAAAGGAGAGAGGAGCTGAGCAAAACAAAGTGCTCCAAAGCTCCCCCAAACCAGTTGCGTCTGGTTTTTCCCCAGCCCTGTGCTGTGTCACAAAGGGATTTTGGTGTATAAAAGAAGGGGCTGTGACCCCATGAAAATGTTCAGTTCTTGCTTGTGGATTCTGATTCCTGCAGGGCGTGCTGCTGCTGGGGCCCAGGAGGACTTGCCAGGAGGGCTGCCTCCCTGGGCCCAGCTATGCCCTACAACCCTTTTGCTTAATTTCTGTTAGCCCTGGGCCCTGCCTTGCCCATGATGCCTGGAAGCCCCCTGGGACCTTTAGCTTTATTTTATCCAGGGCTTTTAGGCAACCTTTCTAGCACCAGCGCTGCCTTGTGATTTGCCCAGCTGATGGAGAGCGTGGCCTTCGCGGCGCCGAGCTGCCTTTCGCCATGAGGGAATCCCCAGCGTAGGGATTCCCCCGAGATTGCTGGCCTTACGGGTGCCCACCCCGCTTATTTTCAGATTTTAGTGCGCAGGTGCCCACCCTGCGACTTCGTTTTATTTTATCAATAACGCAGGTGCCCACCCTGCGTATTTGAGTCTATTGCGGTTGCCCACCCCGCCTGGCCGCCGTGCGAGTTTTTATTTAAACTGCGCGGGTACCTACCCCGCGACTTTGCCCCAAAGAGAAGAATCACCGCCGCGGCCCGTGCGGCCAAACCGGAAGTCAGGCACCTCCTGCCCGTGACGTGGGCGGGGCCTGAAATCCGGCCGGGAGAGAAGGAGGCAGCCTGGAGCCTTGCTGGCTCCATACCGAAGTCCCGGTCCCGAGATGGGGGACCGGGTGAAGTGTGGCGCCTGGTGACGCGGGGCTCTCATGAATGGAGAGAGCCCCGCAAGCGCCGCAGCCTGTTTCCCGCGGAGGGGGGGGGTGCGAGGCACGTTGCCGGTGCCTGCCCCCGCTGCGTTCAACGAGAAGAGCCGAAGCCAGTCCCGCAGGAGCGGAGTCCCCAGAGAGCAGCCCGGTGAGTCGAGAAGGGCTGGGGGGCTCCGTGGGTGCTATTGTTGGTGTCTGATTAAGGCACAGTGCCAAGTGCAACATTACGAGCGGCCCCGTCTGGAAGTGGGTCGCTCCCACGTTTGGGGGCATGATTGTTTCAGAGCCTTGATGGCTCCAACACTTTGTATAGTTATTTACAGAGCCCCGTGCGGCTCCAACGTTTTACATACTTATTTACCGGACCAGAGGGGCACGTGTTCTTTCCCCGTGGTGTGCCCCAGAGAGGGAGTGAATGATGGCCCTTTGTAAGAGAGGGCTCAGAGGGGCCCATGCTTTTATTATTTAGGGGGCCTATGGTTGGTAAAAGGGCCAGAGGGGCCCGTGATCCTTTTTCAGTGCCACAGTGTTTGGGGGCATTGTTTGCTACAGAGCCCCGTGTGGCTCCAACGTTTTGCCTAATTACCCTCAGAGCCCCGTGTGGCTCCAACGTCTGGCATACTTGTTCTATGGGCTATTGAGAGCCCATGCCTTATTTGAATGGTTACAGCTGCCCAGCAAGTAGTGGGCAGCTACACCGTTTAGGTCTTTCTCTTTGCTTTAGGGGACATGTTAAAGGTAGGAGTGAGATGCACTCCTGTGCCCCTGACATTCACAGCTGCGCAGCACTCTAGTGCCAGCTGCACCGTTTAGGCCTGCACAGATTGCGCACCCTTGACTTTCGCTGCATTGGCAGCAGCCCTGACTCTTTGGACATAGGGCATTTGAGCCCCTTGTGAGATGGCCAGTTGGCCAAGGGGACTGCTAGGTTTATAGGGCGCCAGGCCCTAATGTGATTTGTGTGTTAGTGAGCTTCTTTCCTAGGATTTATAGGCTAATGTGATTTATACCTCTGCTATGGTTCTTTCTACTATGAGGTTATGTGCTACTGTGAGTATGTGGTGCTAGGAAATGTAATGCATGTAGTATGTTTTACGCACCCTGTTTTGGTTACCTCTAAAATGTGGTTTTTAGGCTTGTGAGGTTATTACTTCCTAATGCGTTTAGGTTGTGAGTTATTTTCCCCTGAGATTATTTCCTAATGTGATTTATACTTAGGATGTTATTGTCTAATGCGTTTAGACTGGAGAGATAATTGCATAATGTGTTTATGCTGGTGAGGTTGGCGCATAAGGTTTTGCGCCTAATGTGATACTGTGCATAATGTGGTTTATGTTACAGGTTGATGCTGAGTACAGTGGTTACCAGTGATTACTGGTTGTACGTTATGATATGTCCTACCTTTATGATATGTTCACTAAGTGATGGTTCTGACAGCGGCCCACGTGGCCCGGTCAGGTGTAAATAATCCCTTGTAGATATTGCCCAGTGCCAGTGGGCACCATGTGTATTATGTGAATACTATTCTAATGTATTATGAGAATACAAAGGCTATTTTTGATATACCCTTGTGTGGAGTTCCTTTTTGTGGTGTGCATAGTATGTGGTTGCTGGGTGTGTGTTGCGCAAACGCTTTACACATTGCCTCCGGGATAAGCCTGACTGCTCGTGCCATGCTACCAAGGGGGTGAGCAGGGGTTATCTTCGGCGTGTAACTTCCTTGCCCTGACTAGAGTGGTGGTCTCTGCCTGGCTTTGGCGCAAGCCTCAGCCAACCAGAGATCCCATTTCTAACAACCTCCTTTGGGAAACCCACTCTGGAGAAGACTCCAATGAGGGCTCTTGCCACCACAGGGGCTGTGGTGGTCTTCAGGGGAATGGCCTCTGGGTACCTGGTGGCATGATCCACTACCACCAGGATAAATCTGTGCCCAGATGTAGTTTGAGGGTCAAGGGGATCAACAATGTCAATCCCTACCCTTTCAAAGGGTACCCCCACCACAGGTAGTGGTATCAGGGGGGCCTTTGTTGTGCCACCTGCCTTGCCACTGGCTTGGCATGTGACACAGTAGCGACAAAACTCCTTTGTGTCCTCTGACATATGTGGCCAATTAAAATGTGGAACAAGCCTGTCCCAGGTCTTGTTTTGGCCCAAGTGACCTGCTAAAGGGATGTCATGTGCTAGGGTCAAGAGGAACCCCCTGACCTTCTGAGGTATTACCAACCTCCTGGTGGCTCCAGGGGCAGGATCTCTACCTTCAGAATATAGGAGTCCCTCATCCCAATAAACTTTATGGGACCCACTAGCACTCCCAGCAGCCTCAGCAGCAGCCTGCTGTCTGAGGGTTTCAAGAGAGGGGCAGCACTGTTGCACCTTACTCAGATCTTCCCTAGAAGGGCCCCCTGCCCCCAAGAACTCAACCTGATCAGGCTCAAGTTCCTCTGGGGCAGTTCCTTCTTCAGGGTCTGCTCCTCCTCCCTGGGGAGGGGAATCTGTGATCTGAGACAGAGGGGAAGGCACTGCCTTAACCCTACTGCTCCTCCTCCTCTTGGGAAGCATCTGGTCCATAATATCAGGATCCAGAGCTGATTCAGTGTCATGCATTTTTGCTTGTGACCTGGTCACAGCAAATACCTCTGCAGGGATGCCCAACATCTCAGCATGAGTCCATAACTCTACTTCAGACCAGGCTGAAGTTTCTAGATCATTGCCCAATAGACATTCTACAGGGAGGTCTGCACTGACTACAACCTTCTTGAGGCCAGTTACCCCTCCCCAGGAAAAATTCACAACTGCCAGACTATGGTTGGTCCTGACATTGCTTGCATTGGTCACCTGGTACATTTCGCCCAGGATGATCTGTCCAGGGTCCACAAGATCCTCTGCCACCATGGTGACACTAGCACCTGTGTCCCTAAATGCCAAAGCCTGTTTGCCATTTATTACAGGCTGCTGTTTGTATTTGCCCAGATTACTGGGGCTTACTAGGAAGGACATGTCAATGTCTCCATCACAAATCAGCATTGCCTGAGTGGGTACTGTGACTAGGCCAGAGTCCACTTCAGAACCCAGGGTCAACCCTACTACACCCTTATTCTGAGTACCACCTCCACCAGTAGCTGAACTAGGGGGAACAGTTGCCTTATGGGCAGGAGTGGTGGTGGTTTGGTCTTTGGACTTGTTACAATCAGAAGTCCAGTGCCCTTTCTGTTTACAGAATTTGCACCAGGGCTTCTTTTGGCCTTTTCCCTTGTTGGATTGTGACTCCCCACCAGATGCAGATTTTTGGGGCCCTTGTGAAGACTTCTGGTCTTTTGACTTATCCCCACTTTTCTCAGAGCCCTTAGAATCCTGCTTCTTTGTGTCACCCCCTTGGTTCTGGATTTTCTGCCTCACCCTGGTTCTGATCCACTTGTCTGCCTTCTTTCCCAATTCTTGGGGAGAGGTCAGATCTGAGTCCACCAGGTATTGATGCAACAACTGGTTCTGGCAATTATTAAGGATCTGTTCTCTCATCATTAGATTATACAATCCCTTGAAATCAGTAACCCTACTGCCAACCAGCCAACCCTCCAGAGCCTTGGTTGCACAATCTACAAAGTCAGTCCAGTCCTGAGTCTGTGCCTTCTGGGTGTCTCTGAACTTCAACCTGTACTGCTCAGTGGTTAAGCGAAACCCATCTATCAGTGCACTCTTCAGGACTTCATAGTCATCAGCATCCTCTTCTCTAACAGTGAGGAGCTTGTCTCTACCTTTATCTGAAAAGGAGAGCCACAAGATTGCTGCCCACTGCTTTTGGGGGACCTGTTGTACTCTACAGGCCCTTTCCATAGCAGTTATCCACTTATGGATATCATCCCCACTCTGGTAGGGAGGAACAACCTTGCTCAGGTTCCTATGGTCTGGAATATATTCTCTGCCTCTAGGGACACTGTTGCTGCCACCAGGGGTTCTAACCCCTCTTTCTAGAAGCTCTCTGGAGCTCAAAGGCTTCTCTATCTAATGCCAACTGCTTGGTTTTGAGGGCAAATCTTGCTTCCTCATACTGCAGCAGTTTGCACAGTCTTTCAGAGGAGGTCTCTCTTCTTGGGAAGTAGGAGTTCCTCTGCTGGACAAATTCTCTGCCAGAGTGATAGGAGCGGTCAGAGTCCCTAGAAAGGGACCTATGCCTCTCCTCCACTGTGTCAGTTCTCTTAGGGAGAATTCCTCTGTCCTTTTCAGACCCCTTGGGGCCTGGCCCTACAATCACAGAGTCTTGGTCAACTTGATGTTCATCATCTGACCCAGACACTGTAATTGACCCACCCCTGATTCAGACCCATTAGCTCCTAGAGCTAATCTAAGATCATCTGCTGTCAGCAGATCTATCAGGTGTAGTGTGGAGGGACTCTGTCCTATCTTCAGGTGCCTCTCAGCACACATGGCTTTCAAGTCAAAGAAAGTCATGTCCTTATACTGAAGCTGGGTGGATCCACTGGGTCCATCCCTTAAGGACATTCTAGTGTTGTGCAGTGTTGTACTACCTACACTAGTTTGTGGCCTACTGATCCTAGCTTGAGCTGTAGAAAGGGTGTGCTATCCCTTGGCACAAAGCTCTAAGTTCAGTAGAACTTATTGATACTAAGCTTGACTTTATATGTACCTTGAGTACCTATAGTGGTTTTCAGTTAGTAATTCAAATAGAGATTTTCTGGTAAAACAATAGCAAGCTGGAATCCCACACACTGCCACCAATGTGAGAAGTTGGACTGGTATATGCTGTTCACTAGTTAAAGTGGACACCTTGCACCAGTACAATTCGACTCTTATGGTAGGTAGGTTTAAGACAACCTTTATAGAAAGCTATCCTAGTGGTAGCTGTGGAGAGCAGCCTTCAGGCTAAGTCTTGGAGGAATGTAAAGCAGCTTGTTTTACCACACAATCTCTTGAGTCACCAAATGAAAAGACACCACACAGGTATATATATCAAATATATATGTATTTATTACTAAACAACTCTCTACTAATCTCTTTATGAGATTAGAAGTCAGGAACATGTGTACAAATCAAATGGTATCAAAAATAAGTTAGCACAAGTAAATATCACAATCTTATCTTGGCTAGACCGGGGTCTAGAGCATTTAGAATCGAGGGACCCCAAAGAACCACCCCAGGTAGTTGTAGGAGACCCACAGGGGACGGACGCGGTGTTCAGACACTGGTGCGAGTCCTGTACGAGTCTATGCGAGAGAACGCGATTGAGTCATCAATGTTACAGGTCCCTGGCGTGTTCGAGGCAAACACACCGATCGGTCAGTACGAGTCGAAGGACGCGGATACTGATAGAGTTACAAGGGAGTTGGACGCGATGTGTCTAACACAGACGCGAGCCCTGTACGAGCCAGTGCGATAATCGCACGGGGAAAATAGGAGTTTTAGGGCACTTCTAGGGTAGCTACAAGCAAGCCACTTACAGGGTATGTTGTTCTTGGGCCCACACCCACAGGAGCACTGTAGTGCTGAAGTTACCTCACCCAGGGGAACCGGGTGCATAGGTGTCCTTTGGTGTCGGGTCGCGGCGTCGTTCTCAATGGGAACCAATGAAGACTTGCTGCTTGCGACGACAGAAGAAGTGTCCGTTGGAATCCAAGCCTGGATTCGGAGGGAGGAAGACCTGAAAGCAGAGGGGACAGTGTTCACAGTCACTTGGCAGTGACTCTGGGCAAGGAAGATGAATGCCCACCGTCGTCGACAGCTTCGGGTCGTTCATGGGTGTCTTGACTCTTCGACCACGTGGTCCAGGCAGCGTTGATGATGACCAGGAGCTGGATTCGGTGTGTCCCATGATGTCTGCAGCTTACTGAGGTGTCGGCGACTCGATTGGAGCCAACAAGCCTTGGGAGCAGCAAGTCTCGTGGTGATGAGGAAAAGTCAATGGTGCAGACCAGCAAGGTCTGGGGGACTTACCCAGCAAGGGTAGGTCAGGGCAGGCCTGGAGCAACCAGGGGAGCCCTTTGGTTTTGTTGGAAAGTCTTCTGGGGACCCACAAGCCGGCTGGCAAGGGATCGCAAAGACGCCTCGAGGATCCACTCAACAGGGGCCCACGGTCACTCGGGACGGTGTAGGCCTCTGAATTCAGGAGGGATTTCTGCTAGAGGCTGGGACCACACGTGGTCCAAAGCACAAGTTCGTAGAACGTCGTGAAGGGGTTGCACTTGACAATAGTGCACGGTACCCAGGGGCTGCGGTTCCTCGTCGCTCGTGGGGTCCACTGGCCTCAGCTTCGCTGGAGACTCACGATGGCCTTGGAGAAGTCAGGAAATCCTCTTCCTGGGCTGCAGGGACTTGGGGCTCTGGCGGGAGCGGCGTAGTTTGTGACCGTCGTCGTAGTTTTTGGTGCCTGCCAAGCAGGGGAGTCACTCCTTGACTCCAAGGGAAATTCTTCAGTCTTTCAGAGGTAGTGGAACGTCGAAGGTCCAGGATTCTTCTTGAGAGTGTCGTCCAGGGAGATCTGGGTTGCAATGCACAGGTTCCCCCTCTTATACTAAAATGAAGGGAGGGACTAGCTCTATGACCCCACCTATGGGAGGGTCAGGGGAGGGGGTGGCTACACCCACTTCCTTCTGCTCCCCCAGTGCAGGACTTCAAAGCACTCTAAGAGTGCACCCACCCAGCCCCAATACACTAAACCCTGTCTGGAAGGTGGTCACACCCTCCTGTGACAGGATACCTATTGTTGGGCTTCCTCCACTGTGAGTTTCGGTCATCAGCAGGAGGGCAGCCCAGTGTCTGTGACTGGTGGCATCCATTTTGTGATGCCAGGGCTCTTCAGGATTCTACAGCGTTTCCACAGTAGGTACATGTCTATCCCTCTAGAAGGGTGGAATGCTTCCCCCGCTGCCAGAACTGGCGGGGGGGGGTAGTATTCCAAGATGTTTGACACCAAACACGACATGTTTCCGTGCAGCCATCCCAAAGTTAGCATTTAACGCGAGGTTATAATGCACTTAAGAGTATATGGTCAGGCTGCACTACAAACAGCATCAGAGAAGGGTCTCCGAATGCTGCAGAGGGGCTCTGCTCATGCAGGGGCACCCTCTCACATAGGAACCAAGCACTCTGCCTTCAGGATTGATAAGGCCTGCCATAGGAGTGACTTATAGGTTTATATGTGTGTATCTAGGTAGTGATATATGTAGCCTATATCACAGTAAAGGGTGCATGCACCACCTTACCCAGGCTGCAGTAGCAGACCTGTGGTGTCAGATTTAGTCTGCTTCCCAGGGGTGGCATAATACATGCTTCAGCCCCTGGTAGGCCTGTGAAGTACCTATGCCCTTGGCACCTAAGGTACCATATACTAGGGACTCATAAGGTACCACAGTATCCAATCACTAGTGCACCTAGAGTGCACTCCAAGTCGTTTAGAGAGAACAGAGAGGCTGGGGCCCTGATTAGCAGGGACCCAGCCCGACTATAGCCAGAAACCAGTGTAAACATCAGAAAAAAAGTGGGGGCAACATAAGAGGCAGATCCTACTCTCCTACAGTCTCAAATAGTTATGGTGGAACAGTTTTGTTCGGAGTCCATAACTTTGCCATGTGGGGTTCCTCATGGCTCCTCCATGAGCCCTACATTATTCAACTTGTATATCTCCCCACTGGCAAAACTTATAAGGTCTTTTGGGCTCCAAGCATCGTCCCAAGCTGATGACACACAAATTATTGTGTCTATCTCTAAGGACACAGAGGCAATCGCTACCAATTCCAAAAATTGTATGCAGGCTGTGGCCACATGGATGGAAAAAAAACGACCTAAGACTTAATGGAGACAAGATGGAGGTCTTGATCTTTGACAGTCAACCATCCATATGGATCTGCGTGTGGTAGCCATATAGGCTGAGGGCTTTACCCAGCCCAACTGACTCTGCTAAGAACCTTGGAGGATTGGTCGATAAAAATGAATAGTTCGACCTGCAGATCAACCGGACGGTTTCGACCTGTTCTTGGATTATTATTTCCCTCAGGAAAGTGCTTCCGTATATCCCCTTTCCAGCACATAAGCAAGTGGCTTTGGCACTCATTATATCCAGGTTTGACTACTGCAATGCTTTGTACCTGGATATCAATAAGACTGTACTTGCCAAACTGCAGCTGGTCCAAAATGCGGAAGGAGACTGATTCTTGATGTTCCCAAATTCCAATCAGCCTCAGCAGGGATTCGGAAGCTTCACTGGCGGCCTGTGAACAAATACATTATTTTTAAGGCTTTTTGTATTGTTCACAAGGCTCTCCATAACATCGGGCGTGGTGGGCTTAAAAACATGTCCTACGATATACTCCCCCCTAGACAGCTGCGATCCTCAGGCAGAAATCTTTTAACTGTTCCTAAGTATCGAAAATCGAGATGGAGAGGCAGAGCTTTTTCGTTGGTCGCATCCAAGCTTTGGAATTATCTTTTTATTCCATCTCCAGTCTTTAAGCTCACATTCCATTTCGTAAGGCCTTAAAAACGTGGCGTTTTACTCTTTACTCGGGACCTTATATCTTCTTCCTCCTCTCCTCCTTCCTAAGACTAACCACTATCAGTGCCTTGATGCCTTTGGGCAATTGTTTGCACTTTATAAGTAATAAAAAAAAAACATTATGATTTCCAAATGTGCACAACAATGTTATATGTGATAATGCATAAATGTGAAACACACAAGTTAATGAGTTAAAGCACACATTGAATATATGGATTACATGCCGAACATATGAAGAGAGAAAAATCAGAGAGAGGAGTCTAAATTACGCTGCTCCAGGTTCAAGAAGGAAAGGCAAGAAAGGAGTGTAGTTAACCCTGGCAATGACTAGAGTTGGCTACCAGTCACTCTAAATCAATATACCTAAAAAGGATGAGCACCAAGATAACGCGGCTATAACAAATTTCTCATGTAACATTCAAGAGGCAAGTACCATCGCCACATCTCCAAAAGCTTTGAATCGCATGTCCAACTATGGCATCATTTGCCTTTGATCCAGCGCCAATACCAATAATTGATCAGGGATCTATACTCAACAACATCACTACAATGGCCCATACACATTCACCCAGTATCCCTGATGCGCTGGGGTCAATTTGTTCATTCCATCAAATATTTCTTTTTATGAGTCCTTTTAGACATCCGTTAAATAACTGATCTCGATATCAACTTTCCTTCTATTTGGTCGATGGACCAATTAGTTGACTAGTTGCTGGCAATGATAAATACTAACTTACTAACCATCTAGTAAATTAATTACAGACTCTCGGTAAGGTTAATAATTAAATTTTATCTCAATTTTCAAAGTAAATGCTCATCTGCATTAGGTCACAATTCTAAACATCAAACCTCACGACAGGAGAAATTATGCATGTAATACAGACTCAATTTGCAATGACATTATGCAATGAAGGAGTGGATAGGGTAAGAGACAAAAGTTCAGCAAAATATTTATGCTAGACAATAATATTCCTAACAGAGGGATAGATGAAGAGACAATAGGTTCATCTAAAATAATGCATTTCAATATATTGTTGACGGAATGGATAGGTGGAGAGAGAAAAGATTTAGAGATAAATACATTAATGCTGAGATTCTGAGAACGATATAGGCCAGATACAAAGCTATCGGTCTGTAGGAAAACCACCCCCTGGACCCAGGAGATGATATGGATTCCCAAAAAGGAATCAGCGGTCAAGAGATATAAAGCCAGGAGCAGGACAGGACAGGAAACAGCTAGGCCTCTCTGCAAACCGACGGACAGCGACGCATCTCCCCTCTTCTCTCCTGTCAGCCTAAGCTTCGCCTAAACCACACCCCTAAAGGCACCCTAATTATGGTCTAAATTGACATGTCCATCCCTCAAATGTTGCATTTTACCCTCTAACTCGCACAGGGATTGGTGGGCTGGGAGGTGGCGTTGTCACACCACCATGACTTCACCTTTATTCAACAATTGCATTGTAGGAAACAGTTCCCATGGTCTGAATCTAAGCTTATTCACATGTTCCCCACATAAGTTACAAATTTACATTCTTCTTTTTATGAATTAAAGTGAGTCGCAGAAAACATCTCCGGTCCCACGCTCGGGTACAGTAGTTGGCAGGCGTCTGACACTCTGGCCTTCACTCCTTCATGTCATCTGCGATGCGCAGCACATCCTTTTCTCCCCATGGCAGAACGAACTCGCTCCTAACAGTTCCCCCCTCCCACCATTGCCAAGTTAAATAAAATGATGTTTCCATTCGGCACACTAAAGTAAATAGAAATGAACATTTATTAATTATATGATAACGAAACCATCAATGTTTACCTCCCACCTTTAACTACTTCACATTATTGTTAGCTAGCATAAGCTTAGTACGAAAAGCGGCATTAATCATTACTTTATAGCACGATGTAATAGGCAGAATACAGGAGCACATGCGGCCTACTCATGCAATTTCTTTTAAACCACAAAATTATTACATTATTATTAATTTACGTGTTAGTTCAAACATGCGCAAAGCAGTTTCCCCATGTTTATGTCGGGTGCATGGTTAATTTTACTACTTCTATTTACTGTTAGTACGTATTATGGGGGTACTCGATTCAAGCAGGTTTCATTTTCGCGAAGCCCTGCTCCATCAATACCCCGGTCTGATGGCTTTTTAGGAGCCATCATAAAATCCCTACTATACTAAGTACCATCTTTTAAAAAATGTTTAAAAAACCCCAAAAAAAACTCTGTTATGGTATTCTCCTTTCATCTCTTCTAACTCTATTTCTTCTCTTTTTCTCTTTCTTGCTCTCCTTTTATTTTTACATTCTGTTATTTCCTTTCTTTCACCCTTCCATTTACAACATTTATATGTTTTTAATATTATAGAACTATTATTGCTATTGAAACTATTGGTATTATTATTTTTCCTAATAGACTACTTCCGAAAGTCGAAAACAATTTACCTATTGAGGAGAAACTCTTACCAAGTCTCTCCCAAACACCGTCAACCTCCAGTTGGGTCAAATCTTCATGTAATTTCGTAATATTCTTTATATATCCCTCAATTCCTTTACTCTTATCAGGGATATAAGTGCAGCAATGTTGGACTTTCAGCATACCACAGACTCCACCCTCTTTTGCCAATAAGATATCAAGGGCAAGTCGATTTTGCAAAACCATTGATCTGATAGCAACCATTTCTGTGTCAATCATCAAGAACCCACCAGGAGTATCGGTAGATAAACGGTCAACCACTGTGGACAATTTTCGAATTTTGTGCGAATTCAGAACAACTCCAACTGAGGGTATCAGTGCACCAAAAATATCACCCACTATTTCTGAGAAACTTGCTCTCTTGTTACGGGTTAGTCCTTGTTTTATTTCGTTCAGCTTATGATTGCTTCGATCCATATGATACACTTTAGGAAAAACGATAGCAAAATAACAACTTCCATACCAATGTGCAGGTAATCTATAATAGGCTTTCTTGCCACATACATAATAAATTCCTGGAAAAACAGGATCAGTTCCACCTTTCAATCCCCATCCTCCAGTAATTTGGAAGGTATGCTCGCATTCACTAGAACCAATGAAATAGTTATTATAGTTAGTCTTCATTCTAAGCAGATAAATCTTCCCTTTTTTTGACCAGTCCAGAGACATTGCAGCGTATTTTTCGCCCTTTTCATAATTTCCTTCTCTTAAGTCCCATGGTGGTATTCGGGACTTTGGTTCAGCAGCTTTCTTTTGGAAACGTTCTCTTCTATTTTCTACCATTTCTACGAAATTTCTCTCTTCAACCCTTAAACTACATGTTAAATTGTTCTCATAAGCTTATTCTATGTCTAGAGTTTTAGTAATATGGAAAAATTCTCCCATATATCATGCATTCTTACCACTTAACACCTTATTTAATTCTTTAATAACAGGAATTTCAGAAAACACTCAGGGGCATATTAGCAAGGGTGGTATCGCCGCTTTAGCGGCACTTTTTGCCGCTAAAGCGGCGATATTTCTATCGCCCTATTATCAAGCTGTCGCTAACAGCTGTTAGCGATAGCTTTATGGCGAAAGCGACCGTTTTGGTGCCGCTTTGCATGTCAGCGATAATTATCGCTAATGCCATGCAAAGTAGGCGTTCCCAACTAAAAGCAACTGGAAACAGCGCAAACACAATTACCCCCTATTAGCAATGCCCGCGAAGCAATAAAAAAAGTCGCGCTACCCGCGATTATCGCTGGATTCTAACACCTGCTAAAAACTTGACTTAACCATTCTTGTCAATGGGAGGTGGATTGTAAGGTTAAGTCCTCACCTGCCTATTAGCAAGCTTTTCATTAGCGCAGAGAATTTATCGCTGGATTCCTCGCGCTATTGCTGGGTTTCGCCGCTATCGCTGGATTTTTTATCGCCTTGGAGATAAGCGTTGATAATAACGCGTTATCTCCGCGATGAAATCCAGCGATAAAAAAAACAGCGCTAAGCGCGCTTTGCGATAATTATCGCAATTCCTTGGTAATATCCCCCTAAATCTATATTTGAGAAGTGATACTCAAGTTTCCCCGTTACATAGAACAGGCTGGTAAGTATACTACAAGACACACCATAGGTTAATGGAAGATGGTGATAAGTCACCCCTTCAGAAACAGACGAAGGTAATTGCATGCACACATAACAATCACTCACATTCATCGTTTCAACATACTCATAAAGTAACTTGGTAAAGACATTTAACGAGAAATCATAAATTGATTTATCATGATGGAGTACGCTTCCATTAAAAGGTACTAATTTAGTATTTGGGGTTTCATTAGTGACATCATTCATTCTTTCACTCGTTATTTCATTAGTATTGTTTCTTTTGTCAATTACCATTAGAATAGGTATAAGGATAGTTAATAGTATCCACATAAATGTTAATAACAAGACACTACATAAGCAAGCTTTAATACACCTACGTTTTAGAAGTTCAGTCACTTCTGCTTCAGCCATTTTTTTTTTTCTAAAAAAAGAAAATCTATCTATACCTCTAAATTTCTAAAAATATTAAAATAAAATAGTAGTGTAATCCTACACTTCAAGGCTTTCTTCTTTACGCCCTTTCTTTATTCTTTTTCTTTGGTCTTATTTGAATTTTTATTTCATTTTCTTTCAATCACTAAGGTTACACCTTAATTTGTTACAGTTCTTTAAGGAGGTCTTAGTTTGCTTTCATAAACTTGCTCAGTGTCAGAATTTTCTTTTTCTTCACTTGGATCTGATCTTTCAATTTCTTCCAGTATCATGTAAGTCCATTCAGGTGCTCTGTATTTTCTACTTGGAATTCTCACTCTTCATGTCTTTCGTACTAATTCTTTTCCTGACTCTTCTTGATCTGTTTGACTGGAGACCTCATTACTTTGTTCTGGTCTTTTTCTTAACCTTCTTTTCACAAGAGTGTACTTTAGTCTTTTCACTCCACTTGGCCAATTATCACCTTTCCTTGGTTTCTTTGCTTTGAGCACGTTTTCACCTTCTGCGTCTTGTTCACAGGTTCTTTTGCTTGCCCTTTCTTCTGGCTAGTTTTCCTTTTGATTTTCTGTTTCTTCCGGTTTTTCTGTTTCTACAATAACCTCTCTTTCATCTGTGAACTCACTCCCTTTTGGTTCAAATACAGTTTCACCTGTTTCAGGTTCAGCTGGAAGTTCACTTTCTTCTGGATCATCAGTGAACTTACTTCTTTCTGGTTCAACGACAGTCTTTAGAACCCTAGAATTTCTCGTCCACTCTACTCGACTTGTGTTTCGCTGCTCACCATCTGTTGGGTCGTTAGAATTTGTCACTCTAGATTCATCAGCTTTACACACTTCAGCCACTAACCTTTGATTTTGATTCACCAGTTGTGGCTCTTTCGGTCTTTCAGGTGGATCTAGGGTTCGTTTGGTGTGGCTCGCATGAATCCAATTTGGTAAGCCAGCACACTTTACTGCCGTTGTCGTCACCAGGATGATTTGATAAGGCCCGTGCCACCTATGGTCTAAACACGATTTTCTTACGCGTTTCTTGACGTAGACCCATTTACGAGGACTCAGATCATGAGCTTGATTTCGATGTATTGTAGTGGCATCTTCTCCAACCTGGTGAGACACAGAACGTACCAATTCAGCCAATCATCTGCAATAGTCGAGCACCAGATCATCAGATATACTTATCAGTTTGTTTGCTGGTATATATGCCTGTCTCATTGCTCTTCCCATGAGGATTTCATGGGGACTCAATCCAGTCGTTTTGTCAGGAATGCTTCTTAGACTCATCAGCACAAGGGGTAAAGCATCAGGCCATTTCAGTGATCTGGATGCACACACTTTCCCTAGCCTGGATTTTATAGTGCCATTTATTTCCTCGACTATTCCAGATGCTTCGGGTCGATAGGCACAGTGCAGCTTCTGTTCAATTTTTTAAATGCTGCGCAAATCAGCCGAATTATTTCATTATTAAAATGAGTTCCTCTATCTGTCTCCAAAGTGACTGGAATTCCAAACCTTGGGATCAATTCTCTCAAAAGTAGTTTGGCTACTGTAAGGCTATCATTTCTTCTCATGGGGTAGGCTTTCACCCATCGAGAGAATAAGCAAACAATGACCAATACATATTTCAACCCATTGCAAGGGGGAAGCTCGATAAAATCAAGCTGGAGTTGGGTAAATGGACCTCCTGCTCTCCCAATTCATCCCCAACTTACAACTGTCTTTCTCCCTGGATTCTGCTGCTGACATATAATACACCTCTGGCAAAGGCTCTCTGCAATGACCCTGAACTTCGGATTATCCCATGTCTGCTTGAAGAGTCTGATCATAGCGTCTCTTCCAACATGCGCACTTCCATGGTAAACCCTGGCCATATGAGAAAGCAAAGAGTCTGGTAAAACTGGTCTCTCATCCTGATAAACCCGTAGTTCATCTTCTGCTCTTTTTCTACAGCCTGTAATTTTCCAAATGTCTTTTTCCTCATCATTTGCCTCTTCCTGCATTTGCCTTACTTCATCCCAAGTTTCAAATGTTGTTGTGGTTATAAACATAAGATGGCATTCGGTATTTCCTCTTTCAATTGATCTGTTTAAAGCCATTTTATTTTGGGCACAATAATGTGCAATTTGGTCTGCGTTTCTGTTGCCTTTTGTCACATAATCATCTCCTGATTGATGTGCGGCACATTTGACTACTGCAATCCTGTTGGGCAACTGTAAAGCATCCAATAGCTCTTTCACAATTTTACCATTTCGAATAGGGGAACCTGAAGAAGTCAGAAATCCCCTTTGCATCCATAGCTGGCCGAAATCATGCACAATTCCGAATCCATATTGACTGTTGGTGAATACGGTTACTTTCAAACTTTTGGCAACTTTGCATGCTCTAGTCTGAGCTATCAGCTCAGCTATTTGGGTGGAGTTTACTCCTTTCAGACAGGATGCTTCAATAACTCCTTCTAGGGTGCAAACAGCATAGGCGGTGCATAATTCACCTCTGTCATTCCTCAAACACGACCCATCAACAAACATCTTACAATCTGATTCTTCCAAAGGACTATCTTCTATGTCAGGCCTAGGCTTTGTGCATAACTCTGTCACATCCAAACAATCATGATCCACTTCTTCTCTCACTTCCTCAATGCGAGAATTGGGCAACAATGTTGCCGGATTCACAGTAGTGCACCTGACCACCGTCACATTCTCTGCACCCAGAATCACCCTTTCATACTTAGTCAGCCGACTAGAAGTGAGGTACTGGGTCCTGGTATGAGTCAGAAGAATTTCAACAGAATGGGGCACGTACACATTAACTGGATAACCCATCACAATCGGTTCACTCTGTTCCAGACTCATACAAGTAGCTGCTACTGCTTTCAAACATCCAGGCAATGCTGCAGCCACTGTATCCAATGTAGCAGAAAAATATGCTACTGGACGTTGTGCAATTCCATGTTTCTGAGTTAGGACTGAGAGTGCACATCCATCTCTCTCACAACAGTACAAAACAAATTCCTTTGTATAGTCTGACATTCCTAATGCAGGTGCTCTACAGAGACTGCTTCTCAATTTTATGAAAGCATCCATACCTTCATCATCCAAAACAATCGGATCTTTCACATCCTTACGTGTCAACCTCTGTAGAGGTTTTGCAATCAGTGAGAAACCACATATCCATTGGCGACAGTATCCAACTATTCCCAAAAACATTTGCACCTCTTTCTGGGTTTTGAGTGGATTCATCTGTTTGATCACACGGATTCTTTCTGGGGTTCTTTCCTAGCTCCCTTTTCTATTTTGTGTCCAAGATACTGTACTTCCTGTTTACAAAATTGCAATTTTGATGGGGACACCTTGTGTCCTCCCTCTGCCAAATGGTTCAATAGGGCAATTGTGTCTGTTACACTTGCCTCTCTTGTCTTTGATGCCACCAGTAGGTCATCAATGTATTGAACCAAAACTGAATTTCCTGGCATGACTAATGTCTCTAAGCATTTTTTCAAGATCTGATTAAAGATCGAGGGACTCTCTATATACCCTTGAGGGACTCGGCACCATGCCAAAACATGGTCTCTGAACCAGAAATCGAACAAATACTGGCTATCCGGATGCAAGGGAATCGAGAAGAATGCTTGGCACAAATCAATCACTGTGTACCATTCAGCATGGAATTTGATAAAGAATCACTGCTGGATTTGGCACTACTGGACAACAGGTCACTACAATTTTATTTATTTTGCATAAATCCTGCACTATCCGGTATTTTCCACTGGGCTTTTTGATACCTATGATAGGCGAATTACAAGGACTGCTCATTATCTCTTTTAGAATTCCTTGTTCAATCATTTGGTCAATTACTGGAGCAACTCCTGCAATCACTTCTGGGCTCATTTTGTACTGAGATGTATTTGGATACACAGCACCATTCTTCACTATTACCTGAATCTGATCTACTCTTGTAATTAGACCAATCTCTTTTCCTGTAAAATCCCACACATCTGGATTCACTGTACTTTTTAATTCTTCAGGCAGATTGTCTTCAGTGAGAAGTGAAAATAACTCATTCACTTCTGTCCCTTGCTTTGCTAACATCATCTTAAATTCAACATCTTCATCTGGGGTCTGAAATGCAACTCCATCTGGGGTACAATAGATTGTGCAATTCATTTTGCACAACAAATCTCTCCCCAAGAGATTTACTGGGCTTGAGTCACATACCACAAACCGATGCATGTCTTTAAAGTTTCCAATATGAACTTCTATTGGGTTTGTGACTGGCCTTCTAATATGCTTATTCGCGACTCCTACATCTTGGATAGTTTCTCCCGAGAGGGGTAGGTTCGGAATTTCTGCTGCTCTCACAGTAGAATGGGTAGCACCAGTGTCCACTAAGAATGTAATATCATTACCTTCCACCTTTCCGTCAACAAATGGACCTGACTGTTCTACCGCCAAGGATGCGCCAAGTACGCACTCTTCCTCCCCCCTCAGGCACTGTCATTGAGATGAGTCTGAATCACTCCCATTACATTGCATCCAATACTGCTGACTCACACCTTGATTCTTACCAAGCGGGTCTCCTCCGTGATATCCGGTGTTCACATTGTACCTTTGCACCTGAGCATTCACATTACTTGGTATGGGAGCTTGTGGTACCTGTAACTGTTGAGCAACTATCTGCTGCTGCTGCTGTTGATTTACACCCACCTCATTCTGCATCTGTGGAATTAAATTTTGATTTCCCCCGTTATTCTTTTTAGCAGATCTACACTCATTCCTCCAATGTCCAAACTTTCCGCACGCATGACAAGGACATTTCTTCATAGCTTCTTCCTTACTCATCTTTCCATTTCCCTTTCCCCCACTGTAATTCTGTCCATTCTGACTCTGTCCACTTGTTTGATTATTACTGTTTTCTTGTTGTTTCGCTACCTTCACTTGCGCCCACATCATTTTCTCCTTTAACTTTTTATGTTTACTGTCAATTTCGTCACTACAATTCTTTGCATACCGTAGGATTTCATCCACTGTCTTACTCTGCCAACAAATGAAATGTTGCTGTATCATGTTGCTAATCTCAGGCCTCAATCCAAACACAAAACGATACACAAAATGTCCCATGTCTTTATCTCCAATATTTTCAAAACCACTATACTGTTTAAATACCTGTAGCAACCGTTCATAATAGGCATGTACTGACTCTTTTGGTTCTTGGGTGGTTCTATCAATCTTAACCCAATCTGGGTTTTTTGGAGAGATTTTTCCCTTTAAGTAAGTGATCACCTGATTATACTTTTTCATTACTTCTTCTGATGGTGCACCTGTTTTAGGATCCCTAGGGTATTCCTCTTTTGGCCAATCAACCGTAATCTTACATTCTGTCCATAAATCAGCTGGAACAACAATATCAAACAGACCATCCAAATCTTTTAACAAAACCTTTGATACCTTTACAAACCTATCTACCTGTTTGTACCATTCGACAGGTTTTTCTCTCAATCTGGGAAAATCATTTGTAAAAGACAATATATCTTGTCTAGACCAAGGAACATGAGCATATCCACCACCTGGTACTACTCTCATTGGACACGCCCTTTCAACCTGTTCTGCCTCTTTCATAGGAAACATGGACGTTCCTTTACTAGCTGCTTCTTCTTTCTTTTTCGTCCACCTAACTTTCCAACGATCCACATCTCCCCATTTCTTCAAAATATTCATTATTTCCTTTATCTGTAACCTTCTTCCTGAGGCATTCAAACTTTCTAAGTCCTTGTCAGTAAAAGCCAATCTGTACGATTTCTGCAATACTTTCGACTTTTCAATATCTACTCCATACTCACTAGCAGCTTCAGATATTTTTTCATGTAAATTCTTTGCTCTCCAGGTAATACTTTTACACAGAAACAACCATTCTTCATCACGATAGGTCCCTAATCTGTCTGGGCTTATTGTTCCAATAATCATCTCTTCTAAGTCAACTTTCAATTGACTCACATTTATATTCTGAGGTTGTGGTTTTGGCTTCATCATTTCTTTTATCCAATTATTTAATTCTTCTGGTGAGGGACCTGCTGAACTCCCTGCTATTGGAGTGTCATTTGGCCCTATTGTTCTTGGCTCAAGTTGGGTATTCCTCTGAGGGGTCTCAGTTATTAATTTGCTAATCGGAAGATCTAACAATGTTTTATTTGCGTTTGCCTGTCCATCCCCATTTGTACCACTCCTAATGCTACTTCCTGGCACGGCTAATGCATGCATTTAAGACACATTTTGTCTATTTCCGTACAATGGGAGTACAGGACCAATCGTTACCGGTACCGTCAATGCTTCTGCATTCAAACTCAATTGATTCAATTTCTGTACTTGTTCTAATCTGGCTTTATTCAACAGCTTTGCTTAATTTTCTTTCATTACCTTTGCTATATCTGGAACTTGTGGAGTCAACGGAGTTCCCATTTGAGGGGCACTTGGAGTCACTACCCCTAAATTCTTTTCATATGGCGGAGGTTTTTTATTCATGATGACCTTTATCAATTCATCATCATCAGAATCATTCATATCACCTCTTACACTTGGAATTTCTAAATGGTTTCTTTTCTCCTTACATTTACTTCCAGTCTGCTCATCTACCGTTAAAACTGGGTATAATCCTTCTGTTACCACAGCTCTTCTCCATCTTTTCAACTTTTCATCTCTACTCTCAAAGGGGTATCTGAACATCATACTCCTGTAACCTCTGTTACCAATTCTATATTTTTCTCTCTCAAATGCTTCCACTTCCCATTCTTCCAATGCTTCGTACTGAGTCAATCTTGGGTTTGGAACTAATGAATTCATTCGATTTCTCAAATTCTGCAAAATCCTCACATTAAATGTACCATGTTGCGGAAAAGCTAAAACACCATCGCCTTTCGTATACTCAATCCAATTTTCCAACCACATACACGTGTGATATCCTCGTTCTAACATCATAAAGGAAGCAGGTGTTTTGGAGGCGGAATCGGAATTCCCTCTCTAGTCACAATTGGTTTATCTTTCTTGAAAAGATTCTTTATTTTCTGCATTAACTTCATTTTCTGACTTTCTCCGCTAACGGGTCTTATCATGAACAAACAAAAATAACCCTTCTGTAATTCTACTTATTCTCTTGGTTAACTTTTGCCCTATACCAGCGCGTCTCACACCAACCAACCAATCAGAACACTACTACGTAAGCAAAGCCTTAACCAATTCTAGCGCGTCTCACACCAATCAACCAATCACATTCCCAGTATACTCCCACTGCCTGACCAATGTCAGCGTGGCTTTTTTCTGACGTCAGTATCAGTCCTTCCACTGACCCTCCCTTTACAAAATTTTACGGAAATATTTTTCCGTGTTTTCTTAATCAAAATTCTGTTAGTAACAACATAAAACAATGCTACTTTGTCTGTTCCACTAAGTAAAGAGATAGTTTTCACTTCTTCAAAAGATTTTCTCACTACGGGTCCTAATAACGACCAGCGCTATTTTACTCTTCAGACAAGCTCCAGGTGGACCTATTACTCCTCTAGGGATAAAACCAGAATTTCACAAGAGGACTTTTTGGCATGAAAAGGAGTCTTGCTATTCTCCTGGAAATAAGGCTAGGGTTTTGGAAGCGGACCCTTCACTATTCAGACACTCTACTCACATACGAAATAAACTAACTATAACACCTGCAGCCCTCCGTAGCTTTTAGGTATTATTACAACAGACAAAGTACTTCTGCAGTGTGGCTTCTTTACCACACTCTTCTTCTCCCTACTTCCAGCAGATTCCTTCCCGGGATTCCTCAGGTACCTCCGTACCTGTACTTCTAGACAACATAGAACATGACACTAACTCTGCATGTTAGGAACATATAATCAATAATCAATGATCATTACCAAACTAATCAATAATTAAACCATCCTCTGCTACCAAGAAACTGATCCAGCGCCAATACCAATAATTGATCAGGGATCTATACTCAACAACATCACTACAATGGCCCATACACATTCACCCAGTATCCCTGATGCCCTGGGGTCAATTTGTTCATTCCATCAAATATTTCTTTTTATGAGTCCTTTTAGACATCTGTTAAATAACTGATCTCGATATCAACTTTCCTTCTATTTGGTCGATGGACCAATTAGTTGACTAGTTGATGGCAATGATAAATACTAACTTACTAACCATCTAGTAAATTAATTACAGACTCTCGGTAAGGTTAATAATTAAATTTGATCTCAATTTTCAAAGTAAATGCTCATCTGCATTAGGTCACAATTCTAAACATCAAACCTCACGACAGGAGAAATTATGCATGTAATACAGACTCAATTTGCAATGACATTATGCAATGAAGGAGTGGATAGGGTAAGAGACAAAAGTTCAGCAAAATAATTATACTAGACAATAATATTCCTAACGGAGGGATAGATGAAGAGACAATAGGTTCATCTAACATAATGCATTTCAATATATTGTTGACGGAATGGATAGGTGGAGAGAGAAAAGATTTAGAGATAAATACATTAATGCTGAGATTCTGAGAACGATATAGGCCAGATACAAACCTATCGGTCTGTAGGAAAACCACCCCCTGGACCCAGGAGATGATATGGATTCCCAAAAAGGAATCAGGGGTCAAGAGATATAAAGCCAGGAGCAGGACAGGACAGGAAACAGCTAGGCCTCTCTGCAAACCGACGGACAGCGACGCATCTCCCCTCTTCTCTCCTGTCAGCCTAAGCTTCGCCTAAACCACACCCCTAAAGGCACCCTAATTATAGTCTAAATTGACATGTCCATCCCTCAAATGTTGCATTTTACCCTCTAACTCGCACAGGGATTGGTGGGCTGGGGAGGTGGCGTTGTCACACCACCATGACTTCACCTTTATTCAACAATTGCATTGTAGGAAACAGTTCCCATGGTCTGAATCTAAGCTTATTCACATGTTCCCCACATAAGTTACAAATTTACATTCTTCTTTTTATGAATTAAAGTGAGTCGCAGAAAACATCTCCGGTCCTACGCTCGGGTACAGTAGTTGGCAGGCGTCTGACACTCTGGCCTTCACTCCTTCATGTCATCTGCGATGCGCAGCACATCCTTTTCTCCCCATGGCAGAACGAACTCGCTCCTAACAGTTCCCCCCTCCCACCATTGCCAAGTTAAATAAAATGGTGTTTCCATTCGGCACACGATGTAAGAGGCAGAATACAGGAGTACATGCGGCCTACTCATGCAATTTCTTTTAAACCACAAAATTATTACATTATTATTCATTTATGTGTTAGTTCAAACATGCGCAAAGCAGTTTCCCCATGTTTATGTCGGGTGCATGGTTAATTTTACTACGTCTATTTACTGTTAGTACGTATTATGGGGGTACTCGATTCAAGCAGGTTTCATTTTCGCGAAACCCTGCTCCATCACCTTCAAAAGACCTGGGCTAGACGAACTCTCTTTTAATGGGTTGAGAAACGCCTCTGATAGATTTTTAATATCTCATTTTAGATTTAACCAGCTCCACCATCTTTTAGCTCAGGCGGCTGGTTTCGTTTTACATGATGAGATGAGAGGCCCCTGTGGTTGCGACAATAGGTCCCCAAAGGACACTCTACATTATGTACTTTTATGTAAATATTTTACTTACCCTAGGAGAATATATCTTAGCGATGAGTTTTAGACAAGTCCGTGTTGCCTTAATGTATCTGCAGCTGTTGCCGAATGATTACACACTTTTTGCAGTTACACATTTTTTAAGAGCAGCACTTAGATCTAGAAATACCAGATGTATTAATGATTGATTGGACTTTGCTTTTTTGCACATTATTTAGTCTGATACACAGTTGTACTAATGAAGTGTTTTAAGGCTTGTTTTTGTCTTTTTATTGTATCTTTTATGGATGTGATTACCTCCGAATAAAGATTATTATATCTTTTAATGGGCTACAGCGACTTCTTCAAATCACAGTCAAAGCAAGAGGAAGAGGACATGCAGCAGGAGAGTTATCAACCTACAGATGTAATGAGATTTTAGGAAACGTGCTGACATTGTGCGAAGATCTCGTTCCATGTTTCATACTCATATTAGACCTTCCTCAAGACATCTGCCAAAGGTTTACTAGTATGATCATTTGTAATATATACTTAAATCCAAACTCTAATAAGAATATAAGTTTTTAGTGCTCTCCCCAGTATGTCTTTGTGCACTGAAATCCGATCCGATCACACAGACATCACGTGGATTGTAACAGGCAATTTCAATGCAAACTTGTTTAGAAAAGAACTAAATCTCTGGAGAACAGAGGAATTGAGCAGCTTTTGGAATAGTGCTGCAAGCCTATATGCAAGGCAGAGAATAGATAAAGAGGGGCTTCTGAACTCTAAACGGCCGTCTTCTGGATGATCAACCCACAAGCTATACCTATTTCTCTTTGCAGAGACAGGTGTTGCTCAACCTGATCAACCGTGAAATGCTTCAACTTAAGAGAAGACTTCAAAATAGCAGCCCCAGATAGATAGTGACCACCTTCTTTCTGCAGCATATTGCCATCACAATTGGGCAAACGAGAAATGAATCCACACGAATGATTGGAGATCCTGCCAACAAAGAGCATATTAAATGTATAAGATGGGATATGAATAAAAACCTCCGTTTAGATTTTTCCTTAAAAGAAACAATTGAGGAGATAAGTAAATTAGGTGAGTATGGTAAAAATGAAATAGTCGTACAATCCCTCCGGAATTTATTCAATACCCATCTTGAAATAAAAAGGGTTTACGATAAAAGACATGCGAGACTTAATGCCAAAGAGTTAAAAACTCTAAAAAGGCAACTAAATATATAAGAAATGAGCAAAACCACTACACCCCTTTCTCAAAAAGACAGGAAACAAGAACTATCTTTACAGTATATAGGAAGGGCATTTAACAGGAAAAAAAGAAATCGTCTGAACATAGTTGGATAAATCTGTATGAAATTTGAAAATCAGGTGTTATGTACAAGTTTTGGAGATTTGTTAATCAATTACTATCCGCAGGAAAGAAGGTGGGAATATGTGGATTGCATTTGTACATACAAACTAAGTGATTCAAGAAATTTGCTCATCCCCACGTATGTAGTCACAACTATGATCGAAGTTGCTTCTTTTGAGCAAACAGAAGTTCAAAAACTGCTGGTTGCCCTCAGAGGTGATGGAGCTCTGGGGCCAAAGGGTTTCCCAACATCAATATTCAAGCCAAATCCAACCCTATGGGCAGAAAATCTTACAAGCTTATAAAACATCTGCCGATAGGTGACGGGAATCACAATTAGTGCTGATCCATGAAAAAGACCCTTATTCTTTCCTGTCAAACTATTGATTGATTGATTGCTTTATTGGATTTTGAGGGGAAGTTTTGTGCAAAATTACTCCTCAATGGAGTGGAAAATTGGGCAAATAATTAAGGCCTTATTTCAAATTAGCAAACAGGCTTCTGTAAAGGGTGTCTCCTTTACATTGCCCTTGTTGGTTTGGCTTCAGACTTTGACACTATTCATAGATGCAGGTTAAGAGAAAAAGTAGTCGAATTGGGAATCCTGTCGCACCTGCTGATGACCATCCTTTCTCTTTATACACAAATGTGGATAAACTTATGTTCATCTCCAGAGTCAGCATTGTAGGACAAAAGGTTCACCTACTTTGGTCTCAAACAGGGCTATGTACTTGCACCCCTACGCTTCAAGTTATATTTATCCGATGTGAGTAATGCAATAATATCTGTAGACAGGTGGCCCCAAAATTCGGACAGGAAAGTATTGAATACTTCAGTATGTCAACGGTACAGCTCTCCTAGATAAAATGCCTAAAGACCTACAAAGAGGGGTGACAGCCCTATAAACATACTGTTATGATAATAAGCAGAGTATCATTAAAGAGAAAAAAATTATCATCTTCGGTGGAAAATTTATAACAAAGTGAATCTGGCTGCTAGTTACCAAAGGGACTAGAAAGAGTCAGAAATTACAAATATCTAGGGGTATGGCTCAATGAGCGTGGAAGTTTAATCAAGTAGCTAGACTCTTTGAAAGTCAAAGCTTTAGCCCTAACTAGTGCCACAACCCGCTTGCTCAACACACATTCCGGCCCAGCACTCTGTCCTGTTCTCCAAGTTGTGGCTCGCAAGTTACTCCCAACTTTAATATATGATTCCTTAGTTTTCTATTTAAAGTTGGCAGGCTGACTGAATACAGAGCAGTGTCAAATGTATGGAATGTTTTGTCTTCCTGTCTCCACGTTGCAAGGACAAAGATCTTTTGAGTTTTCTCAAGATTCAGAATCACCTTCATGTGTTGCTGGCTCAGAACAGCCCCATGGTGGCAGAATGGTTACAGGTACAGGGAGACGTGGTTGCAACAAATTTTTGGTGCCTTGGGCAAGTTATCATCTCAATGTGCTAGTCAGGCATTGTTATATTGCATATAGGTACCCCAATATAGGCTCAGGTAACATCATAATCTTTCACCTATATTCTTCCTTACATTACATACATAACGGTTCTTAGGGACTGACCTTTTACCCAGATACGACACTGCACACAGAACGCAGGATTTTCCTGGTAAAAGTCTCATACATTATGCATGAGAATTCTTGGAAACTCACAGGACTACCATCTCCTGTATAATAGCTATGTATAAAGTTCATTCCCGACGTCATCCTAGGTCCGACAAGTGGCACAGCAAGGTAGAACCCCCGGGGAGACCTTTGGGTATATAAACATCACATCTTGCTGAGACAAGTAGAGAAGATCAGGATTTCCCTGCCGACGCACACTGACGCGAGACGCTGAGGTTCCTGCATGCAGATACTCCAGCTCGCACTGGTCTAACATCCCTTGCGGGGTGTCCAACTCGAGACCAAGACGGGGTCCCACAGTCTCTCTCTTCAGGTAATGGGGTTGACTTTATCCTAGAGGGATTCTTCGCTTAACACCTACATACATGCTAGGTACACTTAGGTACATCTAGTTAGGGTAGCATCGTAGGAGTACGCATTTTTATTGTCATGTATTTTATATACTTGCCTGTATTCATGGTTATAGCAAAATGGTAGAAATCTACCATCCTTTTACTTTCTTAGTGCTTCTAATCATTTATATCTTTTACTGTCTAATGGTTGTTCACCGCACCTATTGTACACTAGAATAACAACTGTTCAATAAATACTTATTGAAAAACGTCCATTCCGTTTATTCTGTGTAACTCTCTGAGACTGAGTGAGCACGAGTGACTGAGCGAAAAGTAGTACACTGTTTCCACGGTCCTGAGGGATCAGGGTTGTCATGATCGATCGTTGCCAAGAACTATTCTCTCCTTGGTAAGAGGAGTTTCTAGTGGCACTGTGAGCTAGCTGGTACATAGGCCAACATACCCGGTGGGGGTGTCTAGAATCAGTCTGGCACCAATCCTACAGTGTATGTTGTCTAAACACGCAGATCCTATATAGGTTTTATAGGAACTACACGATATGGCGCCGCCAACGTTGGTTGAATACTTATTTAACAGTCAAATCTGAGTAGTTCAGTGGTGCTATTCTCAGAGACCCCTTCTCACATTTTCCCAGAGATGTCTGGAGTGGGAGGGCACAAAAATCTGCTGCAGCTAAGTAGGCAAAAATCCTATTTATTGGCTGTTGGTTAATCAAGCTTGAAGGACACATTGTTCCTACTTGTGCATAACACCTTATCTGTTCCCTTGGAAAACTCATAAACAATGACTGAATTAGTGGATAACGCTGTACATGAGTTAAATCTCTCAGCCGAAGAAGAAGATGCAGACGCAATACAAATTACAGAAAATTTTAGAAATGCCAACACCCTGAAACTAGCTGCATACGGGTTAACAGCTAGAGGTGCGCCAGTAACTTTTGTGATTGAGGCACACAAATCATTTAGAACAGAGGCATTCTATTCATGGGTTACATTCCCACAGGCAAATGCACTAACAAAGACATTTCATTACTATACAGAAGATGACATACCGAACGAATATTGTCCGTACGAGGACATTGAAGTTCCGCTCACTTACCAGGAGCATTTATACTGGTTTAAAGGCGCCCTCCCCATACAAGAAATAAAGTAAGGCTCGGTCTGCTCGGAAGAGACGGAGCAACATGGCCAGTACTAGCAGCCTACACACCACATCCTGACATTGAAAAAATGCCAGCAGGAGACTTACTTACACTTCATAAAGAATTAATAAAACTTTACAGAAATATGACACAGTTCGTGATGAGGACACTCACAGTTCAGCCAGCAGTGGCTACACCAACAGGTCCGACTCAAACATCAACAACTAAAATTACACCACAAACATTACACGCAGTAATGGGTAAAATGCCCACTAAACGTGAATAAATGCCACTCTGGGTGGCTCAAAAAATAACACAGCTAGAGACGGTATTTCCAAACACCAGTCCACATGAAATTGTTAACACAGAATGTTAACAATTTCCTTGCCCATGGGGATAACCCCCCAGATAGAGGATTGTACCTCTTGGGGTACAGTTTTCACTGCCATATATACCAGGACTCATGGTATCCCTTCATTAATGGTAATACCAGATGTATTAAGACAAATACAGAACGAGTATGGAGCAGAACCTGCTTTAAACTTAGGGATGAAATTACTAGGTAATTTTGCCCATGTATCAGCGATAATATTAGCAAATATCAAAGGGGAAGCAGCATCGGTGGCAATACGCCAACGCCTGAGGGAGTTCACTCCTCTACAACAGGAACATGAATTACCAAAAATAATTGAAACTGCTTATGCAGAATTAGGTAGAGACAGTTTGGGGGCTAGAGCAGTAAAACGCAACTCATGGGTGGTCCTGAGAAGGATAACACAAAGCAAGCACCTGCTTCTTCAAAGAAGAAATAGGATAATAACAAACAACAAAAGAATAAAGACAATAGATCTCAATCCAGAGGTAGGTCTCCTCAACAGGAGCCCTCCGAAAGGAGGTATAACCTTGGGAATACAGACAACATTAGAAAACCTGACAGGTATCAGGACACTGATACACATTCCTCTAGTTCCTTTCAGGGTTCATCGAAAAACTCAGAGAGGGAAGGACGGTCAGAACACAGACAAGAAGAGCGTACAAAGTCCAGAGACGCACAACGCACTTCAGACTACAATTCCAAAAAAGAAGAAAAGCCTAAATCAAAATCTCAATTCAAAAAGAAGAAAGTAGCAGGTCTCAAAGTTAGACATGCCCAGAATTCTGAGGACTCAACTACTGAACGGGGAATGGGCTCTGACGATGCTAGAAAGCGCAGCAGAAGTAACAATAGCTCGCCAGAATCTGATGGAATTTCTGGTGACAGCGGAGTTGAGTGAACATATCACGGTGGAAACACCTGATACTAGGGTAAGTGTCCCACATAGGTTACATGAAATAACACTACAAATGGAGGGGGACAAGCCCAGAAAAATTAAAGGTCTCTTTTGGGAGAACCTGACTTTTGGCTACGACATTCTTTTAGCTGAAAGAGTTTGGCTGCCTACTATTGTTATGGATTGCCCAAGGGAGAAACGGTAATTATGCCGGCTTTTTCCGACCTCGTTCCCCAATACTTCAAACACACATACGCGCGGGAGTGGGCGGTAGCCCTTGCCCCTGCATTATATCACAACCATGTTGGGTGGGATGAGGATTCAACTCACCACATGATACCATTAAAATCTACACCGGCTCCTCCACTGACACCCAGGCCTTGGATGGCGCACAGGCTGCCCCAGCATCGGCTGCAGGCAGTACGGAAGATCATCTGTGCTCAATTGACATGATCTGCGAGGTGTTACAAGGGTCGTCATCTGCGAAGGCAGGCAACAGCAATGTTGCGTCTACCAGCCAGGACACAAACATTTGGCTCTTCGTGTGCTAGGAAAAATTCAGTTCTTGTTTTTAAACAGACTCAAATTGGAACTCCAAAACAAATTGACAATTTTTGACCTGCATGGCTTTCCGATGCTTGTAGTGGTTTGAGCTATATATATATACGGACACATTAGAGCTATTGCTTGAGTGACAATTTTTCCTTTTTAACATATTTTAGAATTTGTTTTGTAATTTTTTTTAGCAAAACTATTGTTTCACTAAAATTGTTTGCCTACCAGTGCCCAGTCAGCCTAGTAGTACGTTACAATTTAATTATGTCGTCCAGTCGGATGAGAAGTCGGTGTTATATTCCATATAGGTACCCCAATATAGGCTCAGGTAACATCGTAACCTTTCACCTATATTCTTCCCTACATTACATACATAACGGTTCTTAGGGACTGACCTTTTACCTAGATACGACACTGCACACAGAACGCGGGATTTTTCCTGGTAAAAGCCTCATACATTATGGATGAGGATTCTTGGAAACTTAGCAGGACTCCCATCTCCTGTATAATAACTATGTATAAAGTTCATTCCTGACGTCATCCTAAGTCCGACAAGTGGCACAGCAAGGTTGAACCCCCGGGGAGACCTTTGGGTACATAAACATCACATCTTGCTGAGACAAGTAAAGGAGATCAGGATTTCCCTGCCGACACACACTGACGCGAGACACTGAGGTTTCTGCATGCAGATACTTCAGCTCGCAGTGGTCTAACATCCCTTGCAGGGTGTCCGACTCGAGACCAAGACAGGGTCCCACAGTCTCTCTCTTCAGGTAATGGGGTTGACTTTATCCTAGAGGGATTCTTGGCTTAACACCTACATACCTGCTAGGTACACTTAGGTACATCTAGTTAGGGTAGCATCGTAGGAGTACGCATTTTTATTGTCATGTATTTTATATACTTGCCTGTATTCATGGTTATAGCAAAAATGTAGAAATCTACCATCCGTTTACTTTCTTAGGGGCATATTATCAACGGCCAGCGATAATTATCGCTGGCCGTGCTTAGCGATAATTTTGTTATCGCAGGCTATCTCTGGAATTTATCGCCCTGGTAGCGCGTTATTAACAACGCGTTTCTCCAGGGCGATAAAAATTCCAGAGATAGCGAGGTTATCGCTGTTTTGCAGGGAACATCGCTGGTTTTCCAGCGATGTTCCCTGCAAAACGGCGATAACCTTGCTGATACGACCCACAGGGTCGTATCAGCATAATCCACCCCAATGTTAGGGATAGGTAAGTCTGCATTTTAGCCGACGTTAGTTTTTGGAGAAAACAGCGGTTTTCTCCAAAAACTAACGTGTGCTAAAATGCTGGAGCAGCCTTGTAAATATCGCGATGTGAACATCAGCGATATTTGCAAGGTAGTCCATCCGGGGTACGCCCACTTTGCATCTCATTAGAGATGCAAAGGGAGGCATTGGGAAAAAGGGTACTAACATGCGATTATGCATGTTAGCACCCTCTTGTAAATAGGGCGATAGTTTTATCTCCGCTTTTTTGGCTTTTTAAGCCAAAAAAGCGGAGATAAAGCCCTTGTAAATATGCCCCTCAGTGCTTCTAATCATTTATATCTTTTAATGTCTAATGGTTGTTTCAGCGCACCTATTTTACACTAGAATAACGACTGTTCAATAAATACTTATTGAAAAACTTCCATACCGTTTATTCTGTGTAACTCTCTGAGACTGAGTGAGCACGAGTGACTGAGCGAAAAGTAGTACACTGTTTCCACTGTCCTGCGGTATCAGGGTTGTCAAGTTCGATAGTTGCCAAGAACTATTCTCTCCCTGGTAAGAGGAGTTTCTAGTGGCACTGTGAGCTAGCTGGTACATAGGCCAACATACCCGGTGGGGGTGTCTAGAATCAGTCTGACACCAATCCTACAGTGTATGTTGTCTAAACGCGCAGATCCTATATAGGTTTTATAGGAACTACACGACAGCACATTCTGCACATTGGGCGCCTGTGACTCAGAATTTATTGCTCATAATTCCAATTACTTCTGTGATATGGAAGGAGTTGACTTGATGGTTGAGCCGAGTCCATATTCTGAGAGGAATTCCCATATTGGGCAACACACAGACTGTGATCACAACGGATGCCAGTGCGTTAGGTTGGGGAGCTTGGTCTGATGTACACCAAGTCCAGGGCAGGTGGAGAAAAGATCAAGAACTCAAATCATCCAATTGGAAGGAATTGCAAGCAGTTCATTTGGTGTTGAAAGCCTTTGCTTCTCACCTGAAGAACAAGGTTGTCCTGATTCGTACAGAGAACATGACTACAAAGAGTTATCTCAGCAAACAAGGTGGGACAAGGTCTCGCCCTCTGTCTCTCACAACGGATCAGATCTTTCAGTGGGCACAAAGAACGGTGAAATGTTTGGAGGCACCATACATCAGGGGGATGGTGAATGTCAGAGCAGACGCGCTAAGCTGAGAGCTTCCACCTTTTTCAGAGTTCTGTGTCAGTCATCGCGTGTTCCACCTCTTGTGCCAGAGATGGGGATCACCAGTGATGGATCTGTTTGCCGCACCTCACAATGCACAAGTTCTGATCTATTGTTCAAGATGGATAGAGGAAGAGAAAGGGGCATGGGGAGTAAATGTGAAAGTGTGCCGATAACCCGAAGGACTTCTCTATGCATATCCCCCCATTCCCTCTTCAGAAATTTCCTATCTATTTTAAGTCAGAGAAAGTGGAACTGGTCTTGATTGCTCTAGCGTGGGTTCGCTGTTCTTGGTACTGTCTAATAGTGACACTGATGACAGAAGAGAGATGCCTCTTCCTGTAACTCCTTCTCCTTTAGCGTTTCTGCTGTTACAAACCGGCAGTCTGAGAAAGCTCAGGCTGACAGCTTGTGGCATCCCGAGGCTTGTGCCCCCTCCCCTAATATACATTTTTTTGCCCCAGAGGATGGGGTCCCCTGGGCCAATAGTGGCTTGGGGAAGGGGGTTGCACAACCCCCTTCCCTAGCAGGGAGCTGGCTCCTGTGAGGGGTTGGACGCAGCAGGCCCTGTGGCACCCCCCGTCACATATGGTCAAAAGGCAGGGCATGGGGTTGGCTTTGCGTATGGTAATATAATATTACTTACATTTTTTTTAAAACACCTAGAAATTTACTAAAAAAAAAAAAACAATGGTTAAAGGGACGCTATAATTAGGAATTGTAATTTATAGGAATTGTGATAATATCTAAATTTACATTTTCTTTTTAAAAAAACCTTAAAAATTCGCGGAAAAAACTGACACTATAATCAGGAGTGATAATAACATCTAATTAGTTTTTTTTTAAAAACCATAAAAATTTACTGAAAACCTCAAAGACGTTACAGTTAGGTGAACCTTTTAGTGCCAAAGTAACATTTCGAACTAAAAAACACAGAAGCTAACTATAACTTGCGCCCCACCATGCACTGCTTATGACCTCACATCACTCATTACAAGTTCTATGAAATCATTTATGACATCTCAAATGATTGACTTTTTTATTTGATACCCAAAATGTTTTAAAAATTGAACATTTAATTTTAACGGGAAGGATGGAGCCTTTCTAAATTCAATTGAGGCCACCCATTGTCCTCACTATATATTAGTCTCATGTACTTGTACTGCTCCAATAAATTAATCTGAAGATACTAACTTAATTTTTAGCCTCCAATTTCAAATTCCTTCACACTTACAGAACATTTAAAAATGTTCAACTTTACAGTCCGCTTCTTTATTTATATATACTTTATTCATCTGCTAATAATATTTAATTTTCAAATTAGTCGTAGACCCCTGAGTAGGCATCGCGGACCACAGGTTAAGAACCACTGCTTTAGATTCTAGGTGCAACTCCCATGGCCCAATTTAATACTTCTCGAGTCTACAGATTCAAAGATGGCTGGCTTTGGATGTGGACTGAGATGGGGTGGGATGTTGTATCACCTAGAGCTGATCCTCATTCGTGTTGCCTGCAACCTGGCAAGCATCTGACACCATTATCGCACTCTCCTCGCTGACGCTGTAGACTTCGCAGTGTTAGCTAATGGTAGAACACTGTGTTAGCTAGTCGTAGAACATCTGATAAGGGAGATTCCGCATCTGCTTTCGACTCCAGTGGTCATTATGGCAGATGATGATTCAAGATTTAGATTTGGATACAGGGTCACTCAGAGGGAACCGCTTCTCCCAGGGTCAGTGGTTGCCCTAAGTGAGGGCCAGTGGCTGATATAAGTGTCAGTGCAGTCATCATACTGGAAGAGATTGTCAATAATTCTATGAGCTCTCAACACCTCAGCACTTGCAATTCACAACTAGGTTGTGGTATTCCACATATATAATAGAACAGTATCAAATTCATACATAAACAAAAAAGGGTGGCAGTCATAACCTGGCCCTGGGCAGATTTAAAACGTCTGTTCTTGCCTGCGACCCACATTAGCGGGGTGAACAATTCTGCAGCTGGTGGTACGTGCAAGGGATTCCCCTTGGCCTCAGAGAAACTCTCTCTAGCTCACAATTATTGTCAGTTCAACAAGTGACTCAGAAGTCATGTTTGGAAAGAATGCCAATGCTTTGCTTGTCCAGTTCTGCACCTGTTGTGTGCATTCTCTACTTTTTATATCCCATGGTTTTGGTAAGGATCAGTTCGGGAAGGATGAGGTGATTTTGACAGTCACCCTCTTGAGCTGGATGCTATGGTTTTTCTCCAAAAAGAGCTGTGGATAGACCAGTAGTGGCTATTCCAGGCCTCTCCATATCCTAAACCAGGGTTCTCCAAAGTCGGTCCTGGAGGGCCGGATCCCTGGCAGATTTTTAGCATATCCCCATTTAGATAAATGTAGTTATTTTAAAATCTGGCATGGATCCGGCCCTCAGGACCGACTTTGGAGAATCCTGCCCTAAACCGTCTAATTATCCTCCCCTTGTATAATGACTTTTACAGCCTGGAATTTGTGAGAGTGGTGATCTGTTAATACCCGGTCTCTGGTGCCGGAACAGTTTTCAGAGAGGGGGTGCTGGCTAGTAGTGTCAGCTCACTTAAACCAGTTCCTGGTGTTATTGAAAACCTAATGGGCCACAGGCGGAGAATGTTACTGAAACAGGTCTTCACAAATGATTTATGTGAAAATTAAGTATAGGATATGGAACCATGTTGATCAAATATCATTTAATGACCATGAAAAATAATATATTGCATATGGTACACTGCTATGAAAAATCACTACCATCAAAATTCATGTCCAGCTATTAAAAATAATCCCCAATTATAAAGTCCCGTAATATTCCTGTGCATAGAAATTGAACCTCTCCAAAAATATTGTGACATTAAACAATTTTCCTCAAAATATTGGTCACCCACCATACTCGACCATGCTTACAAATTACTGAGCCTCAGTAAACAACCATGAAATATTTTAAAATATCGTATGGTAGAATAGAGACCTCATCATCGATGTCTTCTGAGAGTTTAATGGCATTATCTAGAACATTCATGTCAACTTGCTACCTGAAAGCATTGTGAGTGACACCGAAGGATGTCATATTCTATAAACTATTATGGAGGACTTTTTTAGAAGACTCAGCTAATTATTTTATGTAATTCTATTCAGGCTCAGATAAAAAGTTTGGAGTCTGCAGTGGTAGGCACTCTAAGTGTATAATATATGCATATGTTCTTTCCTAAATATTATACTGCACTGGCTTTATTTTTTTATGATACACATAATCACTCACACAGCCGTCAACTGGGATTACTGAGGGTGAACAGCTACCATCCCAGGATAGCCATTTAACACGCCTGGCACTTTCTCTGATGCCACTGGTCTCAGGCATCATGTAGGCATGTCAAAGATGAGAAAGTAAAGATAACTCGAAGATCCAAGTTTACATTCTGTAGTTCACCCCTTTCCTTTCTTCTGGCACATTAGCAACAAACAGGAGGATGTTGAGGGGGGCTGAAGGGTGGAGCAATCGTCCAGTCTTGTGATGCCATTAGTGGTCACAGGGTGTGTGATCTCATTTTCGGCAACCCTGTGCATTCTGGTGAATTGATGTCCATGGTCTGCTTTTGATAAAACAGTCACAGAGGCCTCTGCATAACACATTATCCCACTCACTGCATGTATGACTTTTATACCAAGAGTCACTAAGAACTCTGATGATGATAGCACTTAGAAATCTACCACTGATAAAACCCGCTATCCAGGCTTGGTAACCGTGAAGTACACGGTGAGGCTATAAGATAGTTTCAGGGTAACCTGGGAATAATAGTTGTATCTTTGCCTGTACAAGCCCCAGAAGCTCCCCCATCTTCCCATTCACCCTACAATATCAGATATAGCTGAGTTGAGATAAATAAATATGGATTACTGTGAGGTTAGCTAGTTATTGATTAGCCAGTTATTGATTAGCTATTAATGGTACAGTAGTCTTAAACATATATATTATTTAGAATACCATTCATTGCCAGTTCTTACTAAGGGCCTGTTTTAGATCTTGGCGGACGGGTTACTCCATCACAATGGTGACGGATATCTCGTCCGCCAATATATAATTCCCATTATATCCTATGGGATTTATATTTCGGCGGACGGGATATCTGTCACCGTTGTGACGGAGTAACCCGTCCGCCAAGATCTAAATCAGGCCCTAAATACTTGCTTTGAAACCAAGTTTCCAAAAAAGTACTTTTTTCTAATTTTTCCAAACCAAATAGTTGAGTATAGGCATTACTTTTTTGTAGGTCCTAAAAGTGTTCATTGTTTGATAATTCCAAACACCTTTCTACACAAACCAAGATTAAGAAATGTTTTGATAGTTTGCTCTATAAGTATAATTCCATCTACACCATCTGCAGCTGTTGTACAAGTTAAATGGGTTCATTAGTGGGTTGCCAGGTCAGTAACTTCTGATTATCTGTACAGGTTTCATGCTGACAGCCCAAAATGCAAGAAGAAGCATAAAGAAATTGAACTGGACCTGTACTGCAATGTCCCATGCACCGTCTTTCTATATAGGTGTGCCAACACAAGTGGACATTTTAAGCTTCTGGTACTTTTTTAATTGGTCTTCTTCAAACATTCATATACATAATTAAGTAAAAGAAAGAAATAATGAATCAATTAATATCAATCTCAAATGCATTATATTCAAGCTAATACTAACTCCAAGTTTTTTACACTTAACTAATATATGTATTATTTTAAACAATATTTTTTGATCAAACAATCTTTCTCATTTTCCATAGCCAAGAGTGGAGCTACGGTGGACCTTTGCCTTTCTATAATCCTGTAATGAGAGAACGAGATACTAACTTTGCATCAAACTAACACATGCATTTGCCTATAAGAGCTATTCCTAGATATCGTGAACATCCTAATAATAGTAAAATGTCTCCCATGAGATTACTTATATAAGCAAAGATAGAGTTCCAGTATTGCTTATTCACAGACATGTTATTGTTATATGGGCCCACACCCCTACTCCTGAGCTCCTGAGGATTGAGCAGGGCACTCATTAAAAATACTCACATTTTTCTTATGCAGGAAACTTGCATAGGCAGGAGTATAATAGGTTAGCCATTGAACAAATAGTAGTATTTAAAAAAAAAAAAAATAACACCCCCCCCCCTCCCTGGTAGAGCCTTATTGCTTTGGTCTGGAGTTTCTTTCCAGATTTCTAAGTTCAAACATGGGACGATCTAAGATTTCCATTAATTTATAAGTTTGCTGATCATTCTGCCTTGTATATTACTCACCTAGCAGAAGTATCTGACCCGTTGACCGGTGTTCTGGTATAAAGGTTTTTCTGTGAACACTATTCCGGCTAAAGATTTAGAGCTTTCAATTTTGCTGATGGATGAACTGCTTAGCATAGTGTAAATTTGTATATAGGAAAATCTGAACCACCCCCTATGGGTTTTTATTTTAGAACTTATGTGTTCTCTTGACTTAAGGTTCCCGTTATTAATCAAACTGCCAATTTTTCCCCACACCTTGTTTTACCCATCTATGAATTTCTGTGGAGCTAAGGTTTCCACAAACTACTTTGAGAGGATTTTCTGTATGGAAATGAGGGATGTGCAATATTCCAGTTACTTTTATGTAATGTGTACAAGCAGCTTTTGATGACCAGTCTCAAAACCAGTTTAGGGTTGTGTGGAATAAGGCAAACCAGTTGAATGCTTTTTCCACCTTCCATTTGAACCAAAAATAGTTATCACAAAAACTAAAATCCAGAAAAGCCGGACCTCCCATTTCCTTAGAAAAACTTAATTTCTTTATACAAATCCTCAGCTGTTTTTGTCTCTACAAAAAAAAGAGAAAGAGCTTATGGATCCCTCCAATTAGTAAAAATGAATCATATAAGATACATAGTACTTCAAGTAGAAATAAAAAAAAGTGGTAGTATATTAATTTTTAGCAATGCTACGCTTCCAATCAATATGATTGGAATGCTGGCTCCATCTCTCAAGCAAATCTTGCTCCTTTTTATAAAGTGGAACATAGTTCAGAGCATAGAGATCTGAATAGTTTTTTGAGATCCAAACTGTTAAGATATTCCTTCTGCTTTTTTATATATAATAAAATCATATTTCGTATTATTTTTAATATAGTTCAATTGTTGGGAGGAAGTACCATGGTACCGTTTGTGTGTTAAACAGTAGTACACCTGTCTTAGCTTCATTTATTTTATACCCACCTAAATCAATGAAATCAGATATCAAATCGAAGGCCAGCTGAATATTTAACTGTTGAGCCTGCAGCATTAAAACCATATTTTCACCAGACGGTTTTAATCTTGGAATCCTGAGAGAATAGGTTTTAATTTCAGACTAGCTCAAAGTGCCATTGCCATGTCTTTATAAATAAAGTGAAAATCGAATGTTTTTCTTATCCAAGAGATTCATTGCTGTTTATGCAGTATATTTCATTGTTGATTTCTTTTCTTATGATCTTGACTTTGATATGCCAAAATATTGCCCCTTAGAGTTGCTTTAAAAGCATCCTGTGCTATTTCTGGAGAGGATGAGCCTTCATTTCCAGGAAGTATAACCCAATCTTTTTTTTGTTGTTTGAACAAATTATGTAAGAGAAGTAAGCTTGTATCCACTGACCAGAGAAAGACATTCTCTTTTATTACACAATCCATATTACAACTTAGGACCCTATGATCTGATAAACCCAATGTAAGAGATTGGAGTATTAGTTGAGGGGGTGAGTACCCACCTCAAATTATTATCCGAATCCTTGTCAGGGTGAACCATTAAAGTCTCTAAAGAAACCTGTGCATAACCCTTTGGTAGCTTGGCACTTAGCAGTCAGGCTTAACCTAGAGTTAATGTATTCAAGCAGTACTCAAACAGTATAACACTACACAGGACAAAGCTCAAACCACTTTAGAGAAATAGAGAATATTTTAATAATTGAAATGACAGCAAAACCACAAATATCCAATAGGTAGAACCAGAGTTATGAATTTGTAAAGTCTAAGGTTTAAAATAGCACCAAAAAGTGTTAGGCATCAACCACGGTCATCTGGTTGTGCTTGACTGGGACAAAGGTAAGTTTAAATACCGATCACAATGATGCCCTGGTCGGATACAGGGACCAGTTTTGTCCTGGTGAGAAGATTTATCTTCAGACTCAGGGGCCGATTCCGATTCGGGCCGGAAATCTCTCCGACCGAGCCGGACCCGGAGAGATTTCCGACCGAATCGGACCCGTGCAGTCCGACCGAACGAGTACGATGCGCACGTATGCCATCGGACTCGAGTCGGTCGGACTCCCATTGAAGTCAATGGGAGCCTGTCGTACAACGCGTACGCGGGCTCCCATTGACTCAATGGGTGCGATGCAAACAAGGGCGCCCCCTACAGTGTGTACGCGGCAAAGCGACTCGCGCCGTACACGCACAGGTAGGGGGGACCCATGGGTCCCCCCTGTGTGCGACTCGCGCGGCTACGCGTACAGGGGGGTCCGACACGGACCCCCAAAGTACGGCTCCGACAGCTCTTTCGAGCCGGAGTGCGCGGCTCGGTCGGACTGCTCGCGGCGCGCATCGTACTTACCCGGCCGGGGAACGTCTCCATTGCGCGGTGCGAGTCGAGTCCGAGCGAGTCGGTCGGTGCGGTTAGACCCGGGAACGAGTCGGTCGGAGCGTTCGGGACGCCCGGACGAGTCGGTCGGCGAATACGCATCGTACTCGCTCGCCCGGACGCGCGTACGAATCGGTCGGGAAATAGGGCTCCGAATCGGATCCGGTTAAGCCGAATCCGATTCGGAGCCCTACCGGCCGAGATCGGAATCGGCCCCTCAGTCTCCGAAATGGAAGTCAAAACTCCGCAGTGGAGCTGAGGCGAAAGAGGGCTCCACATCGTAAGATAGCTGCTGGACAAGGTCTTGGTGAAGTCATTGACTTGTGCAGGGAACTTTCTGAGTGGACGAAATTAGAATTTGGCGCCCAGAGAATGTCCCTCCCCTTCTGGATCCTTTTTTGCCTTCGCCCGGTGAAGATTTCTACCTTTGTACTTTGTCACTTTTTTGGAGATAGGATTCTTCCATCAGGGCAAGGGTGCAGGCTATAGCCAATGAGGGCTCCACGAGGCTCCTTCTCTGCAAAGTCCTGTTAGATCAAATTTGCTGCTGCAGAGAAGAACGTAGCTGGAGTAGCCTGAATCTTTGGCCCAGCAGTGGTACACCCTTGTCAGACAGCTTGGCAGGATGGTTCCTGTTCTCAGTCGGTTCTCAGAGCAAAAGTTAGTACAACACTTCCCAGGCTTCAGGAAACTTCCGTAGGAGTACATTTTGACACCAGCCAAGTGTCCAGGACCTTGGGGACAGCACTTGGGGGTCAAGACTCACTCTAGTAGAGGCCAGCAGCAGTATCCTGGGCAGGTGCAGTTGGAACTGGTCAACTGGGTATGAAGGTTTGTTGGAGCTTGTTGTGTCCCTGTAGTCCAAAGTGGAGGTCAGTCCACTTCTTTGTCCTGATATGAGGGAGAGCAGGTCCAGTCTTCAAGACTCTTCTCAGGTCACACACATCAGGTCTAGTCCTCTTCTGTTCTTCTACAGGTCCAGCAGAGTTCTGGGGATGATACTGGGGGTGCCACATGTATGCCCTTTGCTAGTCTGTGGGTGAGGAAACACCTGGTCTCTCCCTAACCAATGGGATAAAAGTTCTCAGGGGTGTCCGACCCACTGCTGCAGCACCTCCTGTGTGTTTTACTGAACACAATCTCACAGTGCCATTCTCTAGTTAAAACCAACATGGCAGAACCTTTCTTCCCCTGTGCAGAGCTCCCTGTGCCCACAGAGAGGTATGGCTATGATAACGGGCAAGCACTCTCTTGTGGTCACTCCAAACCAGTTGTGGGGGCAGCTCTTCTCCCACTGGGATTGATGTCTGGCTGGCTAGTAGGACAATAGAGGGGGCAGGCCCAGGTGTGAGCTACATCTACCTGTTACAGGGTAGGCATCTTTCGAAGTTAATTTAGTTCCTGGGCCAAGCCCAGATAGCCATTCTGTCATAGAAAGGTCAACCCCTCTCCCTTTGTCTCAGCTTTGGGAGAAACTTAACACCTAATCAAGGAGCATTCAGCTCCTGGTTTACAGTGAAAACTGGCTAAAAGCCACATTCAGCGCAGGCAGGAAAATGGCAACTTTCTAAAAGTGTAATTTTCAAAATAGTAATATAAAATTAGACTTGATATGGATTTTAAATTACAATTAAAATAAGTCATTGAACGATATTCATAGCTGCTCCCAAACTGCAATTAACCAATGTAAACTGTTATTGTGTAACCCAGTGTTTTCCTATGGGAGAGCCAGCCTTGCAACAGTGAATCACGACTTTGGAGGATTTTTACTGCCAGGACATGTAAAACACCAAGGGGCCGATTCCGATTCGGGCCAGAAATCTCTCCGACCGAGCCGGACCCGGAGAGATTTCTGACCGAATCGGACCCGTGCAGCCCGACCGAACGAGTACGATGCGCACGTATGCCATCGGACTCGAGTCGGTCGGACTCCCATTGAAGTCAATGGGAGCCTGTCGTACAACGCGTACGCGGGCTCCCATTGACTCAATGAGTGCGAGGCGGACAAGGGCGCCCCCGACAGCGTGTACGCGGCAAAGCGACTCGCGCCGTACACGCACAGGTAGGGGGGACCCATGGGTCCCCCCTGTGTGCGACTCGCGCGGCTACGCATACAGGGGGGTCCGACACGGACCCCCAAAGTACGGCTTCGACTGCTCTTTCGAGCCGGAGTGCGCGGCTCGGTCGGACTGCTTGCGGCGCGCATCGTACTTACCCGGCCGGGGAACGTCTCCATTGCGCGGTGCGAGTCGAGTCCGAGCGAGTCGGTCGGTGCGGTTAGACCCGGGAACGAGTCGGTCGGAGCGGTCGGGACGCCCGGACGAGTCGGTCGGCGATTTCGCATCGTACTCGCTCGCCCGGACGCGCGTACGAATCGGTCGGGCAATAGGGCTCCGAATCGGATCCGGTTAAGCCGAATCCGATTCGGAGCCCTACCGGCCGAGATCGGAATCGGCCCCTAAATATACATGTCCTACTTTTTAAATACCACGCACCCTGCTCTAAGGGCATTTAGGGTCTACCCTAGCAGTGACTTATACATATTAAAAAGGAAGGTTTAGGACTGGCAAGCTTCAAATGTTTAAAACTGCATACCTAGGATGCAGGGGCAGGCCTGGAGACCTGTTGAGTGCTACAGCCCACTAATAGCATTTAATTTACAGGCCCTGGGTACATGTAGAACCATATGCTAATAAGTAAATTAAATGTACCTATTATGAATACGTCATAACCATAATTAAAGGATGAGTGCAAGCACTTTACCAGAGGTTAGAAGGAGTAAAGTATGCAGAGTTCTATGGACAACAAAAATGGGTTCAGAAAAAGAAGACAACATTCTGGGGAAATCCCGCACAACAAATGATCATTTCCAACACCCAACTTTAACTGAGATTTGTGAAGATATCAAAAAAAGTTTATACTAGATACAGACTGATGCATTTTAAGAAATAAGCATACAACATAATCTTTGGGGCTTTTAATTTCCACAGGTCATACAGTCCCAATTCTTTCATTAAAATACTCATTATTCTAGAACATTATGGCTTTCTTTTGGTTACAGAGGAATTTGAGGTATCCAATGCCATTGACTGTAGAAAATTAAATTCTCCACCTATGAAGATAGTTCATGTCATTAACGTATCAGTCTGGTTTGTAAGAGGTATGAGATCGCTTTCCACAGGTTCATAATGTGAAATTACTGTAAAGAAATTGGATATTTAATTGGATTGCTAAGGCTACACTGTGACGCTCTAAGTCTTTTGTTATATTAGTTATTAAACAAAAAAAAATCGGAAGTATTAGAATTACTCCCCTATGGGTGTCCGAGGTAGAAGAATCATAGCCTTGTTTAAACCCCGGCTAGGTCCACTTAAATTCTGAGTACTTAGCTATGTATGACCTTTGCATCAATACTTTTGTCAGCTGGACTGTGCTAAGCTAAGAGGGATAAGCTTTTACCTTAATGTGATTGTTATGGACATTAACGTTAGCAGAGAATATTTTAAATTTATCCTTGTCCTATATATTGATTGGCTAAACCAGTGTGTAATCCTGTATAGTTCTTTTGGCTCATTTGATTACTATTTCCAAGAAAACCATTCACCCCTTACCTAAAACTCTACCGCCCTTCACCATTCCCATCCTCACCTCCACCCATCACTCACCAACTTTACATTGCTTTGTCTGTACCCTATTCTTCTCCCATCGTCCACCTCTTGCATCCTCCTGGGGATACGTTGCTTTGCCCATGGAGAAGCCACCTTCTTGATACAGATGTCTTGTCTTGCCCCAACCTGGATTCCCACTGGGCCTCCCTCCCAGTGACCACCCTCATTGCTGCCAACATTATCCCTCTATCTCATTTTATCATGGAGTATCTTTTCATTTTCTTTCTTTTTCCCCTTCTATTTAGGCTCATTGAAAAGGTCTTGTGCAGTGCGTATATCATTAAAAATCTGAGATGTGTCTAGTGCTAGAACTTTAATTTTTGCCCTTTGTACTAACATTGCTTGGGCCTCTACCGATCGAAACTCGGAAATCTGAAATGACATGTTGGGATATATTAGCAAATCATATTTATTATCCATCCTGAATTATTTCAACTGCTTGGCTTTAGTCATAATTTTCTCCTTAATTCTGAAGTCCCAGAAATTCATCAAAATAGTTCTTGGCTTGGAACCACACTTAGAGGCGCAGAAGGGGATTCAATGTGCCCAACAGATTAATGGATCTGCATTAGTTCCTGGTAGAACCTTAAAAACACACTAGACCACAACAAGGTAGTTGCACTACTCCTCTTGGATCCTTCAGCAGCCTTCGATACAGTTGATCATGACACTCTAATCCTAAGTCTCCACAAAGTCTGCATAGTGGGAACTGCTCTCGACTGGATCACATCCTATCTTCAAAACCACCCCAATGACAAATGCCATTCATTCTCCCCCTTTCTCATTCAAACCCTACATCATAAAAGCAGGGGTCCCTCAAGGCTCTATCATCTTACCCATGCTTTTCAACGGATCACTGACAGAATATAGAATGCCAAAATATCGACCTGCCAAAATATCGGGATAAAATATAGAATGCCAAAATATCGAATTCCTATCTACAAACAGGTAAGTACAAAAATATCGAATCCAAAATATAGTTGTAAATAATATAGGGGCCCATTAGGATGGCGGGCGGAAGCACCACCGCCGTGCCGGCGGGTGCAAAAACCACCAGTTACAGTCCGCACGCCGCAGCACACACGCCCGGCCAATTAGGATGTGAAAAGTCAGCCAAACACCGCCCGCAAGCCAGCGACGCCGCCCGCCATCAAAGCGCGCCCGCTCACGTAGCGGCGCAGCTCAATAGAGACACACCGCCCGACGAAACCACGTCCCGCCCGGCGTACAAATTACGATGCCGCAAACAAACAGCTCCCACGGCTAAGAGACACCGCACGCGAAAGCAAGGCGGAAACCCGACCTCCGAGCACGGACACCGAAGAGGCGGCCCCCCGAGCATGAATCCAGCACTCCAGGCCCTCCCCATCCTCTACCTGATGCACCACCTAGGAGGCAACGCACAGCGGCGACGCAGGTAGGCATACACACAACACAGGGCACAACAAACACCACACACCAGCCCCACCCCAAACGCACATGTCACGTGACAGGCAAGCCACAGTCATGTCCCCAACCCCCAATTCACGGTCACCATCCAACGTCACACAACCGACGCCTACATGTCAGTGAAGTCACGCAATATTAGGACACACCCCTGTGTGACAAACATGGCGAAGCACACAGCGGCGGCAACACCACCCAGCAGAATATGGGCCCCGTCGGCAAAAGGTACGCCAGTACCACACAGAAACACCCATACCACCCTGAACCCAATAACAAGACATACAAAACGGAACACCAAAGAGCCCGGGGACCGACAACAGGTGGTCCCAATAATTACACCCACACACAAGGCCCAACGTATAGCGGAAACGCAGCCTGCCGCCCACACACGGGAGAGCAGACAGCACTGAATGACCTTCCATTCCAACTCCGAAACCACATCCCGACTAAACAAGCCGGAGAATACAGCCATTGTCCCAAAAAAAGACCAACACAGGCATGCAGAGGAAACCGACCACAGGGCAGATAGCGCATATCACCTAAGAACATTCCGAACGGGAAAAAGAAATGAAAACACTCCTCCATGTCGTTCACATGCAAGTTATCTGGAAGGAGTCACACACCACTGACCTTGACCATTCAGAGAAGCATGTGGGATGAGGGCCCGTGTCTTCCGCACAAGCTAACATAACACAAGTCCTGCCTCCCTACGAACATCACAGACTCCCCAGCAACTTCGGAGCTTGCACTCTGCAGACTGCACAGACAGCCGGAGCACGCCACCACATCGCCCTGCAGCAAAATGGCACTTTCACCACACCTACCCAACTACGCCGGACAGGTCAAGCTGTACAAACATAACCTGATACAGATGTTGGGATGTGAACCCCCGTCCATGCTGAACGTAAGTTACCGACTGACTTACCGCATCGCATTGTTCAGCTGCGTCATCCCCGTCTTCTACTGTCGGAGGTGTCCCTTCCACCATCCTGTGGATCTGTGTCTCTCCAACCCGGCATGTCCAAGGGCGGACCTGCTACAACTATTCCACCCTCTGGACGCCAACGACAGGGTCTGTTCAGCCTATGGGGGCATGGCATATGTGGCCAACATCGGACCCACACTGAAATGGGACCACTGTGCCTCCACACGACGGATCATGGATCACAGCTACATCGAATGTCATACAACATGCCCCATCATGCTCCTACAAGGGACAACTTACGAACAACACCTTGACAGCCACCATCCGCTACATTGGCTGGCAAACATGTATACCACCAATGACATGGAAGCCCTGCTGGAAGGCATCGCATACCTGACAACATGTCAATTCGTCGGACCCCGACGCAATTCCCCCAATTGAGCCATGATGTCCGACACCGTACCCATGCCTAGCTTCCGCACGGACTGCCCAGTTACCACCACAACAGCCATACCAAACAACCTGCAACTGACACCACACCATCAACGACCCTGCCATGACATCGGATATGTCCGGGACATGCACTCTGTTCCCCATCACATCCAGGAACTCCGCATGTATCAGGAGAGGCAGTGGCATGGGATTTGTGTATTGCAACCACATGGACAGAACTGCACCTACAACTATGCCATGACATGGATCCTGCGCCCATGGACATATGCACCGCTCAGTGGACAATAATCGCTCGGCTGGAGTATGTGAGAGCTGCCACCCCACCCCCCCCGGAAATTCCGTCCCAGGACATTTGCATGGACGACAAGTGCATCCACCAACAACACGACCCCCAGTGACTGTGACATGTCCAGTAGCCACCACATTGCAACAACAAGTGGGACGCCGCTGCATGCACGCAAGACCATGCCCTGATGTCATCTCACACGCACGTGTGCATGAGTAACAACAGCACCAAACCTGTTACATGGAACTGAGATGGACTGTGCCCATGATACCAAGCGGTCTGGTAGGCTAAATGTATACCATCTGTGTCAAAGTCAGCAGCTCCGCAGCAATTAGCAAATGTACATTAGCACAGCAACGGCCAAGCAGATGTAACTCTGAAGCCCACATCCCACAGGCAACAACTAATCACATGTACCCCTACACCCTATGCTATGTGTAATCATGCTGAGTATATCCTCCACATGCATTCCGCTGCCAGTAGTGTCCACTATACTGCATCACAGAGGACATAAGTCACAATACATGGCTTTAAGCAAAGATCTGTCTCTGCTGATTCATTTCACAAGTACGAATGAGAGAGGATGATAGTGTGTGAAGTACACGGCAGTCGTGAGATGACCATCTGGTCCACTGTCATCGGATGTCAACGCAAATGAGTAGCACAACTGTGGAAGACACACATGTGTCGTGTGAAGCGGGAGTGACGCATTGCCCAGGTGGGCGGGTGTGACGGATAGATGCGCACATGCAATGTTGAAACACGCTGTGTTGGGAGGGTTCCGGAACAGTACATTACCACTTTCCTGGGCATTTGTAAAGGCCACCTGTCTGGGAGTGAATGTGAACTCGTGTGTGCACAACAGGCGGCCACACGAACAATGCTGCATCAGGCGTACACGTCAGCCCACCCTCTGTGGACATGCTGGATACCGCTGTGCGTCCGCCAGGCCCTTGACAAGGCACACACATCCCCTGTCGACCAGGTGTATCCCCAACATTGTCCACCTGCACAGGCAATCCAGGGCACGGGATGGCAGTGGAGCATGGTGGGTGAGAGGTCATGGCGCGCTCCTCCTGGGCACATCACGCAGGCAACACATCCTCAATATGTAGTATGGCACAAGTCAAATGGAAGAAGTGGGGGGACGCACACATCACGAGCAGGAGTGACGTCACGGAAGGTGGCTTGCACCATCACACTCATTGCCCATAACCCCACACACGTTACATGCCAATGCAACAGAGAAGCCAGCGCGTGCATGAGCAGCTCCAAGCTCGCACCAGAGAGGCCAAAGAGTGAATGTGTGGGTCCATGAGCTCCAGTTGGACGCGGCCTGGGCCGCTAGGGTAGCTACAGCCTCTGTGTGTTGCAGGTGGTGTTTCGGGACTGCGGAGCCTGTCATGCATAGTCAATGTTGTCCGGGGCTCGAGTCGGGGCACCACGCAGGTGGACGGCGTACCGGCACTGATGATACCGCGAGACAGACTACTTGTTCAAATGGACCCACACATACACTCCTTGGCCTCACTGGTGCCATCTCGGAGCCGCCTGTGCACGTGCTGGCCTCTCAGATGCAAACGCATATTGGGGTGAGCGAGGGGAGGCCATGAGGAAACGTTATAATATTACTGTATGACTCACATTTGGTAGAAAGAATGACCCAGATCTGATCTGAAAAAGACGTGCCTCGTGTGTATTGCAACTAGTAAATACGCCGATAAACCACACATGTCTTGCATTGAGCCCCGCACCCAGCCCCGCCCACTCGACACATTTCAATGAGTACCTGCACTACATTCCTCCCATTTGAAGCACTGACTGGGGGTGACAACCATTGGACAGTCTTGTGTAGTCCACCCACGCGTACATGTCGGCCCTCCATGATCCATGTCACCTGCGGCAAAGTGATGTCATGGGCAATGACGGAAGTGAGGAGAGCTGTCTGCCCCACGCACAGATGGCGCATCAGCTCAACAGACCCAGCACTGAGGGCAGCAGGGGTCACATGTGCAGGGGCAGCTGTGCCTGGTGTGAAGGCACATGCATTTTGACAGCACATCGACCAATGTGTAATCTGCCCACATCTACTGTCCATTGTCCGGCGGACCCACAAAAAGATCACAAGGCAACACATCTGTGTGGGTGTACCCACTGTGACCGACAGTGCGCAACCATCAACGTACTCGCCCTGTGCATGGCCCACCCCACAACGAAGGTCACATTCAGTGCCACTATCCCTCACACACATCCCTATCACGAGGCATGGTGTGGCCAATTGACAGTGCTGACTTAGCGCTCATCCGGAGGGTCCTGTACAGGTGACACATGTAACCCACTTGGCAGTCTGTGTTGACACCTACTGGCATTGTGCAGTCAATGTGCAGGTCAGGCCTGCTGGGACTGAGAAGGGCAGCATGGCCCCAGCCTGACATTCACACGAGCAACAAGTGCTCTGAGACCTGCATTGCCAATTGGCTGTGTCACTGGATGTCTGACATTAAGTTGCCATATATCACCACTCGGGAGGGACAGACATGGCAATGCGCCCGAGAGCTCACATACCATTGCCACCTGCAGTCAGCATGGTGAGCAGTGCATGTTAGACCCCCACAGGCTCTGACTCATAGTGCTGCGGATCAACGACATGTGTGTCCCCCACATGCACTCCCACACACACTGTAGTTGTTTTTCACACACAACTTCCGCAAGGAATAGCCATGTGCAGTGTGCGTGCAGCTCGGAATGCAGGATCTCCAGCTCCTCGCTGGTCAGTGGACCTGGACATATCCTCAGCGTCATCAGCGATGAGGTGGACAGGTGGCAGCAGCAGGTGTTGTTGATGGATGCCAGGCAGCAGTCCCAGGTAGCTGTGGTAATGCCGGTCTCACCCCCACACTCATATAGCCCCCTGGTGCAGTTGCAGTGGGTCCAAGCTGCTGCAATTTGAGTTCCATGTCTGCCAGCTTCAATTGCAGACGATGGACTGCTCCCAGCTGGCCCGGGTCGCCTTCCTCCATGGTGGAACACGCAGGGTGCAACCGCGAGGGTCATTGGAGTTGGCCGTAAGGGCCTGGCCCATGGCGGGTACAGTCCGCTGATGCCATGTGCACCACACAGTGGAATGTGCGCAGTGCAACTGCAGGTGTGGACATGATTAGTGTGTGGGAGCAGGTCCACAATGGACAGGGCCACCACATGCGGCGTGCATAGGCATGGACGGCCAGTGACCAGCCTCCACATGTCTGTTGGCATATCATCATGTACACATTGGCATGGGACCTGTGTAAGTGTATTGTGGCTGTGCTGTCCCTACTTGTCAGCTGTTCTGTGATTCAATTGCTTTGTCTGTAATTTGTGTTCTGTGTATGTGTACATGCCCTGTTGTGTGTTGCTTTGACATGTGTCCACTTCCATCTTTCCTAGGAGGAGACCAAACATACATCGCCCCTACCAATTGCTGGCAGACATGGAGGATGTGGAGTTAATACGTAAATTTCATCTGGACCGACCCACCCTGCATCGCCTATGTGCCTTGTTGGAACCCCACCTCCGTCCTCGCAGGGTGTATCCAACTGCATTCACCCCACGGCTAAGGTGATGGCTGCACTGCATTTCTTCGCCACTGGGTCATTCCAACACACAGTGGGCAGTGGAGGTGGGATGTCCCAGCCCATGTTCAGCATGGTGCTACGGGATGTACTGTCAGCTATGATGCTGTACAGGAACCGGTACATCCGATTCCCCAGGGCCCGTGAATTGGCGGCAGTAAAGGGTGCTTTCTATGCCCTTGGACGGATCCCCCACGTTGTTGGTGCAATTGATTGCACCCATGTTGGCCTTGTTGCACCACAGGCCACTGAGCACGTCTTCCGAAACCGGAAGCACACCCACTCCCTGAATGTGCAAGTGGTGTGCCTTGCGGACATGGTCATTTCACACGTGTGTGCGAAGTTTCCAGGATCGGCACATGACGCGCACATCATGCGCAACAGCATCCTACCACGACTGATGACCAATCTGCAACCGGACCGTGCCTGGATTGTTGGTGAGTATGTGGAGTCGTGTAGCGTGCTGGGTGTGCGATGCTGCCTTGTGTCCAGTTTGAATTGCAACGATTCCCTGTGTCCCTCACACCCAGGTGACTCTGCTTACCCGAATGGTCCTTGGCTGCTCAGCCCATTACAAAATCCTCGGACCCCAGCTGATGACCGCTACAATGAGGCACATGGGAGGACCAGACGTGTGGTTGAGCGGACCTTTGGTCTCCTCAAGTCCAGGTTCAGATGCCTGGACCGCACCGGGAGCGCACTGGCGTACTCCCCACAGAAGGTGTGCCAGATAGTAGTGGCTTGCTGCATGCTGCACAATCTGGCTATTCGCAAGCAGATCCCCCTAATAGTGGATGACGGTGATCAGCCAGGGCCCCCGCCTGCAGACCAGGACGGGTCCAGTGACGAGGACAGTGGAGAGGAGGAAGCTGGGAATGTGCGTCAGCAGCTCATCGCCCGCTACTTCACTTGACGGTGAGTGTCCATGTGCTACGGCTGATGTAGCTGTATATGTGCAGGTGTATGTGTGCTCTGTCACGGAGGCCTTTTGTTCACTGAGTGCTGTGTGTCAATGCTCCATGTCCAGGTTAGTATGCCACTGACGGTGGCTGTGGCATTGTGCCCTATTGCTCTATGCGATGTGTGTACATTGCTTGTAGTTGGTGACATGTACTGTGTGATGAGTGTGTGACACACTCATTGAATGTACTCCTGTTCTGTCTTCCACCCCTATGTCCCTACAGCCTCTCCTGTCCCATCGACATACCACAACAAATCAGATGCTTTTCTGCTCAAGGTGGCGGTTGCACATCGTTCAATAAACACAGGGCACAGACAGCAGTTTGTGTTAAAGGTGCATTTATTTTCATAGGAGACATGTGATTGTGTGCAAGGTGATGACAAAAGTGGTGCGTGCAGTGACAATGAGCTGTCGGTCATGGCTGCGTGATGCACAGGGTGTACCCACTAGTTCTATGTCCATAGTCCAACAGACACATGCCATACAGATGGCTGTGTGGGGTAGGATCGTAGTCCAAGTCAATGCAGTCGGTGGTCAAGGATGGCTGGCTGCCTCACTGGCGTTTGGAGCGTGCAAGGTCCTCTCGGGACATCTGTATCCTCTTCGGACGGCCCCTTCCACGTTTGGAAGGGGGGGGGGTGTGGTGGCGACCTGCTGGTGGTGGGTGAGGTGTGATCACTGGCTGTGGACGCAGGGGAACTGGTTGCTGCTCGACCCTGCGCCACAGCAGGTGGTGGCGGAGGTGGTGTTGCTGGCCTTGCTTGTGCCCTCACCGCCACCACCAGCTGGCCCATGAGGTCCACGAGTTGGTCCATACGGGTCACGAATTGTCCCATATGGGCGTCCATGGACCTCAACACCCCTAGGACCTCCCGCGTGTCGGAAGCCGACCTGGCCCATTGTCTTTGGGCCTCTTCATACATTCTTACTATTCCCACTCCAGTGAGTGCAACAGTAGGGAAAGCGTTGGATAGCGGGAGGGTAAAAATGACTATTCCCACTCCAGTAAGTGCAACAGTAGGGAAAGAATTGGATAGCGTAGGGGTAAAAATTACTATTCCCACTCCAGAGAGTGCAACAGTAGGGAAAGCGTTGGATAGCGTAGGGGTAAAAATTACTATTCCCACTCCAGTTAGTGCAACAGTAGGGAAAGCATTGGATAGCGTAGGGCTAAAAATTACTATTCCCACTCCAGTGAGTGCAACAGTAGGGAAAGCGTTGGATAGCGTAGGGGTAAAAATTACTATTCCTACTCCAGTGAGTGCAACAGTAGGGAAAGTAATGATTTAATATTTAAATAAAAATAAATTATCAATACCAATAAAAAATTAATTAAAATTAATTACCAATTACAAAATATTTAATAATTAATTAATTATAAATACCAATAAATATTATTTATTAAAAATTAATTACCTATTACTAATTAACAACCAATTAATTTTCAATACCAAAAATGTAACAAGTAATAAAAAAAAATACCAATTAATATTTAATTAACAATAAATTAATTATCAATACACAAAAATAATTTCATTAATTACTTAATTACAATTAAATTACTTCCTACCCTATTCCCCTATAAACACACAACCCGCTCCGAATAATAAATTAAGACAATTAACATAATTATCAATTTATCAATTAATAAAAATTAATTACCAATTAATAAAAATCAATTACCAATTAATAATTAATTAACAATAAATTAATTATCAATACAAATAAATTAAAATAAATATTTACTTAATTACAATTAAAATACTTCCCACCCTATTCCCCTATAAACCCACAACCCGCTACAGAACTAAAACGTAAAATTAAATTAAAAATAATTAATAATTCCTAAAAATTAATATTTAATTTACTATAATTAAATTACTTCCCACCCTATTCCCCTATAAACCCACAACCCGCTACGGAATTAAATTACGCAAAAATTAAATAACATAAAATTCATTACTTTAAAAAAATTAAACATACATTACAAAAATAATATACACTTTTAACACATATACTAACATAGAAAACACTTAAAAAAATTCGATATTATTAAAAATTCGATATATTTTAATGCCTATATTATGTACTTCGATATTTTGACAATCGATATTACTTACCTGCATTTCGATATTTTTAACCACTATATTATGTCCATTCGATATTATGTCCATTCTATATTTTGACTTCGATATTCTGTCCATTCTATATATTTTTTTCGATATTTTGTCTAGTTACCCTTTTCAACATCTACATGAAGTAATTGCTGTCAATGATCAATGAATTTCAGCCCAAAGACATTGGAAACTCTAAAATCTTCAGTTGCCTCTGAGTTGTTGATCAGTGGATGACATGGAGTCATCTCAAATTGATGCGTCCAAAACTGATATACTCACCTGTGGAGATTGGAAAAGTTATGACCCACTCTTTGCCAGGCCTGATGATCCGGGACCACCTCCTAAAGTATTCAAGGAAGTAAGAAACCTTAGAATTACCGTGGACTCTAAGGGGCTGATTATGATGTCGGTCAGAAAGCCTCCGACCGCTTTCCGACCGACATCTCCGGTTTCAATTCTGACCACCTAATAACAATGTAGGTGGTCGGAATTGAAACCGGACGGTCATTCCGGCTGAATTCTGACAGGCTCGGCCAGTTGGAGGCACCAACGTAATCCCTGAGGACGGTGTTTCCGCCGTCGGGATTACGATCTCAGTTTCCGACAGGCTTTTCATGTCGGGCTTTCCAACATGGAAAACAAAACAACTATATATATTGAAAATAAATAGATAAAAAAATAGTTTCAAGTACAGATACACTTGAAAGTCTGAGTTTGTAAAAGTTTTATATCTCAATATATTATCTTCCTTATGCATGTACACCCTTTCTATGTTGCTATGTATCTATATATTTATTGCTTTACTCCTGCTGTAGAAGAAGAAGAAAAATATATACACGTATACCCTTTCTATGTAGTTATGTATCTATAAATTTATTACTTTACTTCTACTTTAGAAGAAGAGAAAAAAACAAAAAGAGACCCTTAACTCTCTCCAATGCCCTACTGTCTCATCCTATACCTCTCTCAATATATCCTCTACCTCCACTCTCTGACTCCCAAACCTCATTCTACTACTATGATCTCCACAATAAACCTTTTTAGACTCTTCCCCCACTATCACTCCCTGGCTCCCTTGAAACCTTATTTTACTACTATGATCTTCCAAGCAACCCTTTCTAAATTCCTTCCTTATGTATCCCAAACATCATTGTACTACAATGATTTCCCTAATCTCATTATAGAGTCTCGTCCCTCCTCCATCTCTCCTTTAATTCATCCCAAGCCTCATCGTACTACTATGATCGCCCAAATAACACATTCTAGACTCTTCCCTCTTCAATCCTACTAACAGACTCACATCTCCACCATTCAAATTGACACATATTTCCCTATACTAACCCACCACCATTCCTCTTTGTGTTAATGCTACAGTAGTCCAGTGAGTTTATGTGCCTGCTGTGCAAGGCCCCACAGTACCGTGAAGTGAGGGAAAATACCAGCAATAAAAGTTGGTTGCAGTAAAGGAGAATACCAAAAAAAAACATTACATAAAATGCGCTGGAAGAAAATGAGAAGTTGCAAGATCAACAACTAAAAAATAATACAGCATCTGAGAATGTAGATAAATATATGAGATCTACCTACAATTGGATCCTGTGATTGTATCAATTTTGACTAAAAAAATAAATAATTAAAATATAATAATAATAATATAATACATGGAATTCTGAAATCCCTGTATAAATGAAAGTGTCTAATTTCTTTATAAACGGTGACTTGTGATGCACTCAATCGGCGATTATAAAGAAAATACATCAGAACTCGACTGTAATAAGTTATTTCAGTTGAATTCTGACATCACACTGCCTGCTGCCAGCAGCCGAGATGAAAGGCAGGTCAGGTCATGGAGCATGTAATATCCACATAATGTACAACAGGGGTACTTGATCCTTTATATATCGTGATTTCATGTGTATAACCCAAAGTATAGGGAATTTGTTTTGGTTTCTGGATTGCTCAATGAATCAAGCATTTATGTCTGAAACATGCTGCGATCTGCAGATCATGAGTTCAAACCCCAGTAAGGCCAACTCACCTGTCCATCCTCTGAAGGATGGCCAACTGAGTACCAGTAAATTGGTTAATACTCATGCATGCTATTTACGATGCTTAGAAACAGCAGAAGAATGGTACGAATATCTATAAACCCCAACCAACTCACCACCACCCACACCTTCAGCCTTCTCGCCCCCACGAGTGAAAAACATGATAACCTGCTCACCGCCTGGGACCAGCTCACCACACAAGACTCCACAGCCATCATGAACTACGTCTACTTAGGAGCGCCCAAAGATCCCTGTCCCCACCACATCTTCATCCTTGGGAGCAAGACAATCAGCAACAAGCTCACTGACAATGTCGTCAGAATACACACACTAAACATCATATCCTATGCCAACGACACCCAGCTCATCCTCTCGCTATCAGATGACCCCTCTGCCATGCTGACCAACTTCTGCAAGTGCATGACGAGCATCGCCGAATGGATGAAAGTCAACTGCCTTAAACTCAACACAGACAAGACAGAAGTACTGATCTTCGAGAATAACACCTCCCCATGGAGCTACACCTGGTGGCCTACTGAACTAGGACCCTCACCCACTCCGACTGACCACACCCACAAACTTGCCATCACCTTGGACAGTAAGCTCACCATGAAAAGACATATTAACGCAGTATCTTCCGCCTGCATTCTCACCCTTCGCATGCTCCATAAGATCCTCAAGTGGCTTCACATCGACACCAGACGTACCATCACCCAAGCCTTTGTCACGTCAACTGAACTATGGCAACGCACTCTATGTAGGAATCACCTCGCACCTCCTCAAGGGACTGCAGACAATACAGAATTCAGTGGCCAGACTCATCCTAGACTCACCTCTCGAAGTGGAACCACATCACCCTCCAACCCAAGAAGCTCCACTGGCTCCCCATGCAGAAGAGATGCCAATTCAAGATGCTGGTCCACACCTACAAAGCCCTACACAACCAAGGACCAGCATACATCAACCACCGCCTGAACTCCCACCAACCCTCCAGATACCTGCCCTCTGCCTCCTTCTTCCTTGCTCACACCACCCGCATCCGCCGCAGCAAGAGTGGAGGATGCTCCTTCTCATACCTCACAGTGAAGCCCTGGAACGACCTCCAACTTCACCTCCGGACCTCTTCTTCTCTGCACGAATTCAAGAAAGGACTCAAGACCTGGCCGTTCAACTGAATCCTCCCCTGCAGCAGTATTCTCAGAGCCTGGATACCCTCACGGGTCATTAGCCACACTTTACAAATGCTGATTCATAAACAATTACGTTACAATTATTATAACTTGTTCTCATCACACTTTTACTTTAAGTGCCAATATTTACTTCTATTTCAGCAGAAATATTTAGGAATATTTTGAAACCATAGAAAGCAACCCAAAAAATATTTTTAGGTGTGTGTTTTTATGTCTGCTGTTGACATGGCATCCTCTTTCAACCTCTTCCTGACCGCAGCAAGGTTGCCATTAATTTCAAGTTACACAAGGCCATCCCTTTGCAGACAAATGTAAATATAGGGCCATATTAGCAAGAAACTGCGATAAACAAAATAATTATCGCCTGCTATCGCTGGTATATATCGCCACGCTAACGCTGTATTAGCAACAGTTAGCACCATGGCAATATATAATCCAGCGATAGCGGGAGAAATGGGCCAACATCGCTACAAAACCAGCGATGTTGCATGGGGGACGGGGGAAACCTTGCTGATAAGACCCTGTGGTCGTATCAGCAGAATCCACACCCCCATGTTAAGTATGCACAAGTCAGGTTTTGGGCAGGTGTTAAAAATCCAGCGATGACCCCGGTTAGCGCGACTTTTAGCGTCGCTAACCGGGGCCAGGGCCTCATTGCTAATAGGCGATAGGCCTGTTAGCGGCTGTTTTCCTGCTCTTGTGGTCGGGAACGCCTACTTTGCATGTCATTAGCGATAAATATCGCTGACATGCAAAGTGGCACCCAACACGCTCGCTTTCGCGGGAAAGCTGTCGCTAACAACTGTTAGCGACAGCTTGCTGATAGGGCGATAATAAAATCGCCGCTTTAGCGGCAAAAAGTGCCGCTAAAGCGGCGATATTGCCCTTGCTAATATGCCCCATAGTTCTGTGAATGAAAGAATAAGCAGCAGTTTGTTGGATGAAATTGTTCCCTAAACTCTACTGACTTATGATTGCAAACATTCCAAAAGGCTTTATTATTCCCCTTTGTCCTGCTGAACTCCTTCCAGTTGTCCTGGCCTGCCCCACTGTGTGTTGACCTTCGTCCATTAGAGGCATACAAAGTCGTATTCTTCATTTTGCATCGTTTCTACTCTTCTCTGGTGCGTGCTGTAGTGTTGTCCAGCCAAATAATAATTTCTGAGTGTTTAATGTTTTGGACGGGTTTATTTACCTTGGATACTGACTGCCTCCTTTCGCTTCCATCTAGTAGTATATTCTCTTTAACAATGTCACTATGACTGGCTCGTTCATATTATTGGTAAAAATACGAAGACGGGGACATTAATACAAGTAAATAAACTAAAATGGGTACAAATGTCTTTTCAATAAAGCAAGGTGGAGGCAGTGTTAACAAACCCTATAGCAAAGCATGTTCTTAGGAGGTTGTGCAACGGCTAATGGTCTTATATTTGTCCAGTAGGTGGCAGTGTGTGCTCTCGTATAAAGATTAATCCTTCGAATCTGTGTTCTATCTGGATCTTTGGACCCTGATCAGAACCTTCTTAAGGATTTTTGGTGACCTACCGAGAATCTTTTTGGGCTCTATATTAAGGATCAGCTTTGAACTTATTTCTGGATTTCATCTAATGCAAACCCGGGTGATGTCAAACTATATAGAATCATAAGTTAAACTTTCAAATTTGGACCTACATAACAGTCGAAAACTCGAGTATCCTGGCACCTGCCAGTCAAACACGAAGACTAGAAAACCTGAACAAGCATGGATAACACGATTTTTATTTGCTCTTGGATTTTGATTTCTCAAATTGTGGACTTAAATTGTGGACTAGTGCATAACAATTGCAAAAAAAGACATGCACAGAGAACTTGAAACTGCAGCTTTAAGTGCTGGATACTGTAATGCCCAATAAATTCCCTTTCATAAGTGGCAGCCTCTGCACAATGGAAATCAAAGCAATTTCAATGAGTTAAATCTGATAATGTGCTCCTTAATTCTCATCTGCCTTGTATCACATCTCCTTTTTGAACGTGTACAGGCGGAAAGCAGAGTTAGAGGTGAGGCAGCAAGATTAGTGGGGTAGTGAGGGGTTGTTGTGAGGGGTTCCAAAGATGGCCAAGAAGGACTCATTGGTTTGAAAGTGAACTGGCTTATCGGAAGACAAGCCCATGACCAGGAAACAGGGCCTTAGTGCTCACAGCTACAACGGGGACCGCTCTGGGGCCACGCGGTTTGTCAGACCTGCACTTGCCCACACAAGGAACCCACGCAGTTACTATGGCTTCTGGAGCACTCCAAGTAAGTCAGACACCCTTTATTAGGTCGAGTCTGGGCAGCGCATACGCTGCTCTGCGAGGCATGCTGTGTTCAGGTAGGGACTTGAAGCTCCACCCACTCTCCGCCCATATTTTTCATTGGCTTGTGTCACTGTCTGCTGTAAACTGTGGCTGTTCATTGGTCAATATGCTTAGTAGTCCCTCCTTAGTACCGCTTTGTCTCATTTTGTAACCTCCCATGGCGACACCCCCGTTACGTGTGTTGTTACTCGGTAGGCATTAATTACAGCCTCTGAGCACTATTTTCTCAAATAGCTTTGTCTTGCCTGCTGGTGCAGGCAGGACACGCTCTCTCCTAACTCTTTTTTTGTATTTTTATAGCACAACGCCGAATGCATTTGAAAAGCAATAGTTCTCGCATTTGCGAGAGTGTAAGCTATAGGCATTGTAAATGACAATGCCTTTTATTTATCTGTTTTAAAAACAAAACATAAATAAAAGGCATTGTCACTTACAATGCCAATAGCTCAAACTCTCGTAAATGCGAGACCTATTGCATTGCAAATGCTTGTTTATCCCCTCACTCTGCGTGGTTGTGACGTGATGTGGCCAGGTGGCTCTCTACAACACCATCAGATCAGCTGCACAAAGTACAATGCTGAGAGGGCAGTGTAGAACACGAAATGACATCAAGGATTGTCTGAAGGTAAGTATAACACATGCAGCTTATAGATACATAGCACCTATAGAAACAAGCATTTGCAATGCAATAGGTCTCGCATTACTGAAAGTTTGAGCTATTTGCGTTGCATTAATATTTGCAACGCCAATAGCTCAAACCTTCACTAATGCGCTAATCAATGTGGAAACATAGAGACACTCAAACAGAGGAAACAAAAACCTAGAGCTGCAAAAGAATACAAGGAAACAACAACACTGGGAGCAATAAAAACACGCCACAGTATTATATACTGACAGTAAAATAAATCATCTAAAAAGTCAAGAAAAGTACCCATGCGTAGAGTAACATCCATTAATTTGTACAAAAACACCCCCTACAGAGGCTTCTATGGGAATGAATGGTTATTTGGTTGTTTTCATTTTGTTTCAGAAAGGTTAAGAACACAGGATGTGGAAATGATCGGAAAAGTCAGTATCATGCATATATTTTATGATGATGGGAACGCAGATTAATCTGGTTGTTGAAAATGTTTTTTTTAATTTACCGGAAGTATAAATTATGGAATGTATTGGAGCGGGTTTACTGAACTGCACCATGCATGTGTTGGGAGGTTTTAAGAGTTACCAGTTGTGAAACTGTTTACTACTTAAGTTACTTAAGTGTATGTTTCGGGATGTACACATGTTTAGCCACTGCCCTGAAATCACAAGTAAAGTGCTGTAATATCCCAGAGGATCACGCCTCCACCATCATATATAAAACAAGCATTTGCAATGCAATAGTGTCGTGTAGTTCCTATAAAAATATATGGGATCTGCGCGTTTAGACAACATACACTGTAAGATTGGTGTCAGATGAACTCTGATCACCCTCACCGGTTATGCTGGCCTTCTTGTACCAACTAGCTCACAGTGCCACTAGAATCTCCTCTTACCAAGGAGAGAATAGTTCTTGGCAACCATCGAACATGACAACCCTGATCCCTCAGGACCGTGGAAACAATATACTACTTTTCGCTCAGTCACTCGTGCTTACTTAGTCTGTCTCAGAGAGATACACCGAATAAAACAAGCTGGGCGTTTTCAATAATCATTTATTGAACAGTTGTTATTCTGGTGTAGAATAGATGAGCTGCAACAACCGTTAGACAGTATAAGATATAAATGATTAACAGTACTATGAAGGTAAAAGGATGGTATAGTTCTACCATCTTACTAAAATCATGAATACATATGAATATATAAAACACATGATAAAAGATGTGTACTCCTATGATGCCTCCCTAACTAGATGTACCTAAGTGTACCTAGCATGTATGTAGGTGTTAAGCCAAGAATTCCTCTAGTATTCAGTCAACCCCATTACCTGAAATGAGACTATGGGACCCCGTCCTGGTCTCGAGCTGGACACCCCGCGAGGGATGTTAGACCACTGCGAGCTGGAGTCTCTGCATGCAGGAACCTCAGCGTCTCTGGTCAGTGTGTCGGCCGGGAAGTCTCGGTCTCCTCTAACTATCTTAGCAAGATGTGATGTATATATACCCATAGGTCTCCCCAGGGGTCCTACCTTGCTGTGTTACTGTGTCGGCCTAAGGATGATGTCGGGCGTGAACTTTGTACATAGATTTTATACAGGAGTTGGCAGTCCTGCTGTGCTTCCAAGAACCCTCATGCATAATGTTTGAGATTTCGAACTAGGGAAAACCCGCCTTCTGAATGCAGTGTAATATCTAGGTAAAAGGTCAGTCCCTGTAAACCGTGACAAGTGTAATGTAGGGAGAGAATATAGGTGAAGGGTAACGGGTTTACTGAGGTCTATATTATAGTACCTATATGGAATATAACACCCACTCCGCTTCCGACTGGACGACATAGTTTTAAATTCTACACGTACTACTAGTTGTTCTAGATACTCGTACGCAAATATACAAAACATTAGTTTCTTATTGTGCTAAAAAACATTTGTTTAAAAACGTTTTCCTAAAATAATCTAAAAAAATTGTTTAGAAGGGAAAGTATTAGAAATTGACAGATAGGCTACTGCTCTAATATGTCCGTAGATATAGTCCAAACTACAAGCATTTTGAAAGCCATACATGCGTGAAAGGAATGTCAATTTTGATATAGAGTTTAAATTTTCTGGATTGTTTTTCAAAAGCCGAATTTCTTCCCAGCACACGACGGGCCAAATGAGTCAAATGTTTATGTGTCCTGGCTGGTAGACGCAACATTCTCGTTGCTTGCTTCCGCAGTTGGCGGTCCCTGTAACACCTCGCAGATTATGTCTATTGAGCACAGATGATTTTCCGTACTGTCCACAGCCGGTGCTGGGGCAGCCTGTGCGCCATCCAAGGCCTGGGTGTCAGAGGAGGAGCCGGTGTCTGTACCAACAGCCGCTGATGTTACCTGTGGTGGCTCTAAGAATGCCGACATCAACATGGGAATACGCTGGGGTACTGCAGAACATGGGCCGTTATCGGGTCCAGTAAAGCATCAACGTCCGGTCGCGCACATGATGGGAGTGTCAGACAGAGATCCAACACGCATTCTTCTCCGCAAAACAGGCATCGGAGGACAGGTAAGATGCAGTCCATCCAGACTGGTCTAAATGACAAGAACCAAGAAGCACTTAGTTCCCTTAGGCGAGGTGTGCCTAGAAGTTGTACCATGCGATCACGGTATTTTCGCTCCAGGAGTACTGTTTCCATCTCATTGGTGACTGGGACGTCCATTCCGTAGCAGAACCACGACAATCAGGATACCTGCTATTAGAAACAGGATCAGCGGCAGTCCTCCGAAAATGCTTCCAAATACGGAGTGTATAAAGTTTGGTATAACTCCGAGGACCGTCTGAAAGGTGCTTAACAGTCCAGAGCCTATGTTCTTAAATAGGTGGACAATGCCTGTCGTATCAGACATGTTAAAGATACGGTTTACCATTTCTGCGAAATGGAAAGGGCAGTTTGTACGTATAAGTGCCTGTAACTCAGCTGAAGACCTTGCTACTTGGAGATCAAACGTCTCTCTAGCGGAGGTTAAGGGCACGGATTTCTGTGTAAGCATGGCTTTCATTCTGCTCAAAGTATCAAACCGTATTAATGAAACATTTAGTGAAGGCCATAACGGCGCCTCCCTAACTGTATGTGTTGGGGGAAACAATACTTGCATACAGCAAGTAACCCTGGAACTCACAGTTACCAGATATGCGATGCCCAGAAACATCCCACAGCAACCTTGATCATTCAGCATCAAGTAACTCCCATTCGAAAGTAGTCTGAATACTGGAGTGATCACGGGAGCTGGGGCACCCTCTAAGTGACAGGACAAGTTTGCTACTGAACCATTACAGGCCCCATGAAGCATGATATCTCGGCATATAAGTGATCCACTTAAGGTATTCTCGCAGTTAGTACAGCTTAGAAACACTTCTTTTTCCCCACTCCGGCATCGAAATTTGTACGGCAATTTCCAAGATTCCTTGATGAATTCCTTACCCATTTCTTCATATCTGCCTGCCTGCATTTGTTCTAGGCAATATTGGAATTGAAAGGTTGTGACCGGTAGAGTTATGTGGCCATGGATTAACCATTCTGTGGACGGTGATTCTGCCACTGTGAAGGCTAATCTGTCCAGTTTTTCAATGCGCAGCATTGTATACTTTGCTCCCCTTTGTGCCATTTCTATCTGTTTTTCCGTCAAATTGTACGAGGAAAACAGAGACGTGCTGTTTATGAACCGCCATGGCACATAGCCTGCGCGCAAAGATTGCAGTGTCCAGCTTAATAACATAATAGAACACAATTGCGATTGCCCGTGTTGTAATATGGACAAATCTTGTTCTAGTATATCTATAGCAGATGATACAATGTTGCCCAGTGAATATATCCTGGATGTTAATGTTGTTAACCCATTATCAACCACTGCTAGAGCTTTCTCTAGATTAATACGATCTATTTTTTGTAATCTTTCCACGGCCTCCTGTTGTGAAATTTTCCAAATCTCATTGTGGACAGCATAATAGAAGCGTTTATGACGTGGTTTCCTAGGACCTAATAAAAAATACCTTAGGCCCACATCCCCTGTAAGTAAGGATAAGTGTTGTTTCACCTGTGTGAGTGTTGAGGTCTTTAGCCAATCGAGGCATAACTTCCCAACACTGTATGATGTCACTTCTCCTGGGTGTTGTCTTTGTAAATAACGTGGATCTGGCCTATTAATACTAAATCCTTTAGTTTTACCCAAGAATCTTTCTTGACAGTTATTGGTGTCTACGGGCCAAACCAACCATCCCTTCCAATCGGGGGTTTGATCTATTGCTTTGCAAAATGTAATCTACTGTAACCTCTTTTTGTGATGTTATGTTATCCTCAGTGTGTGATGGTGCTGGCACCCGAGGTGTATTCAAATCTTTGTTCCTGGCTAACCCAAGACAAGTTGTTTGTTGCACTGTTTCATTCAAGAACATTATTTGTTGAGGAATAAGACATGCTCTAAATAGTGCCTCTGTTCCCTGGACCTGCCAATCTCTAGTACCCCAGACCGATTTTAAGTCTATGGTGTCTTTCCATAGGTCGAACCCTTGTGCAGACAACTGGGCAATAAAGGAAGCAGAATAGATCTGTTTGGTGTTTGTCAACATATTTTTCTGTGCCGGTGTAGGTGCAACCTTATAGTAATATGAGGCTGGGTCTGATGTGTTAAACCCTGAAAAATATGGAAATTTTTGTACAAATGTTTTTGAACTACTTTTCGGCGGTGTCGGGCAATGTTCCCATTGGTGATATGTGAAAACATTCCTAGGGTTAGCAGATTTATGCAGAAAGTGATGACCATAATGTTGATAGCAATACATTTTCTCAAAGTCTGATGTGTCTTCTAACATTTCATTATTAGAAAAAGCTGCAGATTTCTCTAAATCAGACAACATATTATTTACAGTTTCATAATCCCAATCATCGGAAAATGTACTGGAGATAATGATATCACTCAATGATATTTTAAATAAATGTGGTATTTTTAAAAGTTCAGTCGGACCAAATATATCGAAATCAACCTTGTCCCACACTATACCATCAGGTATAGGAACTGCTGTAATGTTCACTGATGACAGGTCTCTTCTTTCACGATGTGATGATAGGTGCGGTTTCAGGATCACATTCACTTTTTGTGCCGCAGAGCTTTCTCGAAGATAAGTTCCATTAATAAGCATACTAAAAACAATTACTAGGCCTATCCAGAAGAGAAAGAAAAGTATTCCTGTAGATACCCAGAGTTCCACCCAAGGTGATACTAGGTAAGTCTTTTGAAGAAAGTTCAGAAAATCTTTAAATCGCTGTAGACGAGTTTTTTGGGCTGGCGTCGTTTATGGTTTGCTTGGATCTAATGAAAAGGTGTCAAAGTCAATGAAATAGCCAGATGCGGTTCGATCAATTTTCGGTAGTTCCGCAGGTTTTGGGGAAACTGTAGCTTGCTCTTGTTGGGGCATGTTGATGTAGATATCCGTGTTTCGCCGAATTGAAATTTGTCTTTCAGTGGAGTTCTCATTTTGAACTTCAGTATCAAGAGGAATGAATTCCATTGCATTGTTGCTTAGTCCTTCATTCCGTGTAGATGCCCCTTCAAACGTGATGAGTCTTTCTGTTTGAACTTCTTGTATAGTTGTGAGAGGAGGGTGTCTGTTACTTCGGAGTCCACGTGGCCTACTACTCAGAATCAGCCACATAGTGTGGTTTGATTAGGTCAATTGAGACAAATCTTTTCTCCTTTTTTACCGGCAAGAGGTGGCAGAAGTACTGTTCTTGTTCCTTCACCCGCCAGGACAGGTACAGGCTTTCTGTATGATGGCCCACATTCTTTTTTGTCCGCTATTTTTTCTCTCACCAGATCCCCGACTTTAGGGATCCAGACAGGTCTTGCCGTGACACTTTTTGCTTCCCCAGTGGCATTCTTTATATTGACATTACTGTGTAATGCCCTGGTATCGTTCAGGTCCTGTAAAACAGCCAAACGTTTATGGATGTCAAAAGGTTTTTCATCCGCCACTGTGCCTTCACAATCAAGATCAGGTACCCACATTCTCGTCCCAAATAGGACCTCATAAGGAGTGACCCCCCTAGAGAGCTTCTTGGCTGATTGTTTAATGCCCTTTGGACTCCATACAGATGTTTTACCCAATTTCCACCCGAGCCTAATACTCTAGCTGTTAAAGATTGCTTTAAGTCCCGGCTTTTCCTCTCCACAACCGAATTTCCCTCTGGATGGTATGGAGAGGAGTACCGAAATACTACACCCAGACTTCCCATAGCTTCCTTGTAAGCCCTAGAGCTAAACGCGGGCCACGGTCAGAATGTAATGTGCCAATTGCGTATGTCCCTATAAAGACTCGCAAATCTTTTATAACAGTTCGAGCGTCAGCCAAGCGCTGGAGTCACACCCATAGGAACCTAGAGCAGGAATTCACTGCAACCATGATATACTTGTAAGCCCCATCAGATTGTAAGGGGCCGCAGTGGTCCAAATAAACACACGCGAGTGGTTTGTCTGATATTAGTAATGGTGTCTGCACTGGACGTGTTACTGTGGAACCTTTCATCTGCTGGCAGATGTCGCATTTCAAGACATAGTCCCTAGTCTGCCTTCTTAGTCCTGGCCACCAGTAGCATTGTTTCAATAGAGAAACAGTAGCAGAAACTCCTGCGTGTGGAGAACCTATACCCTCGTGTGCTGCTAGAATTAATACTAACCTTCGATCCATAATTGGTATTACTCTATCCCCTACTCCTGGAATCTGAGCAAATGGAACATTGTTTGCATCTAACTTGTAGGAGTACTTGAGTGGAAACCTTTTCATTACTGCTGTGTTATTGCGTGTAGCAATAATCGCAACCATTATCTCACCGTCTATCCTCGTTTTTGAATGAGTAATTGCAGCTACGGAAGCCGTGCGTACAGCCCCCTTTGCGGCTTCGTCAGCCAATGAATTCCCTTCAACTTGAACGCCATCACGTTGATGACTCAATGTGTGTATCACGTGAGCCCTTGGTAGTTCGTTTTTTAACTCTGCTACCTGTTCCCATAGTGTTTTGTGCTTAATTGTGCCACGTTTTGCATCTTTAAACCCGTTTTGTCCCCAGTGATGTAAATATTCATTGTATGACTGTACACAGTAAAAGGAATCGCACCCGATTAGTGTGGGGAATTCTCGATCCGTATTTACCAGTGCCAGTATTAGTGCTTTTAGTTCTGCCAGCTGCGCCGTACAGTCTCCAAGAGACTGGGTTTTTGTGCAATTCGGATGAAAATTTCCATCTCACATCCGTCCTTTAACGATAGCACATGCGGCTCTGTATTGCTGTTTTCTCCCTATCGCCGGTTGCGCAGAACTGTCAGTGTAAATAATGTATTCATACTGATTTAGAGGCATTATCTCATTTGGTAGAGGATATTCTTGTTCATATTGCAGAAATGCTTGTGTTTTTAAATTTGGGTCGTACTTGTATTCTACATCTGTTGCAGTGAGAGAATTAGCCCATTGTATCCATCTTGGATGTAAGGCTTTAGCGTTGGGAACGCTTGCCTTTGTTGCAGCCTCTAAGGCTGGAACCGGGGTAACGACTATTATACGTTTCCCTTGAGCCAGGGCTCTTTCTCTGACTACAGCAGTCTGTACTGCTGTTAGAATTTTTTCTGTAGATGTGAAACGCATCTCAGCATTTGTGTACAAATGAGATTTATATGCTATTGGTACCATTTCACCTTCATTATATGTTAGATAGGTCTACCCAGATTGACCGGCAACTATTCGGATCACCAGGTTGTGTACGTTTACGCGTGTCTGTAAGTGTTTTGAAGCTATCATGTCAGCTTGCAAGGAACGAAATGTATCTGTGTGTTCCTGTGTCCATTGTCTAACTGAAAAGTCAGGTTTTATTAACTCGTAGAAAGGTTTTACTCTTTCTGCGTAATCCAAAATGTATGTTCTGCCAAAGTTCAGGAATCCCAGGATTGATTGTAAATTTTTAATGATTTTGGAGGTTGGAGCAGCGCACACTTTTCTAAAATGTTAGCTGCTAGGCTTTTTCCTTCACTCAAAAGCTCATATCCTAGAAAAAGGACATTAAGATGGGCTATCTTCGATTTTTTAAAGTTGAATTTGTAACCCTCAGAGGCAAATTCCAAAATTATGGTATTCACTCTGTTCAAGTGTTCCTCCAGGTCATCATCCGTCAGATAAATATCATCCACATAGGACAATGCCTCTTCATCCAGATTTTGAAGTAATTCAGTTACTCTGGCTGAAAACAACCCCGTGCTGTTCTTATACCCCTGGGGGAGTTGGCAAAATTGCCGCTGGGACCCTAGCGCTGAGAATGCTGTCAAATATCTGCTCTCAGGCGCTATATTTTGGCAAAAAAATCCATTTGAGATATCAATTATTGTTTTGTATTTTTTCCGCATAATGTTATTCATTAATGCGGCACTGTGTTAATTTTGAACTGCAAACGCCTTAGTTTAAATGTCTGTAATCTAAAACTAAACGATATGAATTGTCTGGTTTCGATACTGGAAACAAAGGGTTATTCATTTGAGAGGTGCAAGTTTCAATCATCCATGATATTCATGTTGATCTAAGATCTCCCTGACCTGTTTTTTAGCTTCTTGCTTTATAGGATACTGTCTTTGTGCAGTTGGAGTATTTTTTAGTGGAATAATGTGGTGGGTTGAATCCTCATCCCATCCAACATGGTTTTTGTATAATGCTGGAGCCTGGGCTACCGCCCACTCCCGCGCATATGTATATTTTAAATATTTTGGAACGTGGTCAGAAAATGCTGGTAAAATTACCGTTTCTCCCCTAGGGCAATCCATGACGAATGCTGGCTGCCAATCTTGTTCAGCTAATAAAATGTCATAGCCAAACGTCAGGTTCTCCCAAAAGAGACATCTAATTGTCCTACATTTGTCCCCCTCCATCTGGAGTGTTATTTCATACAATTTATGTGGGACACTTACCCTAGTATCAGGTGTTTCCACCTTGATATAATAATTCAAGTCCGCAGTCACCAGAAATTCCATCAGGTTCTGGCGAGCTATTGTCACTTCTGCTGCACTGTCTAGCATAGTCAGAGCCCATTCCCCGTTCAGTAGTCGAGTCCTCAGAATTCTGGGCATGTCTGATCTCTAGACCTGCAACCTTCTTCTTTTTGAACTGTGGTTTTGGTTTGGCTTTATCTTCTTTTTTGGAAGTATAGTCTTGAGCGTTCTGCTTGTCTCTGGACTTTGTACGCTCTTCTGGTCTGTCTGGACCATCCTTCCCACTCAGAGTTTTTCGATGAACCCTGGAAGGAACGAGAGGAACGTGTATCAGTATCCTGATACCTGTCAGGTTTCCTAATATTATCCCTATTCCTAAGGTTATACCTCCTTTCGGAGGGCTCCTATGGAGGAGATCTACCTCTGGATTGAGATCGGTTTTCTTTATCTTTTTGTTATTGTCTCACTTCTTTGCAGAAGAAGTAGGTGTCTGCTTGAAAGTCTCCTTCTCGGGACTACCCATCAGTTGTGGTTTTAATGATTTTCCACCTAAACTGTCCCTGCCTAACTCTGCATACGCAGGTTCAATTATTTTCGGTAGTTCATGCTCCTGTTGTAAAGGATTGAACTCTCTTAGGCTTTGGCGGATTGCCAGTGATGCTGCCTCCCCTTTAATATTTGCTAATATTGTGGCTGATACCTGGGCATAGTTACCTAGTAACTTCATCCCCAAGTTCAGATCAGGTTCTGCTCCATACTCATTCTGTATTTGTCTTAATACGTCTGGTATTACTGCTAATGACAGGATACCATGAGTTCTGGTATATATGGCAGGGAAAACTGTACCCCACGAGGTACAATCCTCTATCTGTGGTGTTATCCCCATGGGCAAGCAGATTGTCAGCATTTTGTGTTGTTCATAAGGACTAGTATTTGGGAATACTGCTTCTAGCTGTGTTATTTTCTGAGCTATCCAGAATGGCATTTGTTCACGTTTTGCAGGCATCTTACCCATTACCGCATGTAACGTTTGTGGTGTAATTTTAGTCGCTGTATTTTCAACTTGAGCTGTATTTGTTGTTGCCATTGCTGGCTGGACTGTAAATGTCCTCATGATGTATTTCGTCATGTTTCTGTAAAGTTTTATTAATTCTTTGTGAAGTATGAGTAAGTCTGGTCCTGTCATTGTTTCAATGTCAGGATGTGGTGTGTAGGCTGCTAATATTGGCCAAGTCGCTCCTTCTTTTCCAAGCGGACCGAGTCTTACTCTTCTTCTTATATGGGGTAGGGCGCCTTTAAACCAGTATAAGTGTTCCTGGTATGTGAGCGGAACCTCAATATCCTCAAATGGACAGTATTCCGCTGGTGCATCTCCTTCTGTGTAGTAGTGAAATGTCTTTGTTCTTGCATTTGCTGCTGGGAATGTAACCCATGAATAAAATACCTCTGTTCTGTATGATTTGTGTGCCTCAATCACGAAAGCTACTAAGCCACCCCAAGGTGTTAGACCATGTGCAAGCAGTGTTAGGGTGACTGCATTTCTAATATTTGCCGCAATTTGTATTGCGTTTGCATCTTCCTCGTCTTCTGAGAGGGGCAGTGCTTGCTGTAGTGGGTCTATGTCCTCGTTAGTCATAAAAAATAACTTTTCTAGGAAACTAAGATAAGGTGTTTGGCACAATTTTAGGAACTTTGTGTCCTTCAAGCTTGATTAACCAGCAGCTAATAAATAGGATCTTTCGCCTACTCAGCTGTGGCGGAGTTTTAGCCTACCCACTCCAGACGTCTCTGGTGTTTTGTGAATAGGGATTTCTGAGAATAACACGACTGAACTACTCAGATTCTACTGTTAAATAAGTACCCAACCAACATTGGCGGCGCCATGTCGTGTAGTTCCTATAAAAATATATGGGAGCTGCGCGTTTAGACAACATACAATGTAGGATTGGTGTCAGACTGGAGAGGTGTGGTGCAGCGGCCAGGGCAGCTGACTTCGGAGCACAGGGCTCATGGTTCGATCCCCGGCTCCGGCGGCAGCTCAGCTCAGCACCATGTGACTCTGGGCAATAGCTCACTTAATTTCCACGACGGCCCCCAGCGCCTTGAGACCCGTAAGGGTGAGTAGTTCGCGCTTTACAAATACGGATTTACAGACGAACTCTGATCACCCCCACCGGGTATGCTGGCCTTCTTGCACCAACTAGCTCACAGTGCCACTAGAATCTCCTCTTACCAAGGAGAGAATAGTTCTTGGCAACCATCGAACATGACAACCCTGATCCCTCAGGACCGTGGAAACAATATACTACTTTTTGCTCAGTCACTCGTGCTTTCTTAGTCTGTCTCAGAGAGATACACCGAATAAAACAAGCTGGGAGTTTTCAATAATCATTTATTGAACAGTTGTTATTCTGGTGTAGAATAGATGAGCTGCAACAACCGTTAGACAGTATAAGATATAAGTGATTAACAGTACTATGAAGGTAAAAGGATGGTATAGTTCTACCATCTTACTAAAATCATGAATACATATGAATATATAAAACACATGATAAAAGATGCGTACTCCTACGATGCCTCCCTAACTAGATGTACCTAAGTGTACCTAGCATGTAGGTAGGTGTTAAGCCAAGAATTCCTCTAGTATTCAGTCAACCCCATTACCTGAAATGAGACTATGGGACCCCGTCCTGGTCTCGAGCTGGACACCCCGCGAGGGATGTTAGACCACTGCAAGCTGGAGTCTCTGCATGCAGGAACCTCAGTGTCTCTGGTCAGTGTGTCGGCCGGGAAGACTCGGTCTCCTCTAACTATCTTAGCAAGATGTGATGTATATATACCCATAGGTCTCCCCAGGGGTCCTACCTTGCTGTGTTACTGTGTCGGCCTAAGGATGATGTCGGGCGTGAACTTTGTACATAGATTTTATACAGGAGTTGGCAGTCCTGCTGTGCTTCCAAGAACCCTCATGCATAATGTTTGAGATTTCGAACTAGGGAAAACCCGCCTTCTGAATGCAGTGTAATATCTAGGTAAAAGGTCAGTCCCTGTAAACCGTGACAAGTGTAATGTAGGGAGAGATTATAGGTGAAGGAGGGTAACGAGTTTACAGAGGTCTATATTATAGTACCTATATGGAATATAACAATAGGTCTCACATTTGCGAGATTTTGAGCTATTGGCATTGTAAATGACAATGCCTTTTATTGATGTGTTTTGTAAACCTGTAAGCAGTGCGTAAACACTCACTTTTTTCTTATAGTCGTTACTTACGAGAAGCAAGGCTGGCAGTAACTGTGCCTCTTTTACTTTGTCATAATATTCTTTTTATAGTTTATGGCAATCGTGTTTACATCACCCAGGAATAGTGCAACCTATTGTGGCCCTCCAGGCAAAACGTATTTTGCCTTTGAAGCGTTCCCCATCACGTAGTATTAAGTCCATTTTTTGTTAGCTTCTTGTGATTTAAAGCCTCCTAATGGTGCTCTAAGGCAACAGATTTACATGTACATGTGGAAAAGCTGGCCTTGACGGCTAGAGCGGTCGACCTCGAAGCTGGGGAACCGGGTTCGAGTCTCCGCAACGACGCTCAACATCCTGTGAATCTGGGCAAATCACTTAACAAAAATGAATGTGTCCATTTGTAACGAAACTGGTGCTCATGTACAGAGCTCTGATACCCAATTTCTCAGGTCTAGTTCGCGCTATATAAAACTCTAAAAAAAAAAAAAAAGAGTTCTCAAAACAGTTCTTACTGTTTACAAAAAGGCAACCAGAGTTTACAAAAGTCTCAAATATTTTTAATCTCTTTTAAAGCTTGTGCTTTAAACCTGGAAGCACATTCTACTGGGACACTTACGCTATAAATATTCTGACTACAGAACTGTCTGGAGTGCTGTTTTTTGGTGGAAAGTGGACTTCTTGAAACTACGGAGTGTCAACAGAGAATAAACCAACCTCAGTGCTCCAGAAGAGTTTTTTTTATTTGAACATGAATGCCAATATAGTTGTGTGTTCTGAAGAGTGCAATATTGTCTCTGCGTTCGACAACCTATTTTACTCGAGGGTAAAGAACACAATATATACAAAATGGCTCCCTTGAGCTTCCATTGAAGGTAAAATTATCAATTATTGGTTGATAATATTTTGAATCTCATCTTTTGAACACGTAGTTTTCTTTCTCAAGAAACGTGCACATGTTCTAAACTACTCAGGTTCAAGTTTTTTAAATATCTGTTTTAAAATGTCCGAGCAGGCTACAGAATGCACATTATAGTATGGCTGTTTTGCATAACATGCCATTCTTCAGTTGATCCTGTTGCATAATGTGGTCAACATTTCTGCATACGTCTTAAAACCATTGTCTGTTGCAGAGAGTTGTGGCTTCCATTGCTCTCACTGGTACAGAGAACACCCACTATTAGCAATGGGGTGAAATGTTTCACAAACAGCTGCGCCTGTTTGCAGCATGCTTTGACTTTGCACACATGTATTTACGTCCTGATTGGTTACATGCTCTGCACTTGCGCACATTTTGGAACATCCACCACCCCACGTGTTAAGGTGATGTCAAGTTTTGCATGTGCAGCCTTTGAGTTCTGTGCGTGCAGTATTCGGGGTTCTGTGTGTGCATCAAATTGTGGTTCCATTTGTAGAATATTGGGTTTCTGTGTGTATTTTCTAGGGTCACATATTCACAGTATTTTGAAGTCTGCGTGCGAGCTTTGGGGTTCGTGTGTGAAGTATACTCTGTATGGGGAATATTTATGCCTCTGAGAAATACCAGGGGTTTTATGTCTACGGTATTTGGGGCTTGCTTGTAAAACATTCAGGGCTCGTGTACATAAAATTTAGGTTGTCTATGTATAAGATTTTTCGGCTTTAGTATGTGTGTAATATTTGGAGTTCTGTGTAATGCCCGGTTACTCACCGGTAATATTCATTACTCCGAGTCCTGGTCTTCCCGTCCCATTCCTGAACAATGAGCAGCTAGTCTGCTCCCCAGAAACCTAATACCTAGCAGAGCTTTCAGCACTTCCCCCAACATGGCGCCACCAATCAGGTGAGGATAAAGGGGGAAGTGCGTCATACCACATCCTGAGAATACCAAAGAAACCCAGAAACCAAAAACAATCACCACAAACAAACCCCAGGGAGGGAGGGATGGGCTCAGGAATGGGACGGGAAGACCAGGACTCGGAGTAATGAATATTACCGGTGAGTAACCGGGCATTACCTCCTCGTCCTGTCTTCCCGTCCCATTCCTGAACAGTGAGCCCATACCCAAGCACACGGTGATTGCAAGAAAAAAGACCAGAGAATGCGGCAAACAGGTCAATTTAATCAAAAGAAAGCAGTACAAATCATAAACCATGTACAGCAGTCAAAACATGAGCGCCAAAAGCAGCCGGGGCCGCCATCCCCAACTGAAGACGATAATGAGAAACAAAGGTATGGGGAGAAGCCCACGTGGCAGCATTACAAATGTCACGCAAGGAGGCACCCCTGAACATGGCCCAGGAGGAGACACCCGGGTGGACCCACCCTGGATCGAAGAAGGGAGAGGACAGTGAGCAGACTCGTAAGCCGAAACAACAGCACACTTAACCCAACGAGACAAGGTGGACAAGGAAGGACGAAGACCCTTCCCAGAGAGGCCGTAGGTGACAAACAAGGAATCAACCGTCCGAAAACCACTGGTACGTTCCAAATAGATGCGGAGAGCCCTCAGCACATCCAAAGAATGGAGAACCACCTCCTCCGGGGAGGAGGGGTCCGGAAAAAAGACAGGGAGGACAATATCCTCCTGACAGTGGAAAGAAGACAAAACCTTGGGCAGAAAAAACTGACTAGGACGAAGAATGACCTTGTCAGAGCAGAAACGCAAAAAGGGGGGAGAAGCCATCAAAGCACCAAGCTCACCAACCCGCCACCCAGAAGTAATGGCCACCAGAAAAAGAACCTTAGCAGAAAGGAACTTAAGGCCCACCGAGAGCAGAGGCTCAAAAGGGGGCCCCGTCAAGGCCTGGAGAACCAGGGGAAGATCCCAGGCCGGCACAGGAGAGTGAGAGACAGGCTGCTGAATCAAAAAACTCCGCAAGAGGCGAGCCACCAAAGGGGAGACAGAAGATACAGAAGAACCCCTAAAAGCCAGAATGGCAGCCCATTGCGCCCGGAGCGTGGAGACAGCGAGCCCCAGCACAAACCCATCCCGCAAGAAGTCCAGCACCCGCACAGCCACACAGGAGGAGGAAGACAGACCCTTCCCAAGGCACCAGGGGGAGAAGTTCTTCCAATGACGGTCGTAGGACTTCAAGGTGGAAGGGCGCCTAGACAACTGGATGCACTGGGCAACCGCAACAGAACAACCCTGACCCAACAAACTCAACCTTTCAAGTGCCAAACCCCCAGCCGGAGGCGGCGCAGGGAGGACACGCAGAGAAGAGGAGCCTGCAGAGGGGAGGGACACAGGGGAAACTGCCAATGGGGGCACACAGACAAAGTCAGAAGAAGGGGAAACCAAGGCCGACGGGACCACTCCGGCACCACCAGAAGAACCTCCGCCCGGTCCAACCGAACCTTCCTGAGGACCCGGGGGATCAAAGCAAATGGCGGGATGGCAAACAGGAGACCCAGTGACCACGGAACGGAGAAAGCATCGATCGCCCAGGCCAGCCGAGAGGGAACGAGGCTGCAAAAATGAGGAAGAAGGGCCGACTCCTCCGAGGCAAACAGATCCAGCCAGGGAAGGTGGAACCGGAGGACAATCTGATCGAACAGAACCGGGGACAGACACATGGTCACAGAGGAAGGGAACACCCTGCTCAGAGAGTCCGCAGGCCCATCCTCCCTCCCCGGAAGATAGACAGCCATCAGAGACAAGAGACTCCGCTCGGCCCAAAGGCCGATCATCCTTGAAAGGAGAAACAGAGACCGGCACATGCCCCCCGACGATTCACATAAGCCCGAACAACCTGGTTGTCGGTCTGAACAGAGACAGCACGGCCCAGAAGGAGAGGAGCAAACCACAGCAGAGCCAACCAAACCGCCTGCAGCTCCTTCCAGTTCGAGGACTGGAGAGACTCGAATCGGGACCACCGACCCTGAGCCTTGGAAGCACCCAGGACCGCACCCCAACCCACGGCACTGGCATCGGTGGACAACACTACCACAGCCGGAGGAGGAAGAAGGTCGAACCCCTGGGAAAGAGACTGAGGGGACAACCACCATTGGAGAGCAGCCCGAATCCCCGGAGTGACGGGAATAAGAGCATTGTAGTCCTGAGAGGCAGGATCCCAGTGGGCCAGGACGTGATGCAGGAGGGAATACAAATGCAGACGGGCCCAAGGGAGGAGATGCAGAGTGGAAGCCATCTCCCCTTGACTCCGCAACCAGAGCCGGCAGACACCTGGGACTGGGACAGAACCCATGAAAGGTGACGGAACAAAGTCAACTGTCTCTCCTGGGAGAGGAACGCCATCCCCAGATCCATGCGGAAGAGAGCCCCCAGGAACTTCAGAGTCTGGGAGGGCAGCAGGGAGGACTTCCGGTGATTGATGAGGAACCCATAGGACTCCAGAAGATGACACACCTGGTCCACATCCGACAGAGCCTGAGAGAAAGAAGGAGAAACAATCAACCAATCATCGAGGTAGGGAAAAACCTGAAGACCCCTGGAATGGAGAATACCCACCAGAGGGGCCAAGAGCTTCGTGAAAACCCTTGGCGCCGATGAAAGGCCGAAAGGAAGCACCCGGAACTGAAAATGACGGGAGCCAACAGCAAAACAGAGATACTGCTGATCCGCAGGATGGATAGGGACGTGCAGATAAGCATCCATCAGGTCCAGGGAAGCAAGGAAACACCCTGGTAGCACCAGATGCAGGATAGACAGCAAAGTCACCATCTTGAAAGTACACCTGGGAATGTAGAGATTGACCCTCTTCAGATCCAAGACAGGGCGCAGATCAGTTGTATCCTTCTTGGAGACCAGGAAGAGGATCGAATAACAACCCCTGCCCCGCTCCAGAGGAGGAACCTCCACGATAGCCACCTTTTCCAACAGAAGGCGCACACCCTCCAGCAAGGCCGCCCGCCTCAGAGGGTGACGGGGCAGGGGAGTCTCCCGGAAGACCGGTGGGGGAGGAGAGGAGAACTCGATCCAATAACCCGCCGACACAGTCTGCACCGCCCAGGCATCTGGAAGAGTCAACCACTGACGCAGAAAAAAGCGAAGGCGACCCCCAACCGGAAAAGGCAGACAGTCATTGTGCAGGAGAAGGAGCGGGGGCAGCACCACCGGCCGGGGCCCGGGACTTGGCACCACCAGGGGCCTCCCGGCCACGACCCCTGCCATGAAAGGGCTGCGGAGCACCCCGTGCAGAAGAAAAACCAAAGGCAAGGCGGTAGCCAAACCCTCGCCCCCGAGAAGGAGGGCGAACAGGAGCCACAAGCTTACGGTTCTCCGCTGACTGCTTGACCAAATCCTCCAGCTGGAGCCCAAACACCCTGGACCCCACAAAGGGCAACTTAAGCAGGACCGACTTCTGAGAGGACTCAGCCTTCCAAGAATGCATCCAGATATGACGCCGAGCAGCAATCAAAGCCCCAGAAGCAGCCGCTACGGCACCCAAATTGTCAAAAGAAATGTCCGACAAATAGCGCACCTGCAGCTCCATGAGGGCCAAGAGAGAGGAGGCATCCTCCCCGTCCTACAAAAGAAGAGCCAGGGCCTGGAAATCCTTCAGCAGGGACTGGACCATGTAGTTGGAGTAGGCCGTCGCCCGGACAGCAAAGTTGGAAGCAGCGTAGGAACGCTTCACCGCCCCCTCCACCCGCTTATCCACAGAGTCAGAAGGAAGGGCATCATCAGACAGAACCAAACCCTGCCTGGAAAGACCAGCCATCAAATTGTCCACCTTGAAAGACTGAGGGAACTCTGTAGCAAACCCCTCCAATGGATATCGCTTACACAAAAAGCGAGGGAAGACGGATTTATCCACATCCTTCCACTCATGAGCAAGCACCTTGCGCACAGCGCCATGCAAGGGTAAGGACTCAGGATCCGGCTGGCGATATTGAGTAAAAAAGTCATCCTCCAGGACATCCGGCACAGGAGGAGCGAAACCCAAGTTGCCACGCACATGGACAAACAAATCAGAGAGCTCCGCACCCTGAACAAAGCGACCACGCACACAATCATCCTCCTCGGTCCCCACATCGTCAGCTGAAGGGTCAGGCTGAACAAGAGACCCACGAGGCACCTTGGCCGGAGGGACGGCTGCTTCCCGAGCCCGGAAAGCATTAGCAACCCCCCATTAATAAGGAGGCGCAGGGCATCCAAAGTAGGAGCGGCAGCTCCAGAAGCACCCTGGTCCATGGCAGCGCAAGCAAAGTGAAAGGAACAGGCACCAAACACAACCAGCAGAGGCGGGGACCAATAGAAAACGGACCAGTTTTTCAAAGAAACGAAGTCCCGAGGCCCCTGACCTCTCGCGCTATCAGGCAAGGGGGCGGATGCATAAAAAAGCGTCCGGCCGCCCAAAAAACCCCAGGGGAGGCAGGAATCCCAAAAGACGCTCCGCGCAGCAGGGAAAAGAACAGAGGACCCCCGCCCGCTAAAGCAGGGCGTGACGGGACCTCCCAGGAGAGGAGCGGCCGCTAAAGCAGGCTGCGCACAAGGAGGTGAGGATCCGAGAAAGGACTAGGCACAAGCGGCATCTAGAGCGGGCCGCGAGAAGGCAGAAATGCAATAAGCAGCAAACCCCACCAAACATAAGAAGAAAAGAGCGGCCGCTACAGCAGGCTGCCAAAAACACATAAAAACCAGAAGGATAAAACACTTACCCGACCAGCAGCTCCGCTAGGCAAAGGCAACTGATGAAGTCAGAAAAAAACGAACAGGATGTGGTATGATGCACTTCCCCCTATATCCTCACCTGATTGGTGGCGCCATGTTGGGGGAAGTGCTGAAAGCTCTGCTAGGTATTAGGTTTCTGGGGAGCAGACTAGCTGCTCACTGTTCAGGAATGGGACGGGAAGACAAGACAAGGAGGTAATCATGTTTCCGCGTGTGCAGCATGTGTGGAATTATGCGTGCAGACTTTTAGCTTCAGTGTAGTCCGTTTTTGAGGCCCTCTGTGTGTAGCACGGGAGTGGTTCTTCATGCACAATATGTGGCTGGACGGATAATTGAGTAGACGTGAGGGGGGTGAGGAGGTGAAAGGAAAAGAAGGGGCTATGCATGGATGGATGGGTCGCAGTGCCTAATTTGTGCCGGTGGATGCATGTGGTAGGCATCAGCACTCGTCCCCCTGAACTGTGTAATAACAGCTGTTGTTTTGTGTGCTTTGAAAGGTCGCAATATCCAGCAAATAAATGCCTGTCTCTAATAATGTAAAATGCCTTGCTTGGGATTTTCAATGCTAAAAAATTAATACTGTTTTACCTGTGCCAATGAAATGGGCCATCTTACAGCCGTGTAGTGGCTTTTGGGAATGCAAATTAAAAAAAGACGGCTGGTTGTTGTGTAACAGCCTCCCTCTAGTAACAGCAGATGGTACTGCGACTGCTGCTAGGTGGACACGTTCAAGCCTGCCCCCACACACCCTTGCTGACTGTCACACACTTTTGAACAGCAAAGCAGAACAAAACGACTATTTAACATGGTATTCAATATCCCCTATGTTATCGGGAGATGCTAACCTGCTCTTTTATGGCATTTGGATATGAACGGCATGACGCACAGTGGGTTACTGAGACAAAAAACAAGCATTTGCAATGCAATAGGTCTAGCATTTACGCAGGTGTAAGCTATTGGCATTGTAAATGACAATGCCTTTGATTTATGTTTTAAAAACGAAAACAAAAATAAAAGGCATTGTTATTTGCAATGTCAATAGCTCAAACTCACGTAAATGTGAGACCTATTGCATTGCAAATGCTTGTTAGATTAGTGAGTAGAAACGCTCCCTTTTGGCCCGCAAGGCAAATTAATGAAATAAACAAGCGCGGCCGCTAAAGTGAAAGCGGACCGCGCTGCAAATAAAAAAAAAAATAGTGTTTACCGACTTATGAAGGAGACCGTGTAACACCACAAGTAAAAGATCCAGTCCTCATGGGAGGTAACAGATGGCGACAGGGCGGTAACAAGGAGGGACTAACAAGCCTCATTATCAATCTGAAAGCAGCATTTACCAAGGACAATGACACCAGCCAATCAAAAATATGGGGGGCGGAGAGAAGGCGAGGCTTCTACAGCATACTCGACTACTGCATGCCTCGCAGAGCGAGCAGCGCATGCGCGCAGCCGCTAGACTCGACCTAAAAACAGGCGAGCTTGGACTGGACGGGAGCCTCTCACATGACATCTTGTGGCTGATAATTATTCTACCACAAAGACTGATAAATACCCGCCAATCAGAGGCGAAGAGAGCATGGTGGGATGAGAAAGACAGCGCTTGTTCCCACACAGCGCCTTGTTGCAATGCCTCTATCTCAACTGAAAGACACAACGTTGCATGTGAAGAGATTTAGCCGACAGCCTCATATTAAAACTAGATTTAAGGCCACAGGCTTGTAATATAGTGCTTTTGGGCAGTCCTCTGTCTGTGAATAGAAGATACACGAAGCTTTGGAAACGGAGTGAGGAAGGGAAAAAGCTGTTGAGGATAGGTACCCGCAGCTTCAGCTTCAGCTATTCAGTGCCCTCTAGCGCCTTGTTTCCCACAAAGTGTACCGTTAGTGGCTTCCAAAGCATTTTGTTGCTGTTGTATTTAGCAGCAAGTGGACCTGAAGGTATACAAGCTCTTTAAATAAGCACCTGATAAAAGAACACAAGGATGGTTATTTTTTTTGTACTGCAGTGACTTCTGGGTATGCAAATTACAAACGAAAAAGACTGCTGGTTGTTGTGTAACAGCCTCCCTCTAGTAACAGCAGATGGCACTGCGCCTCCTGCTAGGTGGACACGTTCACGCCTGCCCCCACAACCCTTTGCAGCACACACTTGTGAACAGCAAAGCAGAACAAACAACTGCAAAGCCACTAGTTTGCAATGTTAGATGTCGTAGCGCTTGGTAATTATGTGGTGCTTTTTGTGCACTGAATAAACCTGCCAACATGTGCCCTGAGTGACAATACCCTTGTAAGGGGAAACGGAGGCTACATGCAACCAGTTACATAAAATGAAAATAAAAAAAAACACAGGCAGCCGCTCCACCTCGGAAAGTCATGACGGCTTCTCTACTCACTTGATTTATTGAAGGCTGAGGAAAAAGAAACCAAGCTTTGAGAATTACTCACCTGGAACTGCCTGATGAGAGCCCCATGACTGATTGGGAGGGGCGGGAAGAGCAGAGAGAGTGCGGTGGATGAGCGAGGAAAGTGACAGGACAAGGAATTGAAGGAAAGCAAACCCAGCGGAGCGCTCAGAAAGGGCACCACACTGATAGAAAGCCTGCCGGAAGATAGATATATTACAAAGAACCTGCCATTCTCTGTGCAAACCAGAGCCAGTCCACGGCTTGGGCAGCTTGGAGGAGCAGGGCAGGCACAGACAGCAGTGCCCCCTGCACTGAGGCAGGCTGTAGCACAACCCTCCTTCCTCCTGGCTCTGCTGTGAGGCAGGCTGGAGCCTGCTGACTGATTGGGGACTGAGGGGGGACAGACCCTTGAAATACACAACAGAAGCGAAACCACTGAAGCATTGATAAAGTATGTCGACAATTCTTAACAGGCAAGGGAAACACCCACAGGCTGATTTCTTTCATATGGTATGGCATTGCTCTGTCATCGCACGCTTTTGGGAATCGGTAATAGAGGAACTTACTGAGGTCCTAGGCTGGGAGGTACCTCTTAACCCCACAACTGCACTCCTGGGAATCACCAACGGGCTGGATGGCTCTCGAGCTGACAAACTTTTCCTGAATACAGCCTTGATGGTGGCTAAAGGAGACATTGCGGCGAACTGGCTGACCTCAACTGCCCCTGCCATGACACGATGGCGCAGGGGGGTGGACTGGTGCGCAGCGCAGGAGTGGTCTTTGTACGAGGCCAGGGGATGTCCGAAGAAATATCGCAGGGTGTGGGGTAAGTGGGTGGGGGCGAGAGACGACTAATGTTTTCGTTGGACAATTGCGGGATGTGATGGGTGTTATTCTACTTCTATTGCTTATTGGGAGCATGTACACTGCCTTACGGACTCTATGTTTCTCATATGTGATGGGATCTGAGCTGGCTGTTGATCTTTCGTTTTATTGCGTATGTCTCTGAAAAATCAATAAAGTTGGTTATCAAAAAACAAGCAAGGGAGCGGGAGGCACGGCAGGGGAGGCAGAAGTAACACAACTGTGGTGTTAAGAGGAGTGGGAGGAGGAATCTTACATTTGAATGTAAGCAGAGAGGGTGCTGAAGCTAAACACAGACAAACATTAACAGAGCAGGAAACCAAGAAAAAAATAGTCCCCTAGAGAACTGATGAAGAGCCATAGTGGAATGAGACAGTACTAAGTCCCTGGTCTGTGGGAGGAGCAGAAGAGAGAAAGGAGGGACAAAGAGGCAGCTGCGACTGACCATTAGCAAGCAAGGATTTTTAAAGGACACTGACATAGACAAATGAAAAGCAATTGCAAAAAAGGGGATGGACTTGATGCACACAGACTGATTACAGCAGGTCTCGAAGAGACAGCTGTGCTGCCTTGCTCGACCAAAAAAAACAAATAACATAAAAAGGCCTACCTAAAACTTCTCCTCAAATACTTTAGGAGCCCCGGCTTCGGCACCGTCCGCCCTCTTCCACCAAGATGTCAACAGGCCCATAACGTTAATTAAGCCGCTCCCGTTAAGAACCTAGTGCCAGGTAACCTTTTTACCAAGCACTCTGTATCACAAACTACAGGTTTAATAAAACATATTTGTTATTCTAATGAAAGGCAAGTCTTAGTTTACCGGAACCTCAGGTGATCTCCCGCATTGAGTAAACTCTGTTCTATTTTTGAGCACAAATCTCACCTAATTAGATAGTTTTGTCTCAAATAATTATGGGGAAATTATAATTGCTCAAAAAATGTATCTGAAATTGCCAGAAAAATGCCAGAAAAATGCAATTACAAACCCCCCAAAGACATGTTCACCCCCTCCCAACCCCATCCGTATTTACAAGAATCGCACACAAAAAAATCCCAGAAAATGTATTGTAAATATAATTACCCTCAAAATAACCTCAAAGGCTGCAACGGGCCCAAAGTTGTCTAAAAACCAGCGAATTGGTGTGCTGATCCGGTAAGTATTACTGGGGCCAATGACGCAATGGCCAGAAATATGGCCAGATGCTGCCTCAATAGGGTTAATGGCATTTTTATCTATCATATCAAGTTTCCAGCCTTGGGATGTCTTGATAGCATGCACAGATGCGACCTCCCTGCGATGGGAAGGGGCGGCCGAGCCCCCCGTACCATTTCCATCCTCAGCTAGTTGGAACTGGCTTGTGTACAATGCAGCACACGTGCAGTTCAGGGGGAAGACTGCTTCCCCAGATCTGGCATTGATGGCGCTTACTTATAGCGCAAAAAGCACATAGAAGCTGGCGGCAGGCTGCTAAATAACCGCATTTCCTTCTGAAGGCCCACATTATATCTTACCTTCAGTGCCAAGTGCAGAGCGCAGCAGCAGGCAGCTCAGGAATAGTACTTGCATTAAATCATCCATCCTTGTCATGGAAGTTTCTGGCCAAGATGTGGCTGTGCCAGGGAATGTGCCCGCCTCAGGGGAGAGACTGTCCTCAGGCGCTACAACAATTTGGATTTATAGCAAGCAATGCCAGGAGTTGCCAGTGTTTTGGGGATTTGTCAGTGGGTGGCATGAGAGGTGCTACCTACTGGATCCGACTGAGATTAGGAGAGCTGCCAGGCTCTACTGTGGGCCCGGCTGTGTGCAAAAGAGAGGGGCCAAGCTCTAGACCAGACTAGACGTACAGGGAAGGTGCTTGCCACTGCTGTAGGTCAGACTGGGAGCACAGGAAAGGTGCCATGCTCTGGTTTGTAATGGCTGCACGAGGGGTGGCAGGCCCTGGTTTGGGCTGGATGCACACGAGAAGTCCCATGCCCAGTGTGGGAGTGGGCGCACAAATAAACAATGGAGAAGGATTCGAATATATGACGTTACTTAGCAGACCATTACTACGCATGATTTTACTGCGATGTTTTTACATCGCAAAAACCATTACTTCGCAATATTATACTGCGCATGCTTTTAGTACGCAAATACATTGAAAATAATTAAATATGCTCTTTCACCGCTGTATTTTAATATGCATACCACTTATATGCATTTTGGTCACGTAATAACTAAAATTTAAACAGTAATCGTAACATATGTACTGTTACGGGATGACATGGTAATAGGGGTTTAGGGAGGGGAGTATTTTTAAAAAACGACATTATTTTTTTTATTTAAAAAAAAAAAAAATTTCTTCTTTTAACAAAACATACTCGCTTTTTTTTTCATTACTCATATTTAATATGCCCTTCACCCTTTCTCAAAAGTATTCGTCGTAATCATAAAAAAGTTCTTTTTTTTAAATTAATTTTTTAATTAGTTCTGATTTCACAAATCGTACATTCCACGTATATATCAATATGTAAATTTTTGAAAATGTCTTTATATTATAAATACAATCTCTTTTCTAACTAAATTGTAACACCTACCACTATTTCTACACTTTCTCAATAATCAAATTCACAACACTACCCTAACCCTCAAACACTACAGTACCCTACACTACTCATACACCACTACACTACCCTAAACCCTAAAACACAACCCCCTACTCGTCCTTACCCCTTCCCCCAGTCCTGTCTCTACAATCTTACGCTACTCTTCACGACCCCCCCTGACACTACCCTAAACCACTACCCTACACTACACAAACACCACACCACTACCCTAAACGCTAAATCACTACACCCTGCACGACCCTCCCCATCCCCCATTCCGCACCCTACATTCAAACACTACCCTCCTCGTCCCCCCTGACACTACCCTACACTACACAAACAACACAGCACTACCCTAAACCCTAAATCACTACCCCCTGCACGACCCTCCCCCTTCCCCCAGTCCTGTCCCTACTCCCACTCTCGACCCCCGACACTACCCTAAATCCAAATACACTACTCTACACTACACAACACTACCCTAAAACCTAAATCACTACACCCTGCACGACCCTCCCCCACCCCCCAGTCCTGTCCCTACTCCCATACACTACCATTCACGACCCCGACACTACCCTAAACCCAAATACACTACTCTACACTACACAACACAACACTAAAACCTAAAAGTCCACCCCCTGTACGACCCTAAAAACTACACAGCCCCACTTACCTCTCTCCCCTCGTGGTCCCTCTCTTCACCTTCAGCGTGGTTCCTCTCTTCTTATGCTTCCTGTCGTCAGAGTCGCACGGCGTTATTTGTAAACGGAAGCGCCTCAAAATAAAAACAACGAAGTGGATAGCCTGCGAAGAAACCTATTTCCGAAGTAACGGTATTTGGGTACTAGTAGCATGCGTACTAAAAGCATGCTAAGTAATCGTACCTGCGAAGTAAAAAATGTGTAGAAACGGTAATGCGCAGTTCCAGCTGCGAAGTAAGGGTTGAATACCGAAGGATTCATCTGGGCCAAAGTACAGCATGTCGTTCCATCCTTATTTCCAAGGGTTTTGAATGATCTCTGATGCCTATGAACTTTGACCTCTTCACTCTTTCTGGATTTTGTCAAGCAACAGCCTACATATATGTCTAGAGACAGTTGGGTTAGAGCAAGTGCAGGGCTCAAGTGACCTTGGGAGCAGCGAGAGAGGCCGCTCCCTCCAATCCTGGCGCTTCTTTTATGCTGGTGAGAGCAGCACCAGGATTGGTCAAGGCAGTTGGCTGGGGCCCGCATTGGACTGCAGCAGCAGGAGGAGGACGTGCAGCGAGGAGTCGGCAGGGTTTAAGGTAAGTGTTTTTTATTTTTACCCACAACCCATTTGCCCGCCCTTCCACTCCCCATAAATGCCAGCCGCAACTGGTAAGGAGTATTCAAGCAAATAACACCTCTTCCCCATCTAAATGGCGAGAACTGTAATGTTCAGTAAGTCCATGCATCAAATCTTCTCATGCTTTAATAAAGCAGTTTTCTCAAAATGTAGTATTAAAATCATTTGGTTTTGGTAGTATGGGAAGCAGTAAGTTGCAAGTATACTTTATTGTTCAATTAATTAAAATCATTACAATATACCGTCATTTAAAAAGCAATCAAGAAGGAGAGAAAGTTAAAATCTCACTGAGTTTGCTAAGGACTAAAAGAATAAAAGTCTTAAAATGATTGTCCAAACTGGAACTAAAGTGCTGATGCGTACGGCTTACGCCTGCGTCTGGTGGCCAAGTTTGCATAGCTTTTTAGATGAGCCCTATACCCGTTAGTGTTAATGTTTCTTGGTTCGGTGCCAGGTACCTGGATTGACTTGTTTAGTCCTCTGGTCTTGATCTTTTTTATTTCCTTGTGAGCCTGGAAGTTGTGACGAATGTTGTCCGAGAGAGGACTCTAAGTGTATTGCAGAAACAGGAATAATATTTTAACTTTTAAAAAAGGTTAATTATAGTCACTCTTGCGTGGTGGCCGTTTGATTAGTTCTTGATGTTTTGTGTAAGTGCAGTCCGGATTGCATCAATGAATTTTCCTAGTCTGGCCACTGTTTGAGTTGTATTATCAGAGAAGCACAGCTCTGAGACTTCTCTGCATCGTCCAATGCCGTGAGACCTGCAACTTGGGAGTACCAGACATTGCCGCTCTCTGGCTAGCTTCGGGCAGCAACATAACAAATGGAGCCAGGATTCACGATGGTAACTACAAAGACGACAGGTCGACTGAATTGTCTTGCCGGGCCCAGGATGGATTGAAGTCCACAATGGGCAGTGCTAGCAGTCTCATAAAGGAGATTCTTTTCCGAGCCAGAACTGTCAAAGCTTGCTCAAAATAAGGCTGAGGTTTTCCCAGGATGTAAGTAGCGTCCAGTATTAAAAAGTTGGTGTTAGACCTGGCATCCTTGGCGTGGGTCTCCCTTCCATTTTTTCACTATACCTCCTCTGTTGTTGACATGTTTTTGCTGGTTTAGATGCTTTGGGCACTTTGCCACTGCTAATCAGTGCCAAAGTGCAAGTGCTCCCTATGGTAAATTGATGTATGAATTAGTGACTCCATGTTTGGCCTATTTGATTCACTGTCAGACCCTAGTACAGTGCACTGGTTGTGCCCAGGGCCTGTGAATCAAATGCTGCTGGTGGGCTTGCAGCACTGGTTGTGCCACCCACAGGAGCAGCTTGTAAAGTGTGTCTCAGGCCTGCCATTGCAGAGCCTGTGTGCAGTCTGGTACTGCCATGTCGACTTGGTAAGTGCACCCACTTACCAGTCCCCAAACCGTCCCTTTTCTGCATGTTAGTCACCCCTAAGGTAGGCCTGCGGGCAGGGTGCATTGTATGTAAGAGGTAAGACATGCCCTGGTGTGTGTGGCATGTCCTGATAGTGAATTACAGCCAATTTAGTTTTTCACTATTGCAAGGCTACCTGTCCCCATAGGCCAGAATGGGCAGTTTGATTATAACATCTTATAATCCTAACTGACCCAGGGAACATGGTGGAAAAACGAATTTAGTATGCCTGAACTCAGAATGATAAAATACATCTTTTAGTGAAGTTGGTTTTAACATTCTGTGTTTGAAAATACCACTTTTAGAAAGTAGGTATTTTCTTACCTAAACTCATCCAGCCTGCCTCTGCTAGCTTGTGTATTATATGTCTGGCTTTGTGAGTGACAGGGGCTGGGGACTCCAGGAGACAGGGTGAGTCAGCACAGGGCTGAATAGACCTATCTGCATGTAGAGTGGTGGGAGGAGTAGCACCTGGGCCTGAATAGGGCTGTGCCTGCCTTCCACAATGCTGGCTCCACCTCCTGTGGTGCGTCTGATGTCCCTGGCCCACATTGACAAAGGAAGAAGGTGTGCACTGGCAGAATGCACCCAGAACTGGTTTGGACTAGGTACAGGACCCTCTGCCTTCAGAGGACAAAGGACTTGATAGTATAAATATTGGGACCCAGACCCCAAGATTTTAGATCACTTCTGGGAAACAAGAAGAACCTTTGCTGAGGAGAGGAACCAGAGAAACTGAAGGAGGAGACTATCCCTATGCTGGGTGCTGTTTGAGGGATTGGCCTGCAGTGGTTGCCTGATTGCCAAAGAAAGGAGAAAGGAACTTTGGGGCATATTTACGTTCCCTGGCGCATCCCTGCATATCAGCAGGGATGCGCCAGGGAAAATGCGTCACGCAAGTTTACCCTTGCGCCACGTCCGATGCGCCGCATTTACAATGCGGCGCATCGTGGCGCAAGGATAAGCAGATGCGTGACGCATCTGCCGGCGGAAGGTTGGCGCAGTGCTGAAGTTGTGTCGCAAGCGCGACGCAACTCCAGCACTGTTCCAACCTTCCCTATCCCTAACATGGTGCGTCAATCCTTATGCCTGCTTGAAGCAGGCGTAAGGATTTGATGCACCAGCGTCGGAAAAGTGACTGCGTGAAATCTTGTAGATTTCACTACGTCACTTTTCCGAGGCGTTCCTGCGCCGGTACGCCCACATGAAACCTGACGCAGGTTTCATGTGGCGCAGGGGTTTACTACGTGACGCATCTCCCTAGATGCGTCACGTTGTAAATATAGCGCAACGCGGCGCATGGTTTGCGGCGGCGCATGGTTTGCGTCGCCGCTGCGTCACATGCGTGACGCAACGGCGGCGCAAAAGTGGCACAAAGGGCTTGTAAATATGCCCCTTTGTGCTTACTTTCATCATCTTGCAGAAAATCTCCAAGGGCTTGAAGATTGAGCTTGCCTCCTGCTGAAGTCTCAGGGACACAAGACTTCACCAACCAGCTCCCCTGAATTCCCTTGCTGGGAATTTGAAGTGCCTGCTGTTGTGTTGGGCCTTCTGAGAGACTGCGTGTCGCTGGGAGCTGGAAGCGCGACTCACGAAGAAGAAGCGTGTCGCCGCCGCAGCAGTTGTCATCGCATCGCCGAGAAAGCGTGCCGCCGCTGCCGCTGTCGCCCTCGCATCACCGAAGCGCCTCGCATCACCGGAGAAGAGTGTCGCCGGGCCTGTCACGGCTCTGAAGATTCACCGAGTCGCCGCACGGCCGTCGGGCGTGCACGCATCGCCCCACGTTGTCGCATTGAGAGGAAGACGGCATTTTGTTTCATTGCACCGGGTCGTCATCGCATCGCGGCGCTGCGGGTCGCATCGCCACAGAAGCGCAGTAAGAAACCAACGCATCACCTCCCCACGCGGTGAAGAACCGACGCATCACCTCCTCTCCGGTAAGGAACCGACGCATCACCGTCCCCTACGCAGCAGTAGGGAGCCGACGCATCACCTCCCCCGGAGCAAGGAACCGACGCATCTCCGTTCTTGCGTGTAAGGAACCAAAGCATCACCTTCCCTGCAACTCTTTTGTTTGTATCGCGTTACGCATCCAAAGGTACATTGAACGTTGAGTGTCGCATTTACCATCTTTATTGAACTGAACTATTTTCTACCATTGACAGTCATATTTTTCATAGTGTATTGTGGATTTTTTGTCGTTTTGGGTCTTGTGTTAAGTCTATATAAAAATACTTATTTTTATAATACAACCTGTGTGGTGTCCATCTGTAGTGTTGTCACTGTGTAACTGTATGTGTTCACAAATGCTTTACACACTGCCTCTGAGATAAGCCTGCCTGCTCGTGCCAAGCTACCAAGGGGGTGAGCAGGGGTTATTTTAGTAGTGTATCCCCCTTACCCTGACTAGATGCAAGGGTCCCTATTTGGACAAAGGTACCTACCTCTGCCAACTAGAGACCCCCAGTTCTAACATTGGTGGTCAGCGGTGAGGATTCTGGACTTGCATTTGTGCCTCATATACAGTAATTGGTGTACACTACTAGTGAGTGCAGACCAAACGCAACCACTTACATTTTGGTAGATTGTTTTTTCCTGGGATTTCTATTTTTGCCAAGAACTGCCAAGTTTAGTCACCATGAGCAAAACAGCATCCATCGCATCTGTGGATTTAGATTTTGAAGAAGAGAGGCTGGAAAGTTACACTGTGAAACAGCTGAAACACTTCTGCAGGAAATTTAAAATTGCTATGACCGGTCTCTCCAAGAAGGATGAGTTCCAAAAGGCGCTGAGGTCCTGGGTGGAAGCAAGGAGTACCCCATAGCATGTGGAAGAGCATGAGGAGGGGGCTGAGGATGCAGGAGGGCAGCTAGATGGGCTATTGGGTCCAGGGGGGAGGAAAGCACCTTCCCCAGCAGGTAGCAGTGTTTCTTCCAAGGGCCTGTCCCCAGGAGAGCTGGAGGACAGGGAGAGAAGTAGGGTGCATGAAATGGAGCTGACCAAGCTTAAGATGGGTGGGCAGTTGGAATTGGAAATTAAGAAATTAGCCCTAGAGGAAAAGAGGATGCAAATGGAGCATGAGAGAGGTTTGAGGGAGTTGGAGTTGAAAGCTAAGAGCTTAGAGATTACTCCCTCTGGTGGCAGCACACCGTCTATGCCTGTTGAAGCAAGGGTGTATATACCTAAAGATGTGGTGAAAGAGTTTTATAAAAATTATGACATTGGGCAATGGTTTAAAGCCTATGAGGTAGCTATGACCTCACACCGGGTCCCTGAGAAGGATTGGGGAGCGGGGTTGTGGGGGCGGTTCCTTAGTGAGGGGCGGGATACCTTATTAGACTTGCCCTCTGAAGTCCACAATTCTTATGGTCATATGAAAGAAGCATTGATGTCCAGGTATGGGTTGACTCCTGAACTGTATAGGCAGAGGTTCCGGATTTGCAAAAAGTTGGAGGGCAGTACCTGGGTAGAATATGTGACTTTTTTTTGCAGAGCATTGGATGGTTGGGTGAAGGGTAGCAAAGTGAATGATTTTGAAGCGCTCTTTGATTTGATTGCATGGGAGCACTTGTCAGGAAATTGTTTTCCAGAGCTACACCAGCACCTTATTGATAGTAGGCTGACTAACCCTAGGAAGCTTGCTGAGGAGGCGGACCGCTGGGTGAGCACCCGGGTCCACAAGGGTCACGTGGGAGACTCCGCCAAAGGTGGGCAGGGTCCCCAGCAGAGGAGTGGGGGGACAAGGGTAAACAGAGGGAGTTCCAGAAAGGGCCCCAAAGTAATCCCCAAGGGAACCAAGGGAAGGGTTCCCAGCCTCCCCCTGAAAAGAAGCCAGGGGCCCGACAGATAAGCCTGTTCACAGGGGGCCCAAGACTTGCTTTAAGTGTGGTCAAGTGGGCCACTGCTCCTGGGAGAATAGATGTCCCTTGTATGGAAAATCAGCACCCACTGGTGCACCACCCTGGCAGGTAGCTAGTGTAGCCCTGGGGGAGGAGATGGGTGCCCAAGGTGGGTGGGGTCCCGTAGCAATGTCCTTGGTCTCTTTAGGAGACAGTGAGATGGTCCCCAGGGCCCAACTGCCTGATAACGCTAAGAAATACAGGCAGTGGGTGACCATCAATGTCCAAAGGGTGGAGGCTCTGAGAGACACCGGAGCCAGTGTGACAGCTGTCAGTTGTCGGCTGGTGTCTGAAGAGCAGGTGATCCCCAATGCATTCTGCCCAGTAGTTGCCGCGGACAACTCAGAGAGCCACTGCAGAGTGGCTCAGGTTCCCTTTGAGTGGGGGGGGTCTCAGGTGTGAGAAGTTGGCCTGGCATATGCTGTCCACTATTTATAGTGGGCACCGTGCACCAGTCCAAATCGACTCTTACGGTAGGTAGGTTAAAGACAACCTTATTGAAAGCTATCCTAGTGGTAGCTATGGAGAGCAGCCTTCAGGCTAAGTCTTGAAGGAATGTAAAGCAGCTTGTTTTACCAGTCTATAATCTCTTGAGTGACCAAATGAAAGAGCACCACACCAGGTATATATTCAAAATATATGTATTTATTACTAAACACACCCCTCTAGTCTCTTTATGAGGCTAGAGTTCGAAGTACATAGGTTATAAGATCTTAAATCACAGTAATAGCACAAATACACGTTTGGGCCCTAGGGGCGTACCAAACCATATACCAATAAAGTGGTATGCGAACCACGACTGAACTAGACACTAGGCCTAGAGCCTCTAGAAGTGCTTGGACCACAAGGAACCACCCAAGGTAGTGACACAGGGGACCCACGGGGGACGCGTGCAGTGTAAATACACAACCGCGATACGCCGTTAACTTCTATGGAGAAAGTCGGGATCGGGAAAATAGAGGAAAGGGACACTTAAAAGAGGACTAGGACAAAACCCTTTGAGATCTAGGACTTTGAAGAGTCTCTACCCACGGGAGCACCGGAGTACTCGTGTTACCTCACCCAGGGAAGCCGGGTGCATAGGTGCCTTTCGGGGTCGGGTTTCGTCGTCGTTTCTTATGGCGATCTGCTGCAAAGTGCTGCTGGCGACCAGGAGAAAAGTGTCCGGGTGGATCCAAGAGTGGATCAGAGTTCTGAAGAACCTGAAAGCAGAGGGGACAGAGTCTGGGTCACTAGCCAGTGACCAGGGAGGCGATGGACAGATGCCCACCGATGTCGAGTGCTTCAGGTTCGTTGACGGTCGTCTTGACTCTTCAGCCACGAGGTCCGGGAGGCGTTGTCGGCGACCAGGAGCAGGATTCGGGCTGCTGCTTGAAGTCTGTCGAGTGCAGAGGTGTCGGCGACCAGATTGGACCCAACAAGCCTTGGCAACGGCAAGTCTCGAGTAAGATGTAGATCGTCGATGATGCAGACCAGCAAGGTCTGGGGAACTCACCCAGCGAGGGTAAGTGAGGGCAGGCCTGGAGCAACCAGACTGCCAAGTAAAGAAAAGATTGGCCTTCGTTAAGGGCTACTAGCCAACGGGCTAGCGACCGCGAAGGAGCCTCGTGACGCCGCACGTGGAGCTGGCTTACAGGACACTCGTGGAGTGGGGGCCAGTGATCTTCGGTGCAGGTGGTGCTGGAGGCTAGGGCTACTCGGAGCCCAAAGCACGACTTCTTGGGAGACCCAGAAGATGGTGCACTTGCAAGTGTGCTCGGTGTCCAGGGGTCACGGTCTCAAGTCACCCACGATAGCCACGGGCCTCAGCTTTGCTGGGGACTCAGGGTAGCCTCGGGGAAGTCTGAGAATCCACCTCTGGTGATGCGATGACTTCGGCGTCCGACGGGAGCTTCAGTGATGCGAACCGGACAGATGCTTCTTTGGTGCAGGGGAGTCACTCCTTGACCCCAAGGGAGATTCTTCAGTCCTCTAATCGTGAGTAGAGCGTCGAAGGTCCAGGATTCCGTTTCAGAGTTTCGTCCAGGTATAATCTAAAGTCCTAAGGACTGGGTTCCTACCTTTATTCTAAAAATAGGGGATGGACTACTCTGTGGCCCCACCTATGGGTGGGTCAGGGCAGAGGGGTGGCTACACCCCTTTCCCTTTGTCCAGTTCGCGCCAAAGCAGGGGCTGCAAGCCCCTGATCCGGTTTGAACTGGGGTATGCACAGGGACACCAAATGTGCCCCCAGTGCAGGACTTCAAAGCACCCGAAAGTGCTCCCGCCCAGCCCCAATACACATTGTCCTGTCTGGGGAGGTGGTCACACCTCCCTGGGACAGGAAACCTATTGTCCAGGCCTCCCTGCCGGAGTTTCGTCCAGCAGCAGGAGGCCAGACTCGTGTCTGTGGCAGCAGCATCCATTTTGTGATGCCAGGGCTCAGGAAAGAAGTTACCGGACTCGTCAGAGTTAACATGCCTTTCCCTCTAGAAGGGTGGAATGCCACCCCCGCCGCCAGGATTGGCGGGGGGGTAGTATTCCAAGATGTTTGACACCAAACACGACATGTTTAGGTGCAGCCATTCCATAGTTAGCATTTTACCGCGAGGATATAATGCGTTTAAGAGTATATGGTCAGGCTGCACTACAAACAGCATCAGAGATGGTCTCCGAACGCTGCAGAGGGGCCCTGCTCATGCAGGGGCACCCTCTCACATAGGAACCATGCACTCTGCCTTTAGGATTGATAAGGCCTGCCTTAGGAGTGACTTATAGGTTTATATGTGTGTATGCATTTAGTGATATAGGTAACCTATACCACAGCAAGGGGTGCATGCACCACCTTACCCAGGCTGCAGTAGCAGACCTGTGGTGTCAGTTTGGATGGCCTACCAGGGGTGGAATAATACATGCTGCAGCCCCTGGCAGGCCTCTGAGGTACCTATGCTCTTGGTACATAGTATACCATATACTAGGGACTTACAAGGGCACTCCAGATCCCAATCAGTGATGTGCCTAAGGCACATGGAGACCCTTTTAAAGAGGAAACAGCTAGGCTGGGGTTCTGAATAGCAGGGCCCCAGCCAGACTAATGTCGAAAACCAGTGAAGCATCAGCAAAAAGTGGGGGTACCCATGTGAAGCAGATCCTACTCTCCTACACAACCCCCCCAAACGTAGGGACATTAAACTAACCTTGCCCAGTTAAGTCTTCATGTTCTAAGTGGAAATACCTAGAGAGTCCATCTGCATTCGCATGGTTACTCCCAGGCCTATGTTCCACTGTAAAGTCCATCCCCTGTAGGGAAATGGACCACCTAAGCAGTTTGGGGTTTTCACCCTTCATTTGTTTTAGCCATAAGAGGGGCTTATGGTCTGTCTGAACCAGGAAGTGTGTACCAAACAAGTATGGCCTCAACTTCTTCAGAGCCCAGACCACAGCAAAGGCCTCCTCTCTATGGCTGACCAACGTTTCTCTCTAGGGGTCAGCCTTCTGCTAATAAAAGCTACTGGCTGATCCTGACCTTCTTCATTCAATTGTGACAGTACAGCCCCTACCCCCAATTCAGATGCATCAGTTTGAACAATGAACTTCTTGGAGTAATCAGGACTCTGCAGAATTGGAGCAGTGCACATGGCCTGCTTGAGGTCATCAAATGCCTTTTGACAGCTAACTGTCCACTGAACCTTTTTGGGCATTTTCTTAGAAGTTAAGTCATTCAAGGGTGTCACTATTGATCCATACCCCTTGACAAATCTCCTATAGTACCCAGTCAGGCCTAAGAAGGCTCTCACCTGAGTCTGGGTAGTGGGAGCAGTCCAGTCCATGATGGTCTGGATCTTGCTCTGCAAAGGTTGAACCTGGCCTCCACCCACAAGGTGGCCCAGGTACACAACCTGACTCTGCCCTATCTGGCACTTAGTGGCCTTGATAGTCAGGCCTGCCTTTTGCAGGGCCTGTAAAACATTCCTGAGGTGGACCAGGTGATCCTCCCAGGTGGAGCTAAAGACAGCAATATCATCTAGATAAGCTGCACTATAGGCTTCCAGTCCTGTGAGAACTGTGTTCACCAACCTCTGGAAAGTGGCAGGTGCATTTTTCAGACCAAAGGGCATTACCACAAATTGATAATGCCCACTAGGGGTTGAAAATGCTGTTTTGGGCTTTGCAGTATCAGCTAGTCTGATCTGCCAGTAGCCAGCTGTTAGGTCAAATGTGCTGAGATATTTGGCAGAGGCCAAAGTATCTATGAGCTCATCTGCCCTGGGTATTGGATGGGCATCAGTCCTAGTGACTGCATTGAGACCCCTGTAGTCTACACAAAACCTCATCTCTCTTTTTCCACCACTGGTGTGAGGTTTCGGTACTAGGACTACTGGACTAGCCCAAGGGCTATCTGAGGGCTCAATTACTCCCAATTCCAACATTTTCTGGACTTCAGTCCTGATACAGTCCCTGACATGGTCAGGTTGCCTATAAATCTTGTTTTTAATAGGCAGACTGTCCCCAGTGTCCACTTCATGAGTGCACCAGGTGGTCTGACTGGGTGTCAGTGAAAACATATGTCTAAACTGATTGAGGACTTGCCTGCAATAAGTTTGTTGCTGGGTAGTGAGGCTGCCTGCCAAGGCTACACCATCAACTGACCCATCGTCAGGGTTCTGTGAGAGCAGGTCAGGGAGTGGGTCACTCTCTTCCTCCTGCCCTTCATCAGTAGCCATGAGCAAGCCCATGTCTGCCCTGTCCACATATGGCTTAAGTCTGTTGACATGGAGAACCCTTTGGGGACTCCTGGGTGTTCCCAGGTCCACTAAGTAAGTGACCTCACCCTTCTGCTCAACAATAGTGTGGGGTCCACTCCATTTGTCTTGGAGAGCTGCTGGGGCCACTGGCTCCAACACCCACACCTTCTGTCCTGGCTGGTAAACAGTCAGAACAGCCTTTGGTCATGCCAGGCCTTCTGAAGTTCCTGGCTAGCCTCAAGGTTTTTAGTTGCCTTTTTCATGTACTCAGCCATCCTGGAGCGGAGACCAAGTACATAGTCCACTATATCTTGCTTTGGGGGCTTGAGAGGTAACTCCCATCCTTCCTTCACCAAGCACAGTGGACCCCTCACAGGGTGGCCAAACAGAAGTTCAAAAGGGCTGTAACCAACCCCTTCTGAGGCACCTCCTTATATGCGAATAAAAGGCAGGGCAAGAGTATGTCCCATCTACGCCTAAGCTTTTCTGGGAGCCCTTTAATCATGCCCTTCAAGGTTTTGTTGAATCTCTCAACTAAACCATTGCATTGTGGGTGATAGGGTGTGGTGAACTTATAAGTCACTCCACACTCCTTCCACATTGCCTTTAAGTACCCAGACATGAAGTTTGCACCCCTGTCTGATACTACCTCCTTAGGAAAGCCCACTCTTGAGAAAATTCCCAGGAGGGCCCTTGCCACCACAGGCGCTGTAGTGGTCCTAAGGGGTATAGCCTCTGGATACCTGGTGGCATGATCCACTACCACCAGTATAAATCTGTGCCCAGATGCTGTTTGGGGATCCATGGGACCAACAATGTCAATCCCTACCCTCTCAAAGGGCACCCCCACCACAGGTAGTGGTATCAGGGGGCCTTTGTAGTGCCACCTGCTTTGCCACTGGCTTGGCAGGTTACACAGGAAGCGACAAAACTCCTTACTGTCTTCAGACATGTGGGGCCAGTGAAAGTGAGGGACAATTCTGTCCCAAGTCTTGTTCTGGCCCAGGTGTCCTGCTAAGGGAATATCATGGGCTAGGGTCAATAGGAAGCCCCTGAACTTCAAAGGTATTACCAACCTCCTGGTAGCACCAGGCTTGGGGTCTCTACTCTCTGAGTACAGGAGTCCATCATCCCAATACACGGTATGGGGACCACTAGCTTTCCCAGCAGCCTCAGCAGCAGCTTGCTGTCTGAGGGGTTCAAGGGAGGGCAGCTCTGCTGCTCCTGGCTCAGATCTGCCCTAGAAGGTCCCCCTGTCCCCAAGAACTCAACCTGGTCAGGTTCAAGTTCCTCTGGGACAGTTCCTTCTTCAGGGCTGAGATCATCCCCCTCAAGGGACTGATCTTCCTCCTGAGCCAAGGGGGAAGGCACTGCCTTAACCCTTCTACTCCTCCTCTTGGAAGGCACTTGGTCCATTCTTCCAGAATCCAAGGCCTGTTCAGTGCTAGACATTTTGGCTTGTGACCTGGTCACAGCAAACACATCTGCAGGGATCCCCAGCATTTCTGCATGGGTCCTGAGCTCCACTTCTGCCCAAGCAGAAGTCTCTAAGTCATTGCCAAGCAAGCATTCGACTGGTAGGTTTGCACTTACCACAACCTTCTTAAGGCCAGTTACCCCTCCCCAGGAGAAGTTAACAACTGCCAGAGTATGGTCTGTTCTGACATTGCTAGCATTGGTCACTTGGTACATCTCACCAAGCATAACTTGCCCAGGTAGCACAAGGTCTTGTGTCACCATTGTGACACTTGCCCCTGTGTCCCTAAATGCCAAAGCCTCACGTCCATTGATTAAAGGCTGTTGTCTGTACTTGCCCAGATTACTGGGACTCACAGTGGAGGTCACATCCATGCCTCCATCACAGACTAACACAGCCTGAGTCAGTTCCCTGACTAAGTCAGAGCCCAACTCAGTTCCCAGGGTGAACCCTACTAAACCCTTTGCTGGAGCACTTCCACCAACTGTACTAGGGGGAACAGGTGCCTTAGGGGCATTGGTGGGTGCTGGACTGGAGTCTTTGGACTTGGTGCAATCACTGGTCCAGTGGGTCTTTTGCTTACAGACCTTGCACCATGGTTTTCTTTGGCCTTTACCCTTGGTAGACTGGGAATCCCCACCAGAAGAAGATTTTTGGGGGCCTGATGAAGACTTTTGATCTTTACCCTTCTCCCCACCCTTGTCAGAGTTCTTAGCATCTTGCTTCTTGGTTTCCCCACCTTGGTTCTGTACCTTCTGCTTCACCCTGGTTCTGACCCATTTGTCTGCCTTCTTTCCCAATTCTTGGGGAGAGGTCAGATCAGAGTCAACCAGGTACTGATGCAACAGCTGATTTTGACAGTTATTAAGAATCTGCTCCCTCATTATCAGATTATACAATCCTGAGAAGTCACACACCTTACTGCCCATCAACCAGCCTTCCAGAGCCTTGGCAGAACAATCCACATAGTCTACCCAGTCTTGAGTCTGTGCTTTTGGGTGTCTCTGAACTTCAACCTGTACTGTTCAGTGGTTAGGCCAAACCCATCAATAAGAGCACTCTTCAAGACCTTGTAATTGTCAGCATCCTCCTCTCTAACAGTGAGGAGCTTGTCTCTACCTTTGTCAGCAAAGGAGAGCCACAAGATTGCTGCCCACTGCTCCTGAGGGACCTTCTGTACTTTACAGGCCCTCTCTAAAGCAGTTATCCATTTGTGGATATCATCCCCACTCTGGTAGGGAGGGACAATCTTGCTCAGGTTCCTATGGTCATAGGACCTTTCCCTATCTCTAGGGACATGGCTGCCACCATGGGACTCTAGTCCCAACTTTCTTCTCTCTCTAAGGAGATCTAGGGATTCTCTATCTAAAGCCAATTGCTTCTTCCTGATCTCTAGTTGAGTTTCCTCATACTGGACCAGTCTCTTTCTTCTCTCATGAGAGGATTCCCTCCTGTGAGAAGAAACAGAGCTCCCTATTGAGGTGCCAGAGTGGTTAGACTCCTGAGAAGGAGACCTAGACTTTCTGTGCACACTCATAATCCTTCCTGGGGGGACAAAGGTGTGGTTCTCTAGATCCTCATCTTCATCTTCCCCAGAAGGGATTGGGTTCTCCAGGTCAGGGTCATTGTCACCCTCCTGGTCAGTTTCAGAGGGGGGGCTGGGGGTAGTGGTACCCCTGGCCCCTTCCTCATCTGCTGGCCCACCCTCTGCTCCTACCCCTTCAGTCTCTGAGGACTTACTAAGATGATAAGCCACCAACAACTCCTGGAGGTGTTGGGTGGTGGGACTTTGGCCTGTCCTTAATTTCCTCACGTTACACAAAGCTCTCAGTTCCAAGAATGGGAGTGTGTCATACTTGGAGGGGGGAAGCTCAATGGCTTCCTGCAGGGCATCTTTGGATCCTGCTTTTAAAGACATTACTAGTGTGGTGTGGTGTATGCACTACCTACTCTAGTGTGGCCTACTAAACTCTCTTGAGTTGTAGAAAGGGTTGTGCTATCCCTTAACACACAACTCTAAGTTCAGTAGAACTTACTGATATTCTAAGCTTAAATTATATGTACCTTAGGTACCTTTAGTGGTTTTCAGTTGATCAATTCAATTGAGATTATCTGGTAAAACAATAGCAAGCTGGAATCCCACACGCTGCACACCAATGTGAGAAGTTGGCCTGGCATATGCTGTCCACTATTTATAGTGGGCACCGTGCACCAGTCCAAATCGACTCTTACGGTAGGTAGGTTAAAGACAACCTTATTGAAAGCTATCCTAGTGGTAGCTATGGAGAGCAGCCTTCAGGCTAAGTCTTGAAGGAATGTAAAGCAGCTTGTTTTACCAGTCTATAATCTCTTGAGTGACCAAATGAAAGAGCACCACACCAGGTATATATTCAAAATATATGTATTTATTACTAAACACACCCCTCTAGTCTCTTTATGAGGCTAGAGTTCGAAAGTACATAGGTTATAAGATCTTAAATCACAGTAATAGCACAAATACACGTTTGGGCCCTAGGGGCGTACCAAACCATATACCAATAAAGTGGTATGCGAACCACGACTGAACTAGACACTAGGCCTAGAGCCTCTAGAAGTGCTTGGACCACAAGGAACCACCCAAGGTAGTGACACAGGGGACCCACGGGGGACGCGTGCAGTGTAAATACACAACCGCGATACGCCGTTAACTTCTATGGAGAAAGACGGGATCGGGAAAATAGAGGAAAGGGACACTTAAAAGAGGACTAGGACAAAACCCTTTGAGATCTAGGACTTTGAAGAGCCTCTACCCACGGGAGCACCGGAGTACTCGTGTTACCTCACCCAGGGAAGCCGGGTGCATAGGTGCCTTTCGGGGTCGGGTTTCGTCGTCGTTTCTTGTGGCGATCTGCTGCAAAGTGCTGCTGGCGACCAGGAGAAAAGTGTCCGGGTGGATCCAAGAGTGGATCGGAGTTCTGAAGAACCTGAAAGCAGAGGGGACAGAGTCTGGGTCACTAGCCAGTGACCAGGGAGGCGATGGACAGATGCCCACCGATGTCGAGTGCTTCAGGTTCGTTGACGGTCGTCTTGACTCTTCAGCCACAAGGTCCGGGAGGCGTTGTCGGCGACCAGGAGCAGGATTCGGGCTGTTGCTTGATGTCTGTCGAGTGCAGAGGTGTCGGCGACCAGATTGGACCCAACAAGCCTTGGCAACGGCAAGTCTCGAGTAAGATGTAGATCGTCGATGATGCAGACCAGCAAGGTCTGGGGAACTCACCCAGCGAGGGTAAGTGAGGGCAGGCCTGGAGCAACCAGACTGCCAAGTAAAGAAAAGATTGGCCTTCGTTAAGGGCTACTAGCCAACGGGCTAGCGACCGCGAAGTAGCCTCGTGACGCCGCACGTGGAGCTGGCTTACAGGACACTCATGGAGTGGGGGCCAGTGATCTTCGGTGCAGGTGGTGCTGGAGGCTAGGGCTACTCGGAGCCCAAAGCACGACTTCTTGGGAGACCCAGAAGATGGTGCACTTGCAAGTGTGCTCGGTGTCCAGGGGTCACAGTCTCAAGTCACCCACGATAGCCACGGGCCTCAGCTTTGCTGGGGACTCAGGGTAGCCTCGGGGAAGTCTGAGAATCCACCTCTGGTGATGCGATGACTTCGGCGTCCGACGGGAGCTTCAGTGATGCGAACCGTACAGATGCTTCTTTGGTGCCTGCCAAGCAGGGGAGTCACTCCTTGACCCCAAGGGAGATTCTTCAGTCCTCTAATCGTGAGTAGAGCGTCGAAGGTCCAGGATTCCATTTCAGAGTTTCGTCCAGGTACAATCTAAAGTCCTAAGGACTGGGTTCCTACCTTTATTCTAAAAATAGGGGATGGACTACTCTGTGGCCCCACCTATGGGTGGGTCAGGGCAGAGGGGTGGCTACACCCCTTTCCCTTTGTCCAGTTCGCACCAAAGCAGGGGCTGCAAGCCCTGATCCGGTTTGAACTGGGGTATGCACTAGGGACACCAAATGTGCCCCCAGTGCAGGACTTCAAAGCACCCGAAAGTGCTCCCGCCCAGCCCCAATACACATTGTCCTGTCTGGGGAGGTGGTCACACCTCCCTGGGACAGGAAACCTATTGTCCAGGCCTCCCCTGCCGGAGTTTCGTCCAGCAGCAGGAGGCCAGACTCGTGTCTGTGGCAGCAGCATCCATTTTGTGATGCCAGGGCTCTGGAAAGAAGTTACCGGACTCGTCAGAGTTAACATGCCTTTCCCTCTAGAAGGGTGGAATGCTACCCCCGCCGCCAGGATTGGCGGGGGGTAGTATTCCAAGATGTTTGACACCAAACACGACATGTTTAGGTGCAGCCATTCCATAGTTAGCATTTTACCGCGAGGATATAATGCGTTTAAGAGTATATGGTCAGGCTGCACTACAAACAGCATCAGAGATGGTCTCCGAACGCTGCAGAGGGGCCCTGCTCATGCAGGGGCACCCTCTCACATAGGAACCATGCACTCTGCCTTTAGGATTGATAAGGCCTGCCTTAGGAGTGACTTATAGGTTTATATACGTGTGTATGCATTTAGTGATATAGGTAACCTATACCACAGCAAGGGGTGCATGCACCACCTTACCCAGGCTGCAGTAGCAGACCTGTGGTGTCAGTTTGGATGGCCTACCAGGGGTGGCATAATACATGCTGCAGCCCCTGGCAGGCCTCTGAGGTACCTATGCCCTTGGTACATAGTATACCATATACTAGGGACTTACAAGGGCACTCCAGATCCCAATCAGTGATGTGCCTAAGGCACATGGAGACCCTTTTAAAGAGGAAACAGCTAGGCTGGGGTTCTGAATAGCAGGGCCCCAGCCAGACTAATGTCGAAAACCAGTGAAGCATCAGCAAAAAGTGGGGGTACCCATGTGAAGCAGATCCTACTCTCCTACATCAGGTACCTTTCAAGTAGCTGTGAGGCCAGCCATGCCTGTAGACTGTCTGTTGGGCAACGATTTAGAAAGTTCACCTTGGGCAGAGGTGGAGAGAAGGTCTCATATAGAGATGTTGGGTCTGCCTGAGTGGGCGTGCCCGACCACTTGGTCTATGGCAGCCAGTAGAGGTGCTCAAGAGGACCTGGAGCCTGAGAGGGTGGCCTAGGTGCCTGCCTTGAAGAGAAGAGGAAGGGGGCGCGGGAAACCGGCCCCGTAGTTCCCATGGTCCAGGAGGAAGTAGAACCTGAGGGGGATGCTCTGGAACCTACAGGGGAGCAAGTGGCCGAACTGGGGGACCTGCCTGAGCTGACCCATTGGCAGCAAGAAGGAGGACCCTCCAGGGAGGAGTTCTGTGAGGAGCAGAACAAGTGCCCATCTCTTGTCTGTTTGCGGCAACAGGCCACAAACCAGGCAGCAGGTGATCAGTCTGGATCACATTGGATCTACTGGGAGAATGGTCTCCTGTATAGCGAGCCTAAGGTTGCTGAGCCTGGGTCAGCACGTGTGCTGGTGGTACCCCAGCGCTTCAGAGCCTTCCTACTGGGTTTGGCTCATGGTGTGCCTTTAGCAGGACATCTGGGGCAGGGCAAGACCTTTGAAAGGCTTGTCAACCACTTTTATTGGCCCCAGATGCGCAAGAGTTCAGTCACTCATTGCAGGACATGTCAGACTTGCCAGGCAAGTGGAAAAAGTGGGAGGAAGCACAAGGCTCCCCTCCAGCCATTCCCTGTGGTCAGCACCCCCTTTGAACGGGTGGGTATTGACATTGTGGGGCCACTGGACCCCAAGACAGCCATGGGCAACAGGTTCATCCTGGTCTTGGTGGACCATGCCACCCGGAAGCCATCCCTCTTCGGACAGTGACGGCCCCTGTGGTGGGACGTGCACTGATGGGGATTTTCTCCTGTGTGGGGTTCCCCAAGGAGGTGGTGAGTGACCGTGGTACAAACTTCATATCCAAGTATATGAAGTCCCTGTGGCAGGAGTGCGGTGTTACCTATAAGTTCACCACTCCTTACCACCCCCAAGGAAATGGGCTGGTTGAGAGATTCAACTGAACCCCGAAGGGCATGATTATGGGTCTGGAAGAACCCATGAGGCATAACTGGGACGTCCTCTTGCCATGCCTTCTCTTTGCTTACCGTGAGGTGCCACAGAAGTCCTTAGGGTTCAGTCCGTTTTAACTGCTCTATGGTCACCCGGTAAGAGGACCTCTGAGTTTGGTGAAAGAAGGCTGGGAGAAAGCTCCCAGTAAATCTCCCCAGGATGTATTTAGCTACATGCTGGCCTTTAGAAACCAAACTAGGCGATTCAGACAACTCGCTGAGGCGAATCTGGAAGCCAGCCAGGAGGAGATGAAACGGTGGTATGATCAGAATGCCACTCTGATCGAGTTTCAGCCTGGACAGAAAGTGCGGGTCATGGCCCCCGTGGAGCCTTGCGCGCTCCAAGATAAGTGGACTGGACCATTTGAGGTGGTGGAGCGCGAGAGTAACGTCACCTACCTGGTGGACTTGCGATCTCCCAGGAACCCTTTGCGGGTCCTACATGTCAACCGCCTAAAGCCCCATTTTGAGAGGTCCAAAGTGGGCATGCTCCTAGCAACAGATGATGGAATGGAAGAGGAGACAGAACCTCTCCTGACCTCCTGTCTGCAACAGAGCAAGATGGGTCAGTGGAGGGTGTGAACCTCTCTAACTCCCTGACACCTGAGCAGAAGGAAGACTGTCGCCAACTGTTGGGACAGTTTCCGGACCTGTTTTCCCTGACTCCTAGTGTCACTGATTGGTGCGTCCATGATGTGGACACTGGGGACAGTCCTCCTGTCAAGCACAAGGCTTACAGAGTGACTGACAGGGTGAGAGCTTGCATCAAGGAGGAGGTCTCCAAGATGTTTGCATTGGGGGTGATTGAGTCCTCTCACAGCCCTTGGGCCAGCCCAGTGGTCTTGGTCCCAAAGGCTGCTGCGCCTGGTGCCACGCCCAAACTCCGGTTCTGTGTGGACTACCGAGGACTCAATTCAGTCACCAGGACTGACGCGCACCCCATCCCCAGAGCTGATGAGCTCATTGATCGGTTAGGGGCTGCCCGGTACCTCAGCACGTTTGACTTAACGTCTGGGTACTGGCAGATCGCCTTGACTGATGGGGCCAAAGAGAGGTCAGCATTCTCCACACCAGATGGGCACTACCAATTCCGGGTTATGCCCTTTGGGATGAAGAATGCCCCGCCACCTTTCAGAGGTTGGTCAACCAGGTGTTGGTTGGACTGGAAGATTTCAGTGCCGCCTACCTTCATGACATCACAGTGTTCAGCGCCAGTTGGGAAGAACATCTGCGCCACCTCTGGGAAGTGTTGATGGCGCTGCGGAGGGCAGGCCTCACGATCAAGGCGAGTAAGTGCCAGATCGGGCAGGGTTCCGTGGTGTACTTGGGACACCAGGTTGGGAGCGGCCAGGTGGCGCCCCTACAGCCCAAGATTGATACCATTCTGGCTTGGGAACCCCCCAAGACCCAGACAGAGGTGAGAGCCTTTCTAGGACTCACCGGGTATTACAGGAGATTTGTCAAGGGGTATGGCAGCATCGTTGCACCCTTGACAGAGCTGACTTCCAGGAAGCAGCCCAAGAGAGTGATTTGGACTGACACCTGTCAGAGAGCTTTTGACGCCTTGAAGACTGCCATGTGCACCGCCCCCGTGCTTCAGGCGCCCAACTTCTCAAAATAATTTGTTGTTCAAACAAACGCTTCAGAGCATGGTGTAGGAGCTGTTCTGGCACAGTTAAATGAGGAGGGCCTAGACCAACCTGTAGCCTTCATCAGTAGGAGGTTACTTCCACGGGAACAGAGGTGGATTGCTATTGAGCGTGAGGCATTTGCTGTGGTCTGGGCACTGAAGAAGTTGAGACCATACCTGTTTGGGACTCACTTCTGGGTTCAGACAGACCAAAGGCCCCTCAGATGGTTGATGCAGATGAGGGGTGAGAATCCAAAGCTGTTGAGGTGGTCCATTTCCCTGCAGGGGATGGACTTTACGGTGGAACACCGCCCTGGTACAGAACACGCCAATGCTGATGGTCTGTCCAGATTTTTCCGCCTTAGTGATGAGAACTCCCCAGAGGTAGGTTAGTTCTCCCCACATTTCAGCTGGAGGGGACACGTGTTAGACCTGGCATCCTTGGCGTGGGTCTCCCTTCCATTTTTTCACTATGCCTCCTCTGTTGTTGACATGTTTTTGCTGGTTTAGATGCTTTGGGCACTTTGCCACTGCTAATCAGTGCCAAAGTGCAAGTGCTCCCTATGGTAAATTGATGTATGGATTAGTGACTCCATGTTTGGCCTATTTGATTCACTGTCAGACCCTAGTACAGTGCACTGGTTGTGCCCAGGGCCTGTGAATCAAATTCTGCTGGTGGGCTTGCAGCACTGGTTGTGCCACCCACAGGAGCAGCTTGTAAAGTGTGTCTCAGGCCTGCCATTGCAGAGCCTGTGTGCAGTCTGCTACTGCCATGTTGACTTGGTAAGTACACCCACTTACCAGTCCCCAAACCTTCCCTTTTCTGCATGTTAGTCACCCCTAAGGTAGGCCTACGGGCAGGGTGCATTGTATGTAAGAGGTAGGACATGCCCTGGTGTGTGTGTGGCATGTCCTGATAGTGAATTACAGCCAATTTCGTTTTTCACTATTGCAAGGCTACCTGTCCCCATAGGCCAGAATGGGCAGTTTGATTATAACATCTTATAATCCTAACTGACCCAGGGAACATGGTAGAAAAACGAATTTAGTATGCCTGAACTCAGAATGATAAAATACATCTTTTAGTGAAGTTGGTTTTAACATTCTGTGTTTGAAAATACCACTTTTAGAAAGTAGGTATTTTCTTGCCTATACCATCCAGCCTGCCTCTGCTAGCTTGTGTATTGTATGTCTGGGTTTGTGAGTGACAGGGGGTGGGGGACTCCAGGAGACAGGGTGAGTCAGCACAGGGGTGAATAGACCTATCTGCATGTAGAGTGGTGGGAGGAATAGCACCTGGGCCTGAATAGGGCTGTGCCTGCCTTCCACAATGCTGGCTCCACCTCCTGTGGTGCGTCTGATGTCCCTGGCCCACATTGACAAAGGAAGAAGGTGTGCACTGGCAGAATGCACCCAGAACTGGTTTGGACTAGGTACAGGACCCTCTGCCTTCAGAGGACAAAGGACTTGATAGTATAAATATTGGGACCCAGACCCCAAGATTTTAGATCACTTCTGGGAAACAAGAAGAACCTTTGCTCAGGAGAGGAACCAGAGAAACTGAAGGAGGATACTATCCCTATGCTAGGTGCTGTTTGAGGGATTGGCCTGCAGTGGTTGCCTGATTGCCAAAGAAAGGAGAAAGGAACTTTGTGCTTACTTTCATCATCTTGCAGAAAATCTCCAAGGGCTTGAAGATTGAGCTTGCCTCCTGCTGAAGTCTCAGGGACACAAGACTTCACCAACCAGCTCCCCTGAATTCCCTTGCTGGGAATTTGAAGTGCCTGCTGTAGTGTTGGGCCTTCTGAGAGACTGCGTGTCACTGGGAGCTGGAAGCGCGACTCATGAAGAAGAAGCGTGTCGCCGCCGCAGCAGTTGTCGTCGCATCGCCGAGAAAGCGTGCTGCCACTGCCGCTGTCGCCCTCGCATCACCGAAGCGCCTCGCATCACCGGAGAAGAGTGTCGCCGGGCCTGTCGCGGCTCAGAAGATTCACTGAGTCGCCGCACGGCCGTCGGGCATGCACGCATCGCCTCTTCGTTGTCGCATTGAGAGGAAGACGCCATTTTGTTTCATTGCACCGGATCGTCATCGCGGCGCTGCGGGTCGCATCGCCACAGAAGCGCAGTAAGAAACCGACGCATCACCTCCCCACGCGGTGAAGAACCGACGCATCACCTCCTCTCCGGTAAGGAACCGACGCATCACCGTCCCCTAAGCAGTAGTAGGGAACCGACGCATCACCTCCCCCGGAGCAAGGAACCGACGCATCACCGTTCTTGCGTGTAAGGAACCGACGCATCACCTTCCCTGCACCTTCCCTGCAACTCTTTTGTTTGTATGGCGTTACGCATCCAAAGGTACATTTTTATGGTCATCTAGGGGCATATTAGCAAGGGCACTATCGCCGCTTTAGCGGCACTTTTTGCCGCTAAAGCGGCGATATGTATATCGCCCTATCAGCAAACTGTCTCTAACAGCAGTTAGCGACAGTTTGCGGGCATTAGCGCCCGTTTTTTTACCGCTTTGCATGTCAGCGATATTTATCGCTAATGACATGCAAAGTGGGCGTTCCCGACGATCAAACCTGGGAAACACTCGCTAACAGGCCTATCGCCTATTAGCAAGGTGGCCATGGCCCCAGTTAGCGACGTGAAAAGTCGCGCTAACCGGGGTCATCGCCATTTATTTAACACTTGCAATTAGCAGGTGTTAGCCATACCTAACATGGGGGGGTGGATTATGCTGATACGACCACAGGGTCGTATCAGCAAGGTGTTCTCCCTTCTCCATGCAACATCGCTGGTTTTTCAGCGATGTTGGCCCATTTCCCCCGCTATTGCTGGAATATTCATCGCCATAGCGCTAATCGTTGCTAATACAGCGTTAGCGTGGCGATATATTCCAGCGATAGCCGGCGATAAAAAAAATCACGCTAAGCAGGGTTAGCGATGATTATCGCCTCTTCTTGCTAATATGCCCCCTAGTTTTTCCCGGTGCCTTCAACAAGCTCCTCATGAAGCTTCAAATTACTGCCTATAAGACGGTCCTAGCACTCCCACGACAGGCCAGGAGAGCCAGAGTAAGGCTGGAGCTGGGCCTCATTTGCCCGGATATCATCTGTTCAGGGGATATAATAAAATACTATATCAGAACGCTGCGTGCTTCAGAATTATCACTGAAAGCTCAAATTAAAGTAATCTTTGAAGTGGAAGGCTCTCTGTGGCAGGAACAGTTGGTAGCCGCAACAAGTTTACTTGAAATAGAAGCCCAAAACTTGCACAACCTGGACATCCCGGCAATAGCTTGGAAAAAGACAGTGAATACACAGGTCAAGAGAATTTCCTATGTAAGGGACCTGGAAAGTCTACACCACCAACCCAACTGTTAGAACTGGGGGTCTCTAGTTGGCAGAGGTAGGTACCTTTGTCCAAATAGGGACCCTTGCTTCTAGTCAGGGTAAGGGGGATACACTACTAAAATAACCCCTGCTCACCCCCTTCGTAGCTTGGCACGAGCAGGCAGGCTTATCTCAGAGGCAGTGTGTAAAGCATTTGTGAACACATACAGTAACACAGTGACAACACTATAGATGGACACCACACAGGTTGTATTATAAAAATAAGTATTTTTATATAGACTTAACACAAGACCCAAAACGACAAAAATCCACAATACACTATGAAAAATATGACTGTCAATGGTAGAAAATAGTTCAGTTCAATAAAGATGGAATAGTTGAGAGAGGGAACAAGTTTTGCTCTTAGAACTTTCAAGATGGGTTCAGCTGTCGGACTGTGAAGACGCTGGTTTAGATGTCTCATACTGTAAATGATGCCGGCCCCCTTGTTTCTGAGATGTTTCAGATGGGCTGTGGGTTTTGCCCCTTCCAATAGCCTGATGCCCAGGTAGTTGTATCTTGTGCATGTTTTGATTTGCAGATCACCTAGGCGCCATTGGGCTGTTTTCTTTGGATGGTACTTCCCAAAAATGAATATCTTGGTCTTCTCCTGGTTCACTAGGAGGTTATCTTTTGATTATACCTGTGTAAGGCATTAAGGGCTTTCTGTAGGCCTGACCGTGTGTGATCCATTATTGCAATGTCATCGGCATACTGAAGAATTTGGATCCGCACTTTCCCCAGCCTTGGTGTTAGTAAGCTTGCACCTTCCAGTGCTTTTTCCAGGTCTGATGTATATAAATTATAGAGTAGGGGGGCAAGGACACACCCTTGTTTTAGCCCGTTGTTAGTTGACACCTTGGCTGTTACAGTCGTTTGACTAGTCTTAATGCGAACCCAAGTCCCCTGATGTAGCGCAATTATTGCCTTTAGCAGCTGTTGGGGGATTCCCCAAGAGTCTAGTTTTTCCCACAGCTTCCCTCGATCAACCCGGTCAAATGCTGCACTATAGTCCACGAAACAGCAAAAGAGGTTGTGATGACTGAGTTGCTCGGTGTGATAGGTATCTCAGTACTAAGATGTTGTCTGTGGTGGAACTATCAGGCCTAAAACCGGATTGAAAAAAAGGAAGGATGTTGTTGTCTTTTGCCCAGGCTTCTAATTCCTTCAGTAGTATTCTAGCATACGCTATTGCTTCTATATCTAATAAAGCAATAAGCTGATAATTTTCTGGTTTAGTGCTGTCCCCTTTTTTGTAAATGGGGAAGAGAATAGAGCCTTTCCACGACTTTGGGACAATTGATGTGGCAAAAGCGTACCTAAAAAGCGGTGTGAGCTGTTCTGCCCAAAAAGCATGTAAGGCTTTAAACACTGATGCGGGGACCTCGTTGGGTCCTGGAGCACCATCTGTCCTCATTTTTTTGATTAACGTGGAAACCTCGACATCTGTGATGTTAGGTATTTTAACAACGTTGTGTGTAACTGGGGAGGGTTTTTGTGAATGAATGTAGGACGTATTCTGGTGGTTAGAATATAACTGCTTTGCGTGTATAACCTACTCAGCGGCTGCCACTCCGTTCCCTTTTGTCTGACCGGTGTTACTATGTTGGTTAATGTATTTCCAGAGTTGGATGTGGCCCCTTTCTTTGAGGAGGGTGAAGATTTTCAACCATTCCGCCTCGATTCTCTTCGTTCGTATCCCCCAAACTTTCTTCCTGTGTCCCGCACGAAGAGCTTTTATTGTCTGTGTTTGGGAGTTTTTAGATCCTTTTCTTTTTGCCTTTAAGGCCTTTAAGAGACTGCGTTTGATTGAGTGTAGTTCCATTGGTTTGATTTGTAGGGGGAGTCGATGAGTGTAGGCAGCCTGCACTTGGGTATTTCCAGATCGCCCCCCTAGGGGGAGTTTTAGTTCCACTAGGAGTGCTTTCCAGTGCTCCGGGGGGGTTACGGTACACATGACTGTGAGGTTCGACTCTTTGTGTTATCCACTCCAAAAGTTTTGAGCCGAGATTTGTAGTCCACTTGATTCTGCTCAGAACTTCATGGTGTTCTTCTCCTGTTGAGACCCCCAGTGCTTGCAGTTGTAATGCGGTTTTCCCATTTAACTGAAGAGTTACCCTCAGCGGCCTGTGATCACTCTCATCCCTTTTGTCCACTTCGAAGTTGTTAAGGTGTGCTACCAAGTGTTCAGAAATAAAGATGTAATCAATTGTGGATTTCCTAAAGCCATCCGAAACGAAACGGCATACATCCAGTTTCAGAAATCTCTGAAGACTTGGCTCTTCAACCAGTAATTATTTAGCTGCCTTTTGTTCTTCTGTCTCGCTCCGGCGCCGGGAAACCCTTTTTGGGTAGCTGCTGCGCCTTACAAGTTTAATAAATAAATAAATAAATAAAATTGTGGGCTTGTCCGTGAAGGTGGGGAGAGGGATCCAGAGGGGATCTGCATCCGTTTTGATGGCGTGCGCGGAGACCAAGTTATGATTGTGAAAAAACCGTTGCAGGGGGGCAGCTTCGGTATTAGATGGTGAGCGAATTTTCAAGTTCCCTAGCTCCCGGGTATTCAAGTCACCGACTATCACTGGTAGGTGTGAAGCGTATTTATTTAATAGATGCTTCATTTTTGTTGACAATGTTTTTAGTTTTTTTTGCTGAGAGGCGGGGTTGACATAACAGTTAATTAACAGAAGACGGATTGAGTTATTGTTACTTTTTAGCCCACTAATGAGTGCCGCTTGCAGATCCGGAGTGTTAGTTTCAATTAAAGTTGTCTCTATTCTGTGGGCTTGATTAATGAAGATTGAGAGACCGCCAGATGCTCTCCCGAAGATATTGCGTTCTATGGCTGGGGAATGCAGTTCATAAAAATCTGGGAGGATTAGGGGTTCAGTAGACCAAGTCTCTTGGAGGCACAGAATGTCCTTTTCTTGAAAGTAATTGATAACTGTGTTGAACCCAAAAAGTCTTTTTAGGCCAGCAACGTTCCAGGATATGATGGACAACTGTGGGTTAATTCCCGGAATTCTGGTACTAGTCCGGTGGCAGGCGCCCTTTATGATATTAGTGGTGCCGTCGTAGTGGCTGACCTTCTGGTCGGGTCCTAGTTCCGTGTTCAGGGGCTTGCGTTGGCCCACTGGTGTAAACTGTCCTGTGATCTAAAGTGCTTGTTATCCTATAAGCATTATAGGATTTTGGCTTATCGACTTGACTGTTCCCAGATTGGTTACTCGCTGTCCCCATTAAGACTGAATAAACTACATTCTTTAACGGGAGTACTGTTAGCACATGTGGATATTTCTCTGGTACGGGAAATGCAGTGTCAATGCCCCAATCTGCCATTAATGATGATTCTTCTGGTGTTACCCCCACCCGGGTGTGACGGCGCAACCCTATCGAGGTTGATTCCCCATGGGAGTCACTGGGAAGGCTCAGGAACTTGACCCAGACAAGATCGTCCGATTGTGTTTCTGCCAGAGTCGGGATGTGCTTAAATAAGCGAAGTATGTTGCCCCTGTTTAAGATGTCGTAATGACCCATGATGTAATATCTGGGCGTGAGAATTACCTTGTGGGTTGTTTTGCTGGCTTGATCCTCTTTAGGCGGGGCTCTTAATCCTGTCTGTGCGAAACTTGAGTTGGAGGTTGAGCCGACATCCCGTGGACAGGACTCTAGACTAAGAATGGGTCTTTGAGATGGCAAGGTAGTTGCGTCACAGTTCCTCTGGGGGTCTGGGTGGAGAGGACCTTGGATGGTGAATGCCCCAATTTTAGATCCTTTTTCCATGTGCGAGGGTGGTTGGCTGTTATGCTCCGACTTCGTGGCATTTGGTAAGGAGACTGGTTGAATTGCAGTTACCGGGCCTAATAGGCTAGACGAATCCCCTGTTCCGGTGGTTGGATGTGATGTTCTAACAGGCACTTGTTTTATGTCTTTTAAGATTGTTACTGTGGGTGTTGAGTTGCTTGGGGCATGCGTTTTAGCGAAGAGTGTTTTGTCATCATTAACTTTTGATGTTTGACTGTGGGTTGATAACGCAAGGGCAACTTTTTTGGTGGCTTTGGCTTCTTTTTCCTGTTTCTTTAGTTTTTTCTTGGCCCTCCTCGAGAGAGGCTCATCTTTTCTTTCCTGTGTGAGGGGTTTGCCTCAGATTCTTTGCCAGAGAGTGGAGTACGAAGACTAGGACTTGGTCTCAATGGGCTGGTAGAGGAGTTGATTGGCTCAGGTAAGACTTGGTTGTCGGGCTTCGTTAGAGAGTGGCCCGAATTGCTTATGGTCGAATTTACTTGAGGGTCGGCACACTTTGTGAAGGGTGTGGTACAACTGTTGTTCGGCGAGCAAGAGGCACCTCTTGTTTGTGCCTTTAGCGAAACTACCAGGTCTGTTAGGATGTTCGGAAGTGTTGCCCATTTGTCAATGAGTACTGCGCACGAGCAGTTGCAGGCTCGGTTATCCATGGTGGCGCAAAGCTTGTTCTCTATATAGTCCACCTTGTTGCTTAGTTCCACTAGGCGCAGTGCAATAGTTGATAGGAGGTCGATTTGTAGCTCCATTTTGTTCGATTGCCAGAGTAATGCCCTTGCCGTAGAGTGATTTATTTCACTGGTTAGAGTCGGTCCTGAGTCATTGATGAAACTGCTATTTTGATGGCTCTGAATAGATGGAGGGGAGAGCCAGGTATCCTTGGCTGGTCTGAAAAGCTTTGGGGTGAGCTCCAGTGTTATTTCTATCTTTGTTTCCAGGTTTTGTAAAAATATCCGTGATAGATACCCTATGTTTTGAGGACGCCCGGGCACTTCCATCTTAGTTGGTCCAGATCCTGGGAGCTCTGAGGGACATGGCTGGACAGGGGACTGCAGGATTGGTTGTTGTGGGCAGTGTATTTGAGCTGTAACAACCTGCTCGTGATTTCCGTTTCCTGCGGTCGGAGCGGTGATGTCGGCAAGTGAGTCCCTTACAGCTTTGAGTTCATTTCCTGGGGAGCGGCACGGCCTAGGGCAGGATTGGGACCGGCGTCTCCCAGTATGAGTACATTGCTCCTGTATTGTGAGGGAATCACTGTTAAGAGGGCTCCTTAAAAGGTGCTTTGTTTCTTTGCTGGCCTTGGCTCTTGCTGAAGGGTCATTCAGGACGGGAGAGTTCCCATCGTTAGGGAACGTTTATGTAAAAATTGGGTTATGAGACCTGCTGATAGAGTCTTTAGAAAGGACTTTAAAGCAGGGACTGCATTCCGTGCGCTCCTTAGGTTTCTAGGTGATGCTTGAGTCAGAGGAATTATCTTTGCGGGAGCATTTTCTTGGTGCTGAGGGGGCTTTTTTTTGGTCATCCTGCAAGTTGGGAGGGCCCAGTTGTTAGTGGATGTGAGTAACCATGGCAAATTTAGCCCTCCTCCTTAGGACTTGTGCTATACAATTCCAATGCCCTGGGTCCTGATGTAAAGGCAAAACTTTCTTTAGGGCTGGTGATTTCTCCTGGTTGCTGCCCCCAGCCGCCGCCCAGTTGCCCGAGTACAGTCTGCTCTCTCAGCTTCTGATGCCAGGTGTAGGGCCCACACCATCAGTGTGTACGCAGCCTGCACCGCTCAAATTGCTGTGGCCACAGACCCCACTAACCCGCAAAAAAGGAGCGACAGCAACTGAGGCCGCTCGCCCACGACTCCCACAACAGATCTCCTGATCTCTTGAGGACCCGCTGGTCTGCCGGTCAACTGTGGGGGGGTGAGCTGTGCAGGAAACTGTCGCACTCCCACCCGGGCAACTTCTGCCAGGTGACACCGGGACAGGACAGAGTCAGTGGGGCCCAAGCACGGTTTACCGGGCTCTGGAGTTGGCTCGAAAATGCCTGTGAAGCAATACAGTGGTCTCCCTCAGCCTCACAGCCCCCAACAAGCGCCGCTCGTTACCTCGAGCACGCGTCTCTGCTGCCGCTCTGCAGCCTCCAGTTGCTTCTGCTGAACGCCGAGGTCAGAGCGTTGTTTTCACCGTCGCAAGATGAAGAGTGATAGCCTCGCCTGCTGCTAATGGTGGAGATTCGATCCTCTGCTCCTTGCAGCCGGGTGCCACGTCCAACACCTCCACTAAAGCAATCGCCCAGGGCAATTACGGGGGCTCCTGAGCTCCTGGGAAGTTCGGAAGTTTGGGTGAACAAAACCCAGCGCGGACCCCCGGCCGGCCAGCCAGCCAGCAGAGCAGAGCCGAGCCAAGCAGCTGAACGAGAAGCGAAGTGGCAGCAGCCACAACAAAACCAGGGAGTGGAATTCGGCTGTCTCTGTGCAACTACTGACGATCAGTAATTTGGACTGAGAACCCTGGACTGGGAAGTAAGCAATAATTGTTTTCTCCACAACTGCCCTCTTCTTCTTCTAGATTCTGTTTTGCTGCCTGGACTGCATTTTGAGATGCCTTGTGAGGTGCAGGGGGATCTCTTTGCTTACTACCTTCTTGTTTACCCATTTAACTTTTATACATTTTAAGTATGTCTAGTCTTTCTGAGCCTTGGCTCTCATTCTGAGTCCACAAGTGACTTTCTTAAAAAAATTAGATGTTTCTGAACACCTCTGTTCTCCATCCCTCATAGCAGTGACCAGGATACCCTTTACTGATGTGCCATTTTGGTATGGCCAGCGTACTTGTTCTTTTACTTCCTCCTTGCCATGATCCTTCTTGGAGCAGGTGGCTTTAAAAAGAGCAGTTGAACTGGCCACGACTCGCCAAATGCACTTTAATGTAGGGTGAACTCAGCCACGAGTGAGGGGTGTTCATAGTTCCTTTGGCAAAGCATGGGTGGCCATGTTATGTTATGAATATTTGTAAAGTGCACTATCACCGGGAGTATATCCTTGTGCTGCGCAGGTGAGAATCTAGCCTAGTTTTGGGCAGGTGGGTTGCTATTCAAAGAGCCAGGTCTTCAGCTTCTTGCAGAACTCAAAAGTTCGCAGGAGGCTCTGAAATGTAGTGGTAGGGCATTCCATGTTTTGGGATGATGTAGGAGAAGGCCCGGCTCCCGGATCTGGTTCCACACATGCGTGGGATGTGTTCAAGTAGGAGTCCAGCCGAGCAGAGGTGTCTGGAAGGTTTCTGAAAGGAGATGCGAATGCTGAAGTAGGAAGGGCCAATGTTGTGTAGCGCTTTGAAGGCATGAGTAAGGAGTTTGAACTGAGCATGCTTGTGCATCGGGAGCCAGTGGAGCTCTTTGAGGTGCAGCGTGATGTGAGTGCTGCAATGGAGGTTGAGTGTGATTCCGGCTGTCAAGTTCTGAATTGTTTGTAGTCTTCTGGTGAGTTGCTTGCTGATTCCAGCATTGAGGGTGTTCCTATATTTCAGCTTCCTGGTGATGAGGGTACGTGTGATGGGTTTGTGGGTGATGTTCGGGAGCCACTTGAATATTTTCCTCAACATCTTCAGGATTTGAAAACAGGACGCAGTGATGGTATTGACTTGCCTGGTCATGTGCATTTTGTTGTCGATGACGATCCCGTGGGTCTTTGTGTGGATGCTGGGTGCAAGTGTGGGTCCTACTTTGGCTTGCCATCAGATGGAGTTTCCCAAAGATCATGATTTCTGTATTGTCAATGTTGATGTTGTGACAGTTGTTCTTCATCCATTTGGCAACTTCGGTCACACAGGTGTTGAACTTATTCCGGGTGTTGGTCGTCTTGTCTGAGAATGAGAGTATGAGTTGAGTGTAGTCGGTGTAGGACATAATGTTGATTTCATGGACGCAGATAATACAAGAGGGTCCAGCTGAGTGACAAACCATTCAGAACTCCGCATAGGAGTCTGCCTGTGTCCGAAGCATAAGGGGTCATGCTGACTGCTTGTGTCCTGCCAGTCAAAATGGAGCAAAACCAATGGTGAGTGGGTCCTTGAATTCCAATATTGTGTAGGCATCAGATGAGGATAGGGTGGGAGACCATGTCAAATGCCCCAGAGAGGTCTAGGAGGATGAGGGCCGCTGTGTTCCATCTTCATCTGTACAGGATCATGCAGAATTCTGTGGCAGCAATGAGGGCTATTTTCATGCTGTGGCTGGGTCTGACGCTGGACAGCTTGATGTCGAGGAGTTGGTGGTTGCTGAGATGGCCGGTGAGGTGCCTGTTAATAAGTTTCTCTAGCACTTTGATTCTGTATGGAGCTGGGAGATTGGTCTTTAGTTGGCATGTCTAGATGGGTCCATGGTTTATTGAGCAGTGGGAGGACTGTGGCATGTTTCCTTGTGTCTGCCAAGGTGGCTGAAGAGATTGAGGCATCGAAGATAGGTGTGAGTTCTTTGCTGATGGGTTGAAGTTCTCTCATGAAGCTGTGGTGGGGGCAGGCTTTTACTGGACTCTGGAGTGGATAGAATTCATGGTGGCAGTGGTCTCACTTGGGTTGATGACGGGCCATTACTTTATCATAGTCACTTCTTCAGAAGATGGGGTTAAGGCGGTCTAATTTTCCTGCAACTTAGTGCAATTATGAATGACTCGACAAAAGTGTCTTATGCCTGGTAGACTGCTGAAGTTGTGCCCGCTCTGGCCCAGTATTTCTGGAATATTTCCAGCAATGACTGGCCCTGGTATCCCCACGGTCCTAAGGCTTGGCACACTGTTCACTTGTTAAACAACTTGTCAACCAAGCTGCCCAAGTTAGGGAACCACACTGCTCCTCTCACTCTGGTCTTTGGTCTAGATTTAGCATTTGGTGGAAGGAATACTCTGTCATAAACGTGAGTGATATCCGGAGCTCTATATTACAAAGTTATTTGTATTCTACGTAGCAAGCTCTAAGGAAGGACTTTTCTATTCACAATTACTATAAGGTATACAATGGAAAATTTGTAGTGCTTTGAAGTCAGGATGACAATCCTTTTAGCTGTGCTCCTCGAAGTAATAATTTGTTAGGTGTCACATGTAACATCAACCAATGTGTTGAGGGTGTTGCAGGTTTCCTCACTATGGTAGATCTGACCATGCAACACGTCCTTCTATGAATTTTGCTGTGTTCCACCCATGTCAATTTGCAAGAATTCTTTTGTCGATGCTTCTTGATTCACCTCTTCTCTGGAGGTCGACGTGGTCCTATCCGTTCATCTATCAACTGTATGTACTATTTGGTTTCTTTTGTTTGCATCGCTTACTATTCTTCGGTAGAACGTGGGCATCCAGATAATCAGCAGGGTTGTTAATTTCCATTTTTACTGAAATTCTAAGAAATATTTCTGGAATTGCAGTAGCCACTGTTCAAAGTCAGCATAAGATTTCAATGGAAGAGTAGAATTAGTGGTTCAGGGTCTGTTTCTAGTTGCGACTGGCGGGGAAGAGACGTGTTTGCTTGCGTGGTCCCTCTTTCCCGTACAATCCTAGGAATTTTTTCTTCCACCATGACACTTGCTCATGCCTGACTACGTCGGATCGATATGTGACCCTGGAGAGACAGCTCTTTTTAACTTAGGAAAGCCACTTTAATATAATCCTAGGAATTTTTCCTTCATCATGACGCTTGCTTATACCTGACTACGTCGGATCGATATGTGACCCTGGAGAGATAGCTCTCTTCAACTTAGGAAAGCCACTTTAAGATGGCGCCCGTTCACTTGATGTCATTGAATGCAGAACTGGTGGTTTGTGGTTCTGGAAATCTGTGGTTATATAGACCGAAGGTATTACCATTTAAGAAATTGTTTGTAAACGGCGGTTGTTTTAGGCCATTTTTGATTTTATGTCCATTCCTCTACTGGAGGTATATATTACCTGTGGATCCATACATGATGGAATTATAAGCTTAGATATCGCGAATGGCACACACTTTTCATGTATTAAATTTTTCTAAACTATAACCCACAGTTGGGGACATATTATCGTATGAGGAATTTTTATTCCCATACCTCTAGCCTACTTTGCCCCGAATTTTAAATAAGAGGATACCCTTGTAATATGGTGACTGCGCGCGCTTGAATACAATTAGCGCATACGCGGTTCATGACGCACTACGTAGAACATGCGCATTGTCCTAAACGCCCTACTTAATGCCGGCGAGCAATGGCGCGTTTGTTTGAAAGTCCGGATGAGGGATTAGCTTTGTGGGCGTCAACATTGACCAGGTGAGTGAGGCTTGTGGTTTCTCCATGCGACACGGGTGCTCGAGGGGCCCCGGTGTTGCCGCTAAAGACTTCGGTGTGAGCACTTTGTGGTAGCTACGTTGCGTCACTGTATCGCGGGTTTATATGCTATATGTATGCACTTAACTTGTGACCTCTTTTTGCCATGGGAACAAGACTTGTGTGTCTCTTATGCAACACGGGTGCCCTATGGGAGCATTTGTTAGTATATGAATATGTAATTATTGGCAGGCATTTTAATGAGGATGCCTTGACTAGCCTTGTTTTTGGCGTGAGCACTTTGTTGTGGCTGCGTTGTATCGCGGGGTTATACGCTATATGTACTCACAATATTTGTGTCCTCTTCTTATCATGGGAACAAGGCCTGTGCGTTTGTTATGCCATACGGGTGCCTTGTTGATATATGAATATGCAATTATTGGTAGGCTTTTTAATGAGGATGCCTTGATACTGTCTGTTCGCCCATGATTGGTGGCGAAAATTTTTGAATGGATATTGTTCTTTATATTAGGATTATTGGCCGCTACACTGGCCTTCGGAAATATGAGATGCTGAAAGAGATTATCCATTACGATTCAGCGGTTTTGTGGATGTGGAGGTAAGATGACCCCTGGAGACCCCTGTGGGTAGAAATCGACAAACATTTGGTTAGACCATGATTTTTGTCACCCCTCCTCCTTTCTAATCCATTGCCTATCCGACCTGTAGGTGGATAGGGTGTTGTTATAAACATATGGCGGGAATTAGGGTGTGCAAGATGTGAAAAGCACGCAATGATTTCTTGTGTCCTCCCTCTGCTAGGACTTGGGCTAACATTTTGGGCCCTCCTACTTGGACGATTGTGGGACACTGGAACTGATAAGTTCAACAGTCCTTTTTCTTGCGGTAAGACGCCATCTTTTAAGTGATTTCGATAACGTTCTGGTGGGGTGTCAATTAATCAATGTTTTTGATAATAATTTTTAACATAATTTGTTGATCCCACATGTATGGCAGGAGTTGCAGTACTTACTCTTACATGCAACCCTTAGTTTTTGTTCTTATCTTTCTTACTATAACTTAGGATTTTATCTACCTTGGTTGGGCTTTGGGAAATATTGACTCACGTACACAGATCAATCGGACCGAGATTAAGATAACTGAGGTGAGACCCATAGATGGGTTTGTGTTTTCTTTTCCCTTCTCCCTTTTGTTGCGCTTTTCTTCAATTTATTCCCACCGTTTTCGTATACATTTCATGTTTTGAGACCAGATTTGTTTTGTACTTTTTTGATAAATTTCATAATATGATGATCCTCTATCAAGTGTATACCAAATGGGAAATTAATTTGTTTGCCTTGTAAATATTTTAATGCGTACAGTTTTGTCTTATAATTTAGGATGTCCATTTGTGTATTGTGTTAGGTCTGTATGGTTTAGATTTGTGTTTAGCAATTTTATGGTGACTTTTTATATATATATATATATGTTGTGCTTTCTTTCTTTTATGATATATTTGTGTTGATATATGTAAATATGTTATGTATCTTGATTTTCTTGTGCTGTTCTATGAATGTTATGGAATTATGTGTTTGGTTTATATATATATATATATATTATCTACTGGCGGTCGCCAGTAGATAGTTATAGTTAGGACCTATTTTCCATAGGAAATCCGCGACATTCTATTTGAAATAACTCTTGCGTCGGTTGACGAATCTTCGCGAAATTTTCAAACTTTATGGCCCGCTCCGGTCCGCTCCTACCCTGAAAGTCTCAGGGTGATTCGGAAAGCGGGAGCCGAGAAAAAAGGGGGGTCCCAAAACGTTTTCCCCATTCATTTTCCCATAGGAAACTTTAGACACGGCTACAGCCCGAACTGCTGAACGGAATTACACCAAATTTGGCAAAGAGGTAGTTCTTGGTTCAGAAAGAACCCTTTTTGTTAAATGGTGTAAATCCGTTCAGTAGTTGCGGAGAAATTAAAAAAATAAGAGTCAAAAAATCAATTTCCCATAGGAAACTTTAGACACGGCTACAGCCCGAACTGCTGAACGGAATTACACCAAATTTGGCAAAGAGATAGTTCTTGGTTCAGAAAGAACCCTTTTTGTTAAATGGTGTAAATCCGTTCAGTAGTTGCTGAGAAAATCAAAAGTAAAAGTACATATATATCTATGGGCACGGAGGATCCGCGCACCCTCCCGATCACGAGCTGCATCTCTAATTGGCTGTCAACACTCCAAATCAGGAAGTGTTGGCAGCCATTTTATCCTCGGTAGAACCGAGGGACAGAAACAAGTGCGCAAAGCGCAAAAAGGGGGAAGGGTAGCAACACCCTGACCCCCTAGGTCTGCTCAGGGGGTCCCACAAGGACCCCTGGGCAAACATTTTTTTTTTTTTAAATCGGCAGGATGCGCTTAGGGTGCGCGGATCCTGCCGAAAAATCGAAGCGCGGTCTCCCGCGCTCGACTGTATTTGCCCCCGGGTGGTCCAAGTCCCGGGGGCATGGTGGGGGTTAAATTTATGTATGGGGGCCTCAAAGGGCCCCCAAGCCCCGGGGACCGCCACCCCTGGGGCTTTCATTTTAAAATGGTGCGGGAGGGCACTGAGCCCTCCCGCAGCCCCGGGGACCACCACCTCCCCGGGGCTTCTTTTTTTACAATTTCCTGTGTGGGGGCTCGAGCCCCCCACACGCCCCGGGACCGCCACCTCCCGGGGCACTAACAAATTAAAATGGGGGTCTGTTTTGGACCCTCGAAGCCCGGGGACCACCACCTCCCGGGGCTTTGCTGATGTGGGGAGGGGGCCGCGCGGCCCCCTCCTGGAGCCTGTGGTGGCCCTGGGGACCGCCACCCCCAGGGCCGGCTCCTGCAGTGTCCCGGGGTGCCTACCCCCGGGACACTACTGTTTGCAATGACAGGACGGGAGCCTCGCGGCTCCCGTCCTGTCATTGCAAACTGCTTTGGATATTGGAAGATATCGCTTCCAATATCCAAAGACAATTGCTTTTCCACATGGGGAGCAGCATGTTAGCTGCTCCCCGTGTGGAAAGCAATGCCGGCTCCCTTAGGACACGGGAGCCGGCGGGACTGTGGGGGTTTGGGGACCCCCCACAGTCCCCAACCAGAGGCCAGGCCCCGGGGGATGGGGTCCCCAGGGCAAAGGAGGCCTGAGGAGTGGGGCCACGCAGCCCCCTCCTTAAAATTAATTTAAAAGTGTGGCCATGCCCGGGGGATGGGGTCCCCGGGGCAGGATTCGGCCACAGGAGGGGGGCCACGCGGCCCCTTCCCGTTTAATTTAAAAAATAAAAAAAAGGGGTAAGGCCCTGGGGGATGGGGTCCCCAGGGCCCAAAAATAGGAAAAGGAAGGGGGCCACACAGCCCCGCTTCAGGAAAAAAACGATCGGGCCCGCAGGCCCCGCCCCTTCCTTCACCACTCTGCAAACGCGCCCTGGCGCGTTTGCAGATGGGGAAGTAATTACACTTCAATATGGGGTCCCTGAGGGCCAACTAGCTCACCAGGAACCTCCAGTATGCGCTAGGGGCTGCGTTGCAGAGAGGTGTACAGAGGCCACGCCCCTTTATACACCTCTCTGCAACGCAGCTCTGTGGCGCTTTGGAGGTACATGGTGGGCTAGTTGGCCCCCAGGGACCCTCAGGATTCAAGGGGACTTAATCCCCCAACTTAAAACGCGCCACGGGCGCGTTTGCACAGTGGTGAAGGGAGGCGGGGCTTCAGGTGACATGTGTGCAAGCAGGCCCCGTGGCGCGCTTTAAGATGAGGAATTAAATCCCCTTCAATCCTGAGGGTCTCTGGGGCCAACTAGCCCAACAGGTACATCCAGAAAGCGCCACAGAGCTGCGTTGCAGAGAGGTGTAAAGGGGTGTGGCCTCTCTACACGTCTCTGCAACGCAGCCCCTGGCGCATACTGGAGGTTCCTGGTGGGCTAGTTGGCCCCTAGGGACCCTCATGATTCAAGGGGACTTAATCCCCCAACTTAAAACGCGCCACGGGGCGCGCTTGCACAGATGTCACCTCAGGCCCCGCCCCTCCCTTCACCATTGTGCAAATATTCCTCTAAAATCTGCCGAAATACGAATTCCGATTTACTCACCTGTTATAAGGAGAGACCTCAGTGCTGTATCTTTCAGCCCAGTACTGGTCCTGAAAAGTAATTTTAACCGTACTTACCAGTAACTTGAATTTCCTTCCATAGGCTAACATTGACTGGTTTCACTTGGAAATTCTTCTAAGTGTGGAGTTTTGGAACTTTAAAATATTCCTCTAAAATCAGCCGAAATATGAATTCCGATTTACTCACCTGTTATCAGGAGAGACCTCAGTGCTGTATCTTTCAGCCCAGTACTGGTCCTGAAAAGTAATTTTAACCGTATCTTACCAGTAACTTGAATTTCCTTCCATAGGCTAACATTGACTGGTTTCACTTGGAAATTCTTCTAAGTGTGGAGTTTTGGAACTTTAAAATATTCCTCTAAAATCAGCCGAAATACGAATTCCGATTTACTCACCTGTTATCAGGAGAGACCTCAGTGCTGTATCTTTCAGCCCAGTACTGGTCCTGAAAAGTAATTTTAACCGTACTTACCAGTAACTTGAATTTCCTTCTGTAGGCTAACATTGACTGGTTTCACTTGGAAATTCTTCTAAGTGTGGAGTTTTGGAACTTTATAATATTCCTCTAAAATCAGCCGAAATACGAATTCCGATTTACTCACCTGTTATCAGGAGAGACCTCAGTGCTGCATCTTTCAGCCCAGTACTGATCCTCAAAAGTAATTTTAACCGTACTTACCAGTAACTTGAATTTCCTTCCATAGGATATCATTGCCTGCTTTTGCTGAAAAAGTTTCTGTGTTGAATTTTGAAACATACAAATATTCCTCTAAAATCAGCCGAAATCCGAATTCTGATTTATTCACCTGTTATCAGGAGAGACCTCAGTGCTGCATCTTTCAGCCCAGTACTGGTCCTGAAAAGTAATTTTAACCGTACTTACCGGTAACTTGAATTTCCTTCATAGGCTAACATTGACTGGTTTCACTTGGAAATTCTTCTAAGTGTGGAGTTTTGGAACTTTATAATATTCCTCTAAAATCAACCAAAGTACGAATTCCAATTTACTCACCTGTTATCAGGAGAGACCTCAGTGCTGTATCTTTCAGCCCAGTACTGGTCCTGAAAAGTAATTTTAACCGTACTTACCAGTAACTTGAATTTCCTTCCATAGGCTAACATTGACTGGTTTCACTTGGAAATTCTTCTAAGTGTGGAGTTTTGGAACTTTATAATATTCCTCTAAAATCAGCCGAAATACGAATTCTGATTTACTCACCTGTTATCAGGAGAGACCTCAGTGCTGCATCTTTCAGCCCAGTACTGGTCCTGAAAAGTAATTTTAACCGTACTTACCGGTAACTTGAATTTCCTTCATAGTCTAACATTGACTGGTTTCACTTGGAAATTCTTCTAAGTGTGGAGTTTTGGAACTTTATAATATTCCTCTAAAATCAACCAAAGTACGAATTCCAATTTACTCACCTGTTATCAGGAGAGAACCCAGTGCTGCATCTTTTAGCCCAGCACTGACCCTGAAAAGTAATTTTAACCGTACTTACCAGTAACTTATATTTTCTTCCATAGGAATCCATTGTCTAGTTTTCAGCAGAAAAGTTTCAAAGTGTCGATTTTCACAAACTACAAATATTCCTTAAAAATAGCCTGTATGACTTAAACGCATTCTTTCAACTGTTTACAGGAGATGCACCAGTGCTGGATCCAGGATCCAACACTGAGTAAGAAAAAGTAACGATAACAGTTTTTACCTGCTAAGTGAATTTCCTTCCATAGGATAACATTGGTGATTCTATGAGAAAAAGTTTCTGTCAACTTTTAAAATACAATAATATTCCTTAAAAATCACTACTGTAACCAAAACGCTTTTACTCAACTGTTTACAGGAGATGTCCCAGGACTGAATCTAGGATCCAGTCCTGTGTTTAGAAAAGTAATCCATAAAGTAACTAATTGTATTTAACTAGAAATTCACATTGAGCTGAATGTTGCATTGTGTTTGAAAATGTGTTGCCCATTGCAACAACTGTAACTACTGTACTTAAAAGTCTATTGCCTATGTGAAAAGTATTTAAACTAAAGTAATTCATTCTGAGAAAGTATTTTTGTAATGTAATGTATAATGTAATTACAATGTAATTTAAAAAATAAAATATGTAAAAAAAAATGGTTTCTAAAAATGTAGTAAATCAGTATGAAAAAAATAAATATAACAATTAATACATTTAAAAATTGTCATTTACAAAACCTTTGAAATTCACTGAAAAACCGTAGGTTTCAGACATGTTATAGTTAGAAATTAGCATTTAAAAACCTTTGAAATTCACTGAAAAAACCATAGGTTTCAGGCACGTTATAGTTAGAAATTTGCATTTAAAAACCTTTGAAATTCACTGAAAAAACCATAGGTTCCAGACATGTTATAGTTAGGAATTAGCATTTAAAAACCTTTGAAATTCACTGAAAAAACCATAGGTTTCAGATATGTTATAGTTAGAAATTAGCATTTAAAAACCTTTGAAATTCACTGAAAAAACCATAGGTTTCAGATATGTTATAGTTAGAAATTAGCATTTAAAAACCTTTGAAATTCACTGAAAAAACCATAGGTTTTAGGGACAGTTATAGTTAGTTGGACATTGCACTCGTACAAAACCCGTGAAATTCCCCCGTTATAGTTAGTTCAGCTAACTATAACTCGCCCCCGCAATGCACTGCTGATGACGTCACATATTACATCACTCATGACATGGTCAGTGACATCACTGATGACATCACTGATGACATCTCAAATGACATCACTGATGACATCATCCACGTGATAATCTGATGCAGCTCTTCACACCCTAATATAACCTTTGATACACCCAATCTAAATTACAGACTGCCATTCGCAAAACCGTAGACACTCCAACACCAATAACTACATACCCACTCACTGATTCTTAGGTCTACACACACACATCCACTCACTCACCCGTACAGTCACTCATACTTATGGTCACTCAGTACAGGACTATCATATGCACTCTTACTCCTATATAGACACTCAAACACCGCCACTCATCCATAGAGGTACTCACACACCTAGTCAGTCATGCAAATAATTAAACACACTGCCATTTACTCACCTATACAGTTATACACACACCAGCTCACTTAATCATACAAATACTAGCACATTGTTACGCTCTTATACAATCACTGATACAAGCACACACTCATCCATACAGCCACTATCACAATCACTCACTCTCGCTTATAGCTATTTATATACTCCAACACACATATATACTGCCTTTCACATATGTAGTTACTCACACATGTACCACTGGGACATACATTCACTCACTAACACACTCTTACACACACTTACCTACCCATACAGTCTATCACAGATGCACTCTTGAAACCATCCACCCAGTGAATCACCCACTCACACATCTATGCACAGTCGCACACACCCCATCCACACAAACACTCAGGCACCCATACAGATACTCAGACAACAAATCAATAACTCTTATAGACACTCATGTAGCTATTCACAAACCCATGCAGCCACTTACACAGCAACAGACAGATACAGACATTCACCCAGTTTAGTCACTAACCCATGCATTCAGTAAGATACGTTTAATCACTCACTTATAGAATTAGTCACGCACCTACTAAATCATCCATACAGACACTTATACACCCACTCATTCTTCAATACGCCTTTCCCTATATATATTAAAAATATTTAAACTTTACAGAAACACACAGTCACTGGATGATATCAGTGATGTCATTTGAGATGTCATCAGTGATGTCATCAGTGATGTCACTGACCATGTCATGAGTGATGTAATATGTGACGTCATCAGCAGTGCATTATGGGCGCGAGTTATAGTTAGCTGAACTAACTATAACGGGGGAATTTCACGGGTTTTGTACGAGTGCAATGTCCAACTAACTATAACTGTCCCTAAAACCTATGGTTTTTTCAGTGAATTTCAAAGGTTTTTTAAATGCTAATTTCTAACTATAACATATCTGAAACCTATGGTTTTTTCAGTGAATATATATATATATATGTTGTTTGTAATTTTTATATGTTGGTTTATATTTAAGTGTGATTTAGTCTGGTTTTATTTGTGTGTTTTTTCAGCCATGACGAAGTTCCATTTGGAACGAAACGCCTTGGCTGATGTCCAATTTTAACTACTACTACAATAAAGGATATTTTTGGGATATACTTGGAGCTCACTGACTTTGTTCTGGTGCACCTTCCTTCTCTTTACGAATTTACTTATCTGGTTTCCAGTGGAGTGGAAGTGCGGTGAACTCTGGAAGCTGTTGCACAGACTATCTAATTGTTTTTCCCAATCTAGGAACTGAGGTGCTGAACCGTGGTCAGCCGCATTTTGTCTTTCTATTCATACAATGGAAAATTTGTAGTGCTTTGAAGTCAGGATGACAATCATTTTTAGCTGTGTTCCTCGAAGTAATAATTTGTTAGGTGTCACATGTAACATCAACCAATGTGTTGAGGGTGTTGCAGGTTTCCTCACTATGGTAGATCTGACCATGCAACACGTCCGTCTATGAATTTTGCTGTGTTCCACCCATGTCAATTTGCAAGAATTCTTTTGTTGATGCTTCTTGATTCACCTCTTCTCTGGAGGTCGACGTGGTCCTATCCGTTCATCTATCAACTGTATGTACTATTTGGTTTCTTTTGTTTGCATCGCTTACTATTCTTCGGTAGAACGTGGGCATCCAGATAATCAGCAGGGTTGTTAATTTCCATTTTTTACTGAAATTCTAAGAAATATTTCTGGAATTGCAGTAGCCACTGTTCAAAGTCAGCATAAGATTTCAATGGAAGAGTAGAATTAGTGGTTCAGGGTCTGTTTCTACTTGCGACTGGCTTCCATAGTGGGACAGGTGGAAGTGTCAGCACTCCCACAGGATGGCTATGGCTTCCTTTTCTATATGTGAATAGCATTGCCAGTTTCAATCAGCACCCGGCTGGCACAAGCCCCCTGGAGCCTGGTCGAAGTTTTCATGCAGTTGGAGTGGGCCTGCACCTAATCCTGTTGGGACAGCTTTGAGTACCAGCTCTGTCAGTTTGGTGTTATTGTAGTATTTCATTGTAGTGGAGGTAGATAGTGCCAAATTTGGGGACTATAATTCTTTATTGTGGTATACTTTCCCTCATGAGCAGCACCCTCGTCTGTTTCTGATTCTGTCCACTTTCTCCTGATTTGCTGAAATTTGTATCCTTGAAAAACCATAATTTTATTAAGTTGTTTCTTTTTAATTACAACTTTTGAATTTACTTAAGATATGCTCACAGATACCTTTGCATACAGCTGCAACTATACGGTAGTCAGTGGACTGGAGTACTGAGCCAGTCATTTGGTTGCCTCCCCCTTAAGCTCCTTTGCATCACAGCAAACTTTATCTTTGCTATCCAAACTCTATACAATCTAAACAATCATATCCCCACTTCAACACACCACCACTAAGCTAGATAGCTCACTGCCAAGAACCATGCTTTGTACAAGTTCCTGACACTTGTTGTGAAAGCAGTTAACAGTCTTGCTCCAAAATGCATCTCTAACATGTTATTACAATACACACGCACTTGAATTCTATGATCTGCCAAGATGACCCTTCTAACTGCACGCAAACCACCTTGTAACATCTGAGCATTCAGGCCCTTCCAGCATCTAGACCCCTTGCAAGGGAACTCCCTACTCCTAGACATCCGTGCTACACTCTATAAGACATATAGGGGCCTACTTATTAAAAAGTAACGTAGAGCAGCGAGTCACCTTGCTGCGCTGCGCTACAGGAAAAGGGTAGGAATGCGCCTTATCTAACACAATACGGCACATTCCTGCCTTTTCCCAAGTGCCAACGCAGGCACCCATGCAGCATGGTGCAAGGGTGCCCCCGTTGCATGCAGGAATGTTTTTATGCAGGAAGGGACTCCTTCCTGCACAAAAACAACCCCCTGAGGCACATTCCTCCATGTGTGCTGCAGAATTCAGCACACCTAGAAAGAGAAAGTAACAAGGAAAAATAAAGATATTTCTCCTCATTATGCGGCCCCTGGGAAGGTGTAGCATTTTGGCACATTCCCAGCTCTACCAGCAATGGTAAATCTGGGAATGCATCAAAATCCATGGAAGTTACGTGGGAACACCCACGCAATGTCCATGGAAAACCTCATCGAGTAACTAGAGTAACGCAACGCAGCGATATGCACTCTGTTGCGTTACTCCTGATTTATAAAGCCACACAGGGCCACGCAAAGTGGCCTTGCATGGCTTGATAAATCGCATTTTAGGGTTTTGCTTCGCGCACCATTTGGCATTTGAAAAAATAGAGTGAATACTTCATGCTTGTGTGTTCCATTAGTTGGATATTTGTCGTAGTATTAGCTATATGTATTTTCCACAAATGCCATCACACAACTGGTGTGACTAATCCATACAACTGCTACTGTTCTGAATTATGTAACAATCCTACTTCACATCAATCATTGTATCACCATTGTTGACATGTAAATCATCTCTGTTCAAAATGTTGATACTGATAAACTATATTATAAATAAATACTTCATCACATGGCACTCAGTCATAATTTTCCCCAGACACCCCCTTTTGTCATTCAAGGCTATGATGTTACCTGGGGATGTCCACATATGTCAATGTAATGATTTGCCCCTAGCACTCTAGATGCCAGCCACTATTATGCTGCTTTTCAAGTGCCCTCCCCCAATATGCCGCTGGCATCCCTCATAGGCTAATTAATTCCATGATACGTTCCAGGTGTCCTCTACTATATAGGTCACCATGCCCCTCACAACAATATTGCAAGTCACCAAGGAGTTTCATGACCATCATCGTGTATGTCAGGAGGCACTTTATTCCTTATAATACATGATCACACCATCATCTTTCACAAAAACCACTTAAATCGTTGGAGCGTAGCTCTTTCATATGAAAGAAAGAGCATGTTTGCAAACATGTAGTATAAAAATAGAATCTCTAGTGTAAAATTAAATAAATAAAAAAGCTGTTGGGTATATTGCAAGAAGATATTAGTAGATATTAATATGCTAGTTTTATTTTTTTTGAAAGACACAGTAGAAAAATGTAAGACGCTGCTAACTTTTGTATAACTTCCCATCGAGGGCAAAAAAATAAATGTTGCCATAAATATCTCCTTTCTTCTTGTCAATGTACAGCTAGAAAAACAGAGCAGGAGATAGAAAAGCAAAGCTTCGTTTTTCATTCTTTAATTATTCTCTGTGACCTGACCTGCATTTCCCCTGGCTGCTGGCTCTTGGCTCCAGGCATTGTGATGTCAGAATTCAACTGTAATAAGTTATTACAGCTGAGTTCTGATGTCATTTCAAAATCTTTATTCGGCTATCAAAAGAAAAAACAGCCATAAAAGTACATACAATAAGATACATCTAAAAGAATAAACACACGGTTTACAGTACCAATTATTAAGAGCAATTCATTTCTTAAATTATAACAGAATGCTTTTCCTTGCATTGATCGATTTGAGGATGAACAGGGCGACATTGTAACATGTGAGGGGATCCTCTAATGTCACCAAAAATTCCATAGCTAATTTTTGGGACCTGATATTATGGGCAGCAAACAAAGGTTTAAGATAAAAACATCTAAAATTACGGTAAAAATGACAGAATAATAAAAAGTGCAATGTGCTTTGTTTACTTATGTTGTCACACGGACATGGTACCAAATCCGGTGGATGAGACTGCATTTTAGGAAATGCGTCAAGGTAATGGGCAATGCCACATCTCAATCTCAGTAGCACAAAACGGTGCTGTACATAGGTCACATATGACAAATAGTTATTAGCTCCCTCCTTTAGATTAAAGGATTTATATAAGGCGACGGTTGGTTTATTTAGCTCCGATTTTACTCTAAGGTCCCGCCTTTGTTGCAAGAAGGAGTCTTTGATCTCTTTCTTTGTAAAGGACAATATTTTTGTAGAGTCCGACCATACTGATAAATTAAGCAAATTTCCTAATGTGGCGTTAATATAGGATAACCACGGAATTCTTAACACATCGTTCAAATTTAAACAATCTAAAATTATTGACCTGGTAAAAGCCGTCTCTTCCCGTCTCCAAATTGAGGCCCATAATAGCAGTGGCCCAGCCACTAAGGAATCTGCTAAAAATTGAAGCCCCACCTCATGATGTACAATGGTATTTGATACAGAGGATGGTAAATACAACAAGCGTTTTAAAAAATCAGTTTTCTTCTGTTTGCAGGGCCAAGCTATTAGTGAAACCCCAAAGACCTGCCCCATAGAGGGCTGTGCTTACTCCTTTAGCTTTATAAATGGCTACCATTTCATTGGTTGGACGATTTCCTAGTTTTGAAGAGAATTTAAAAATCCCTTGATTGACCCTGCTCATTTTAGCTCTGGTATTTAAAATATGTTGGGTCCATGGGCCATTTCCCGAAAATAAAATACCAAGGTAGCAGAAGGAGTTCACTGTGTGTATTGGGGTGCTATCAATAAAGAAGGTTTTACAAGGTTTCTGTTTGGCCCCGCAAATCATGGTTAATATTTCGATTTGTTGATTATCATTCTCCTTTGTGTCATAAAATCTGAGAAACCATCCATCAGTCTCTGGAGGCCTAGTGGCGTACGTGCTAGTAGTACTGCGTCGCCCGCATATAACAATACAGGTATCGGACAACCAGCCACCCTCGGGCGTCAGCCTGTATCGATTGCAAATGGTTGTCTACCCCGTTAATAAAATGGGAGAATAAAATTGGCGCTAACACGCACCCTTGCCGTATGCCCCGCCCTACTTTGAATTTAGATGAACAGTCGCCCTGGGGGCCAAAGCGGGCTTGGCTAGTTAGGTTCTCATATAGATGGGAAAGGAAGCCAACAATCGCCCCAGGGGCTCCCATGGAGGTCAGAGTTTGCCAGAGTAGATTATGGTCGACTAAATCAAAAGCACTACTGAGGTCGGCAAAGCATAAGTACAAGGTGCCTGCCTTTGTCCTAGTATACTTACTGATAAGTACCTCTAGGTTGATGCATTGTACAATTGCCCCAAGTCGTTTCCTAAACCCATACTGCACAGGGGTTAGGATAGAATACTCCTGCGCCCGTTCCTCCAATCTCATTAGTATAACCCTACTCATATTTTCAAGGCAGTATCTAGGAGTGAAATGGGGCGGTAATTTTTAGGATCTGTTTTGTCCCCTTTCTTGTATATGGGGACAATGATGGATTCGCCCCATGTCTGAGGTATTGTATCAGTTGCAGCTGAATTGAACACTCTAGTTAAGATAGGTGCGGATTTAAAAACGCCAACTGGGACACCATCAGGGCCTGGTGCCCGTCCCCCAGCACACTCCTGAATGGCCTGGAGAACTTCTTCATTAGTAATGTTCAGGGGAGGGGGCGTCCCTTCACACAGTGCTCCAAGTCAAACCCCCCCAAGGTCTCCCCATTGTTGCTAAAGATCCTGGTAAAATGTGTCACCCATTTATCCGAGGGGATAAAAGAGCAAAACTCTGGGATGTCATCGTTCTTTAAGAAGGGTGCATTTACTGTATCCCAGAAAAGTTTATTATTCCTAGTTTTTACAGAAATAGCCAGATTTTCCCACGCTTCAGCCTGTAATTTCTTTTTCCGGGCAGCTATGGCTAATTTATACTCGCTTCGTAGGGATTTAATAATCGATATATCTCACAGTGATTTAGACAATGCATCATTTAACACCTGTAATGCTTGAGTGCAAGTACCATCAAACCATCCCATTTTGTTATTGCCTGATGTACCTATCTGCCTGGTTAAAAGTGATTTAATAGATATTGTAATACAGTGAAAATTTGCAATCACTATATTTGGAGTGATCTCATCCTGAAGACAATAGGCTATTTCTCGATGGTTAGACACTATTATTTGATGCATAGTCAGGCATGGGTCGACACCTGTCCACTTGATTCTAACGCCATTAGCCCTAAGAGGGTTGATATAATTGACTAAGTCATATACTTCACTCCTTTGACCCCAGAAGAAAAACGATAGAGTGGGTAAGCTGTGGTCACTAAATATGGAGGGAACAACGCTAGGGTTGCCACACCTGCAGATAGCATGGGCAGACACTAGTATATGATCAATGGTGGAGTACATATTTCTCCCTGTAAAAGTTGGCAGTAAGCCTCCTTTGGGTCCACGGCCCCCCCTGAGTAGATGGAAATCATATTTTGAGATCATCCAAATTTAGGGCTTCTCTATACTCATTATGGCGGAAATGGTCATTTCCCTCACCGTCTATGTAGATGTGGCTGCATGCCTGATTATTAGGTACATCACATGCCTGTATGTTAAAGTCTCCTGCCCATAGCAATACATAATCAGTGCAAATTGGGGCTAAGAATGTTTCCATCATTTGTTTGCTGTAACAAGAATGTTTCAAGGGCACGGTCAAGGGCTGTTACCACATTTGTATGTGTGGAATCAAAAACATTGTTATAAAAATGTACAACTATCAGATCTTTCCCTCTGAGTTCTGATGTCAATTCTTTATAATTGGCGACTCGGTGCATTACAATTTGCAGATTATAAAGAAATTAAGAGACAGGTTTTTATACAGGGATTGCAGAATCCCTTCTATTATATAGTTGTGTCAATTTATAAATAACAGGTCTGTCCCACAATATTATAAATACCATAACATTCAGTGGCTGGTACCCAACTATAACTTACCCCTCTTACACTCACCAGAGACACGTCTACTATGGGGCTTGCCCATCACCAGAACTGTACAAGCGAATAAACGAGTCATCACCAAACAAACAGGCATGAAATAACAGAAGGGATTTGTCACATACTACTAGTCAATCAGAGGACTTTAATCTGGTCCACCACTGCAGGTCCACATTAACTACACACTATGACTGCTTCTTTACATCTCACAATGACACTCAGATATCGGATGATAGTAACAAAGTTCAATCCACCAGATTTATCCACTTTTTTTTTTCTCCAACCATGCCCTCTCAGGACCAGTACTATAAGCAAACTGTCAGATTGGAAAACCCAGTGCTGTAACCAGCTGAGCAGACCATGAGCATACGAAACACCATAAAGGGACCTGCAAAGCTGCTCAAAGTTGCCAGCTTATTGAAAATCATAAACTATGTGGCTATCTCACACACCTCGCAACTTACCACAACGCTACTTGCTGTGTCCCAGAACATAATTACTGCACCTTTGCAGTCATCACACATGACTTGGAAACACTTTCCACATACGGTCACAAAAAAAATCAAGGGGCCCGATTCACAAAAGTAATCTGAGACAAAATCCTAACTTTACGACTTTTGGTACTCAAAAAAGGCATTTAGGAGTAGTAAAGTTAGGATTCCTAACTTTACTACTCCTAAAATGAGACAAAATCCTAACTTTATGACTTTCGGTATTCACAAAAGGCATTTGGAGTAGTAAAGTTAGGATTCTTACAGAATGTAACTGATTCATCAGCCTTTCCTCCATTACAGAGCAAAGGAGAGAGGGAGGCTGTAGTAATGATGGAAAATGGCTGTCATTATGTTCCTTGTCAGCTATAAGGAAGTGTCTTTGGCACTGATGCTGGCCAGAGTTAATTTTGCATGCCAGCACTGCACTGCTGCAAGCTGAAGAAAGAAAAGAAATTTGCAAAATATCCAAAAGGAAATTGCATGAAATTGGAATATTAGTTGAGGGGGTGATCAAACCCACCTCAAAAAATAATCATAATCCTTAGCAAGGTGCACCACTACTAGTAGTCACTACTAGTAACTAAAGTCACTAAACAAACCTGTGCTTATCTCTCTAGTACTTTGGCACAAAGCAGTCAGGCTTAACTTAGAGGCAATGGGTAAAGATTTATGCAGTACTCAAACAATAATAAAGTGAAAACACCACACAAGAAAAAACCCAGACCAATTTAGAAAAATAGAGTGTGTTAATAAATAAAATGACACCAAAATGACAAACATTCAAAAAGTAGAACCGTAGATATGAATTTTTAAAATTTGAATTAAAATAAAGTGGCAAAAAGCACATAGCATCAACTGCAGTCATCTGGTCGTGCTAAACCAATCCAAATCAACTGTTAAGGCTGACTGCGATGGATTCACATTGGTGAGGCAGGCTGCAAGCTGGATTCAAAGCAGGACTGGACCATGGTGGGTTGCTGAAGAGCGGGGTCCAAGGCGGTCATTGTCGAATCCGGGAAAGTTCAGAGCAGGCAAAGTCTGTGACCAGGAAGGCCTCATTGTCAATGAGATGTTGCTCAGCATCGGTCCAGATGAAGCCCTTTTTGTTTGGACTTAGAACCGTTTTTATTAGTCAGAACCCCTTCAGCGGGGTAAACCAGCAAGCAGAGGCCGACCGGCGATTCGACATTGATAGCTGCAGCTTCGACTGCGATCCCTGTCTCCGTCGGTTCCCCAGGCAGAAAGTTTGCAAAAAGTTTCTAAGTCCCATCTTTTTCAGTGTGGACAGGACGAGTACACTCTGTCCATCCCCTAAATTAGTTCTGGACAGTTCTTCCCCTTTCACTGGGTTTGGCACTGGCATGTGTAGAGAGACAAAAGGGAAGCATGTCTTGGTTTAAGCTTCAGCAGCTAGTGACAGGGTAGGCATCATTTGAAGCTCAGGAATGGGCTGGACACAGCCCCCTGGCCCATCCTGTCAAGGAGGAAAACTCCCTTCCCACACCCAGAGCCCTTTGTCTACTGCTTGGGAGAAATACACATCTCACCACAGGGGAGCCATCAGGGTCAAGTGACAGGCCGGACTAGAGAGGCAGGACAATGACAACTTTCTAAAAGTTTAATTTCCAAAATAGTAATATAAAATCGGACTTTACTATAAATTACTATTCAAATGAAATGAAATGAGTCCTAGAACCATTTTTCTACCTACTCCCACACTGAATATATCACTTATAAAAGGTAACAATGAAAACCAGTGTTAACCCATGAGAGAGCCAGCCTTGCCACAGTGGAAAACGGCTTTGGATGTTTTTCACTGCCAGGATGTAAAACATTAAATAAAGGTATTCAACTTTTTAGATACCATGCATCTTGTCCTAAGGGCTTTTAAGGTCTATCTTAGAGGTGACTTTTAAGTGTTGAAAAGGATGGTTTAGGCCTGGCAAAATATTTGCTTTGATACAAACTATAAGACGTTTCAGTGGTGCACTCCAAAAAGATCCTTTAAACAATAATCGGTGATTGCAGCTCACCTAACTAAACTGTTTTAGCGTGCTACTCAGTATGTGCGGGCTGCCCGTCCCACATACAGAATTAATATAGTAATTAATCAGGTAAAAGTTGCCTGAAAAACTGGGTGCACAGCTGCATCAATTTTTTAATTTGTTTAAAAACAATTTTGTACCGAGTATTTCACGAAATAAATCAATCACATAATCCAACAAAATCAATAATATGTGTCCATCAACATTTTCATTTTTTTTACTGAACAAATATATCACATTGATACAAATCTTTTGTGATGGTTACAATTGTGTCAGTCCATCTGTACAAGTAAACACATATAAGCTTAAACTTATGGCTGAATGATAACACATTTTTCTTGAATGGAGTTCCACTTATTTGTGTAGTGCCCTATGCATTTCGGGACGGATAGTCCCTTCTTAGGGGCCACTGGAAAACAACAAATATAACCTGATGTTACCACAACTTTATGCAAACCACTAACGCTTGCCACCAACAGCTTTCTATACCCAACTAGGCCAATAACCTGCATGCATACCAGAAATGTAGTCATAAAACACCACTTGCATGTCACTAGTGATGTGGATTAAACCAAGTTCGCAATCACCAAGTTTGCGTAGTCGAAATAACGCTCATACACACTGACGCATGCACTAAATGAAAGAATAAAAAAACCGAGTGTAAAGAAACCGCTAAGATGTCCATAGTGTTGCTCAGTGACCACTATCCCCGAAATAGTGTTGGTTTGCTTCAGATAGGTGCAGCTGTATGTAGCTGTCTTTGGTTAAGCTGAAGGTATTGTGATTTTTTTGGTTCACTTCTTCACTTTCCTTAGAAGTCACCAAACAGGCATGGCATTATTAATTTGCATTACGTTATGTTTTTAGGATTCCACGGTCTCACCTTATTCATACATTGTTTGATAGGTACTTTATGTACTCTGCGTGTTGCAGTAAGTATTAGTTGTGTAAGTCACATTATCTTCACCAATTTAGCATGATCACGTTTCGTTATTTCGGGATAGTGGTCACTGAGCAACACTATGGACATCTTTGCGGTTTCTTTACACTCGATTTTTTTATTCGAATAGGGAGCAGGAAAAGGAGGGTCGGTGAGTTCGACTTCTTATCATTAGGGGTGAAGGCTTCCCTTCCTGCTGACCTGAGAGTGAGGTAATCCATTACAGAGACACTCCTATGCCACTCCTTCGGCTTGCCTGATCTAAAGACTGTGTTGATCTCACAAGAGTGAGGCAGGCGGCATAGTTTGGTTTCCAGAGACACTGGAGAAGCAGGAAGTGATCTCCTTGTCACTGTGCAAAACACTAACATAGATGGAGCATAGCAAACGCTCCTGAAAAATATCATGTTGGGAAGACTCCTGAATAAGAAACTGAGGCACAGGAAGGCTCTTCTGGGTTACCTCCCTGTCATCTGCAGTCCTGTACCTCGGGATTGGAGCGATGCACAATTGGGTCCACCTCTTGATCGTCTCAATTCTGTCTGCTATAATAGCACAGAATGTTGATATGATCAAGCGAGGGAAGGATAGGAAGGGAACAGCAGGGAGGGAGATCTGAAAACAGAAGAACATGTAATTACAATCCTGAAACTGTTTAAATACACAGCCATCAAGGTTCACACCCTATACCCCCTAGGCAATAGTTAATACCTGTAAAAGAAAATAACTGGAACCTCTCTTTACGAACACGGTAGTCACTGTGAGAGAGTTTAGAACTTCCTTGTTCTACTTCCTGCAGAATTTCACCATATAATACATCTAAAGAATAGATATAGTATTACTCCCAATTCGTAATTTGCTATAGTCTCAAAACTGTATCGCTTGGTTGCCTTACATACCATATGAATGCCTTTATGCTCGTCACAGGGAGTGGGCATCAATTCGAGAACGTCCCTGTTAAATAGCTAGGCATGAAACATAGAATTAATAAACATAATGAAGTCAAGGTTCGACAAGTATATCACTTTAGCTTTAGTTGTACTTGTACTATCAACATCATATTTTCCATAGATAAGTTCCTCCAGCTTCAAGAGTTTTCCATACAACAACTGAGCGGAACATGATCAGTTATCACAGCATACACGAGGAAAACGTGGTAGGCAACTGTCTCATGTGAAGTGTAAAGAATATGTGCCCAAAGTTGTCTCTTTCAAGAATAAGACCACCAAATAGATTGTCTATGCAAAACAAGTCAATTTAGTAAATCCCAGTAAAGAGCACCAGCCTTAGCGCAACAAACGATATTCCAGAGAAGGGTTCCTTCGCCCCAATGGAAATCCAGAGAAAAAAGGCATACATCCAATTCAACTCGGCGGGTTCCTGTACCCACACGAGTCCAAGCCAGCGAGCAGTATTAGCCAAGTAATAGTAGCAAAAATGATGGTACTTACTGCACCCTTACCCGACTCTTCGAGGAGACGCGAGCCTGCGTCTCTCTCCACGACAAGAATAATCTGCGTTCAGCCGACGCCTCGGAAGTCCTTTTCTCCGCCCGAACCGGAAGCACATTGCGCGTTCCGGAAGAGTGGAGGATGCCGGGACTTGTAGTCCCGCATGACGCTCCTCACGTCTGGCAGCGGACGGAAGCGGGGGAAATCATAACAGCACACCCCCTCTAAGGTACGCTGTCAGGGTTTAGGTTTAGACGGGTTCTGTAGATGGAAGCGTTTCACCAAACGCGGAGCATGAACCCCCGTAGCAGGTTCCCATGAGTTCTCTTCAGGACCATAACCCTTCCATGCAATTAAATACCACAGCCTGCTCCCTCTCATTTTGGAGTCCATGATTGCTTGCACCTCATATTCAGGTTCTTGGTCTACCCACACAGGAGAGGACAGTCTTTTCACTGAGGTGAATGAAGGTTTAACCAATGAAACGTGGAAAACTGGGTGAATTTTCATGTGTTTGGGCAAGGCTAGTTTTACCGTAACTGGGTTCACGATCTTGATGATTTTATACCGACCAATGTAGCGTGGGTTAAACACACTATACTTACGGAAACAAATATTTCTTGTGGATAACCATACTCCGTCTCCTACCTGATACGAGGGTTCTTGTTGTCTATGTAAATCTGCATTTTTCTTGTACTTACTTTTAGCCTCCTGTATGTTTTGTTGTGTGCTTTTCATGAGCTCCTGTATGTGTTTCACCCTTGTTTGTACTGCTGGCACCTTTTGTCCTGCTCCAGGATGTACTAAAGAAAGAAACCGGGGATGGAACCCATACGTGCTAAAGTAAGGAGCAAACTTAGTGGTACTATGCTGTGCGTTATTGTACACCACTTCAGCAATCCACAGCCATTCCACCCACTCTTCAGTGTTTTTGTCCACATAACATCTTAAATACAGCTTAAGAGTCTGATTTAAGCTCTCTGTCTGCCCATCTGTTTGGGGATGAAAGCTTGTGGATAAATTTGATGATATCTGTAGCGCAGAACACCACACTTTCCAGAACTGAGCCGTGAATTGCGTTCCCCTGTCAGATACGATCACCTTTGGAAGTCCATGTAATCTTACAATGTTTTTCAGTAATAACTGAGCTACTTGGCCTGATGTGGGTGTTTGTGAGCATGCAATGAAATGTCCCATCTTAGTTAAGCTGTCTACTACTACCAGTATTGTGGTACAGCCTTGATCTTTTGGTAACCCCACAATGAAGTCTAAAGAAATATGTTCCCACTGTACTTCAGGAGTGGGCAAAGGTCTTAATAATCCATAAGGACGTCCTCTATCGGCCTTTACTTGCATGCAGATTTTGCATTTACGGATCCAGGTCTGAATATCAAGAGTCATAGAGGGCCACCAAAACTGTCGAAGCACTCTCTCTTTGGTTTTTGCACACCCATTATGTCCTGCGATAAGCGCTGAGTGGCACCACTGTAATACTTCGTTTTGTAACTCCTTTGTAGGTACTAACAGTTGCGTTCCCTTGATGGGTAAACCTTCTTTGACCTTCCAGTCTTTATGATGGGAGAACCATGTCTTCCATTTAGGACTTTTAATTGCTCTCGCTACCTCGTCTAGAAACAGTTTGGTTTGTAAGGTGCTGATAACATGTTGAAGATCTATGATCGCATGTTTTGTCTTTTCATGAGGAACATGCACAGATTCTTGTCTGGTGAGGGCGTCTGCTTTTTTATTCTCGCTCCCAGGTCTATAAGTAAGGATGAAATTAAATTCCTCGAAGAACAACATCCACCTCAATTGCCTAGGTGATAAAAGGCGAGCAGAGTTCATAAACTGGAGGTTCCTATGGTCGGTATACACTGTAGTTATATGTTTCACTCCCATGAGGTAATGCCTCCATTCCTTAAAGGCGTCTCTTATAGCCAATAATTCCTTCTCTGCTATTGTATAGTTTACCTCTGCCTCATTAAGTTTTCGGGACATGTATGCAATAGGGTGTAAAAGACCATTGTCAGAATCACGTTGTGATAAGACTGCTCCAATTGCTATCTCAGAGGCATCTGCCTCCACAAGATAGGGTTTGTCAGGATCAGGATGAACCAAAACAGGAGCGGACGTGAAAGCTTTCTTTAGTTTATTGAAGGCTTGGTCTGCTTCGTGGGTCCAGCAGAACTGGACTCTTTTTCTTAAAAGCTTAGTGATGGGAGCAACAACGTTTGAGAACTGGTTGATGAATCGGCGATAGAAATTCGCAAATCCCAGAAAGCACCATATATCCCGAACGTTAGCGGGAGTAGACAAATTCTGAATGGCCAGTACCTTCCTTTCTGCCATTTCCTGACCTTGGGCGGATAACATTACCCCTAAGAACTCCACCTTGTCCACATTAAACTCGCACTTACTGAGTTTGCAATAAAGTTGGTTCTTTCTCAAGGTTGTTAATACCATCCCCACATGCTGACTATGTTCTTGGGGCGTGGAAGAGTACACCAGAATGCCATCGATGTATACGACAACGAATATATCCAAGTATTCCCTTAGAACGTCATTCAAAAAGTATTGGAAGGCTGCAGGGGCGTTGCAAAACCCGAAAGGCATAACCAGATATTCTTACAGCCCATACCGAGTGCGAAAGGCTGTTTTCCACTCATCGCCCTGCCTCATCCGCACCAAGTGGTAAGCTCCTTTCAGATCCAACTTGGTGAAGATCACTGCCTTTTGAACTTGGTCTAATAAAACAGGAATCAAGGGAAGCGGATATCTATTCTTCACCGTTATCTTGTTCAATGCTCTAAAGTCTATACAAGTTCTTAACTCGCCATTTGCTTTGGATATGAAAAAGAGTGGCGAAGCTGCCGGGGATTTGGAGGGACGGATAAATCCATTATTTTGATATTTCTCTAGATAATCTCGAAGGTGCTCATTTTCATGCTCTGACAAAGCATACACTCTTCCGCAGGGAACAACTGCTCCAGGTACCAGATCAATTTGGCAGTCGTACAGTCTATGTGGTGGTAGGGTTTCTGCCTGTTTTTCACTAAAGAAATCCGTATCCTCCATGTAGATGTCAGGGAGTTCAATGTCCTTTTCTGCTGCCGTAGCTATGGTGTGTCCCAACGTTAGGTATTGTACAGGACTCGTAGCTAGAGTACAACACGTAGACACACAATAAGGTGAATCGAATACCACCTTCTTAGTCACCCAATCAATAGTGGGATTATGGATAGTTAACCAAGGTAATCCTAGTATAACACCGTATTGTGGAGCCTTAATAATGGTGAATACCATCATTTCTACATGTTCCTTTTGGCTTATTACCTCTATGTCGGGTGTTTGGAAGCGGTTGGGATCAGAAGATAAGTCTCTTCCATCTACCGGTAACACCACTTCAGGCTTTTTCTTAGTGATTTGTGCGATGCCTAGTTTGCTCACTAAGTCAACATCAATAAAAATACCAGTGGCCCCTGAGTCTATCAAGGCCTTCACCTTGTGTGAGATGGCATCTACCACTAGTTGAATCTCATTATAGAAATGTCTGTGTTTCCCATTTATAGAAGGAATATCCACTATGCCCATGGCTTCACCTTCCCTAATGCCAGGGCATTTTAGTTTTCCAGTTTTTTGCTATAGGAAGAGGCCGTCTTACCAGCCCTATTCTCCCTTGGTTTAGCCAGGCATTCCTTTACAAAATGCCCCTTCTTGCCACAGTACATACACAAGCCTTCTTTTCTCCATTGTTCTCTCTCTTCTGTTGTTAAAGAGGCTCTTACTGTCCCTATCTCCATAGGTTCTGTTCCAGACCCTGTTCCCCCAAAGGTGGTACTAGGTTTATCGTAGTGTTGAAGCGGACGTTCGTATTTCCTACGGTCCCCCTTGCGTTCGCTCAACCTATAGTCCAATCTCATTGCTAGATTGATGAGATCTATACAAGTCTTAGGCTGGGGGTCGATCTGTGCTATTACATCTTTTAACTCATCCTTGAGCCCATGATGAAATATGGCTGCCTGTTTGTCTTCTGGCCAGTTTGTTTCAGACACTAAGCGTTGAAAGGTATTGACATACACCAATAAATCTTTACTACCTTGTTTTAGATCCAATAACTCTCTGTCGTTCGAGAAAGACTGAGCCCTACGATCGAACGTATGTTCAAACGCCTCTTTAAACCCTTCCCAATCATATAAAAGGGGATCTTCTCTTCTCATTATGGGAACAGCCCATTGCGCTGCATCCCCTGCTAAATAGGAGATCAGAAATGCTACTCTGGCTTGGTTGGTAGCGAATACTTTGGGACGACACGTGAAGTGTAGTAATATTTGTGTCATAAAGACCTGCACTTTACTGGCTTCCCCGTGAAAGCGTTCTGGCGCAGCCAACGGAATAGGGGTAGGAATTTCCACCTTCATAGGCGGATACGGAAAGGATGAGGCACCCCCAGACCAGGAGAACCCCCCATTGGTTCTACTCTCTGTAACGTCAAAAGGATTCCGTTGCATGCGTTCAACTTTATCCTGTAAAGCAGCGGTCTCGGCTCTGGAAGCAGCTAATTCTGACTGTACTACTGCTAGTGCGGACATAACATCTTCTAAAGTGGCCATCTTGTTATCGGCCCAACCAGGAGGTATATATAACGTGGGCAGATTATTCTGTCATCCTCAGTCCTGTACCTCGGGATTGGAGCGATGCACAATTGGGTCCACCTCTTGATCGTCTCAATTCTGTCTGCTATAATAGCACAGAATGTTGATATGATCAAGCGAGGGAAGGATAGCAAGGGAACAGCAGGGAGGGAGATCTGAAAACAGAAGAACATGTAATTACAATCCTGAAACTGTTTAGATACACAGCCATCAAGGTTCACACCCTATACCCCCTAGGCAATAGTTAATACCTGTAAAAGAAAATAACTGGAACCTCTCTTTACGAACACGGTAGTCACTGTGAGAGAGTTTAGAACTTCCTTGTTCTACTTCCTGCAGAATTTCACCATATAATACATCTAAAGAACAGATATAGTGTTACTCCCAATTCTTAATTTGCTATAGTCTCAAAACTGTATCGCTTGGTTGCCTTACATACCATATGAATGCCTTTATGTTCCTCACAGGGAGTGGACATCAATCCGAGAACGTCCCTGTTAAATAGCTAGGCATGAAATATAGAATTAATAAACGTAATGAAGTCAAGGTTCGACAAGTATATCACTTTAGCTTTAGTTGTACTTGTACTTTCAACATCATATTTTCCATAGATAAGTTCCTCCAGCTTCAAGAGTTTTCCATACAACAACTGAGCGGAACATGATCAGTTATCACAGCATACACGAGGAAAATGTGGTAGGCAACTGTCTCATGTGAAGTGTAAAGAATATGTGCCCAAAGTTGTCTCTTTCAAGAATAAGACCACCAAATAGATTGTCTATGCAAAACAAGTCAATTTAGTAAATCCCAGTAAAGAGCACCAGCCTTAGCGCAACAAACGATATTCCAGAGAAGGGTTCCTTCACCCCAATGGAAATCCAGAGAAAAAAGGCATACATCCAATTCAACTCGGCGGGTTCCTGTACCCACACGAGTCTAAGCCAGCGAGCAGTATTAGCAAAGTAATAGTAGCAAAAATGATGGTGCTTACTGCACCCTTACATGACTCTTCGAGGAGACGCGAGCCTGCGTCTCTCTCCACGGCAAGAATAATCTGTGTTCAGCCGACGCCTCGGAAGTCCTTTTCTCCGCCCGAACCGGAAGCACATTGCGGGTTCCAGAAGAGTGGAGGATGCCGGGACTTGTAGTCCCGCATGACGCTCCTCGCGTCTGACAGAGGACGGAAGCGGGGGAAATCGTAACACTCCCTCTAAATTGTTACAGGAGACGGCCACTAAGGCTGTAGCCGCAGCTCTCAAAGAACAAGAGGACTCCTCTCTCCAGGGGATGATAGGAGGTGCTGGAGCCCAAAAATACAGAATCCCCTGCTGAAGATCTAGAACAGAGATGTGAAATGAAATGATCTGAAAATAATTCTGCAGCATTTTAAGGAATAATTTGCCATTTCCTGAACCCATTGTCCAAGAGGAAAAAGATTTGTTTGCCCATTGCCAAAAAATGAGCCAAATTGCCTTTCTTCGCATGGTGCGATTATGAAGGTACTAACCAGAGAATGTACAAATATAGAACATTCATATTTCCCTTAGTTTTTGGCCTAATAACATCCTTTGTCCTGGTTTCAGGAAGGATCCCATTCTTTGATGAAGGTAAACTCATTGATAGAAGGCCTTTCCTCCCAGAGGTCAATTTTATTAGAGGACATTACTTCTGAGTATTTAGTAGACAAATATGTGGAAGTAGTGGTAAAACAGGCTTACTTTGCAACAAATATTGCCATAAGCGCTAGATGCAGCTCCTTCACCATGATTTTGAAATGCTAGCTGATGAGATGCATGAAGGTACAGACTGTTCTTCTAGACTAGCCTCTATGGAACTACCGATCACATGCCTTTTGGATATTTCATTCAACTGTGTGCAGCCGCTGCCACATCTGGATCAGGTATTGCGACATATCGTATTTGGATACATTCATGGATATCTGCGGCATCTGAAAAGAATCTTTTGAGTCATCTGCCGTCATGTTATGTTATGTTATGTTAGCATCACTTGGTATAGTGCAGTGAATGATACCCAAAGGAATTTGTCGGCACTCAGCTGATACGAAGCAAGCAAACTGACTACAACAACCACGTTTTTAGGAGTTTTTAGACTTTCCAAACTCCGTACATAAGCAGATTTGCAGTAGAAGTTTGTTCCAGTGGAGAGAGGCAAGATAAGAGTAGGACCTCCCGCCGAATCTAGAAGTATGGATTCACGGAATCTGAAGTAAGGCTTTATCTTTGGATCTTAACAGTCTGACTAGGTGGTAGTAACTGAGCCTATTTTGCAAGTAGGATGGAGCGTTGCCATTCAGATACTTATGGGTGAGGCAGCACAGCTTAAAGATGAGCCTTTTCCTGATAGGTAGCCAGGGCAGAGAGTTCAAAATCGGAGCAGAAGAACCACGTGGAAGATTGCAGACTAGTCTGGCTGCAGTATTCTGCACCACCTGCAGTTTAGACAACAAACAAAGTTTTATTGGCAGCTACCAGTAAAGCATTTCCATAGCCAAAATGACTTGCGAGTAATGCTTGAACTAGGATTTTTCTGGAAGTTGGAGGAAGCCAAGAAAATATTTTTTCAGCAATTGCATAGTGGCAAAGCAAGTTCCACAAATAGTCGAGACATGCTCTTTCATAGACAAAGTAAGATCTAACTTTACACTGAGGTTTTTTATTGCTTGATTTGGGGACGAGGCGGGCCCCAGTTCGGATGACCACCAGTCTGTCTGCCACAAATACTGAGCTTTACAAAAGAAGAGTATCTCATTTTTTTCTCCATTTAGTTGTAGGCAGTTGCTGAACATCCAAAGAGCTATTATCCTCATACAGTCAGAAAAGCAGGATTTCACCCCTTCCGGATCCTGACCAAAGGAGAAGATCAATTGTGTGTCACTGGCGTATGATATTGTCTCAAAATTACATGACTTAACAATCAGTGGCTAGGGGCAACATAGAAATTGAATAGGGTGGGGCTTAACACGGAACCCTGCAGTACCCCTCTGCAAACAGGCATAGTACGAGATTTAAAAGGGTTCAAGGAGATGGTTTGAGTACGATCTTTCAGAAACTCAGTAAACCAATGAAGCGATTTACCATAGACCGTTCACGGGGCTAAACTCTTTGGTACTCAACTGGAAGAGTTTATAAAGAAGTCAGCAGAGGATCGGAGGTTAAAGACCTCTATTTCTTCCATGAGTGGAGGATGGGAATTTTGAGCTCGGAGATTTTTTGGTCCTCCTCCATCCTCTTCTAGAGCTTCCAGTCCTCAACTTCAAGGAAAAGAGTAAGGTCACTGAGACCCTTCTTCTGACAGTTCCCAGTTCCAGCCTATCTCCACATCCATTTTCTCTCCTGCTCTAAGGGTGTTACTATGCTGCTGCAGTAGGTAGTCATCATCTGAGTTTCTTGGTCTACTTGAGGCAATAGGTCCCAGATACCTGGGTCCACAAAATCATTGCCAAGGGGTACTAAATATAGTTAAAAATGGTACCAGAGGATTTTTTCTGCCAAACTTTGACTCCACAGAGCTCCATATGGCACCAGGCAATATTTTGGGAGTGTGGGCCTACTGTCTAAAAAAGCAATAATTCCAGTTCCAGACAGGGGAAAAGGTGCGAGCTACTACTACATCATGTTTGTAATCAAAATTCCTTCTGGAGAATACCGTACTCTTTTGGATTTGAAAAGACTAAGGCCTGATTTATGGTTTGATGGACGGTATTCTGTCCGTCAGGGTAGCGGAGGACATTACCTCTATCAAATTTAGAGATGACCATTGGTCCAGTGGTCATCTCTGTACCTTGAAGGGAACAAGTGGTTCCCTTTAAGGTACTGAAAGTTTCACAGACCACTGCCATCATTTTTGATGGCCGTTCACCAAACTTCTTTAAACTTTTTGCTTTTCAGAAACAAACTCCCAAAGCGGGATTTTATTTCTGAAAAACAAAAAACTTTACCCCTACCCCCTCGGACTTTTCTCCCCAAGGTGTGGGAGTGATTATTGTTTTCTCTCTCTCACAGCCAGATTTTTGCTGGCGGTGATGGACAGAAAAATAAAGCCATTACACTCTTCACCCTAAATAGGTCTGCCAGCATAATATCCTTCTTCTGATGGCCCCCTACTCCATCCGGCTGTCGGAGGACGTTTTTGTAGCTGGAGCCGACAGGAGCTCTGCCGACAGAAAACGTATGCTCCTCCAAGCACAAAATGGCGCGGACAGACGAACGGTTTATATGAGAGGGCACTCTGTTGCCTTTGCGATGGAGGACCCTGTCAAACTCTTAATCAGGCTCTAAACCATTTTCATACTCACAAGCCTTTCAAGATGATTACTCTCCAGTCCATCCTACACCATATTGCCTCCCTGAGATTTCCGAGCTTCACTGGATCTAGTAGATACCTAACTTCACACACTCATCCATCAGGATTTTCTTCATTTTTGTGTGCTAGTGCAATATTTCCAGTTCCGGGTTCTTCCGTTTGGGGTTCCTGTACCCCAGGGCTTTCACCAAGGCCCTAGTACCATTGGTTGGTATCTTTCATTTGCAGCCAGGTTTTGTTTTCCCATACTAAGATGACTAGTTATTATGCACCTCTTCTTTGTGTAAAGGCTTCAAGGATGTGCAGCAATTTTGTTTCAGAGAAATTGATCCCTCCTCAACCGTCAGAAGTCTCATTAACAAGGGGTCACGTTTCTAACACATTTGGCAAAGGTTGTCTTGCCTCCCCTAGAAACATAACATATCTCTCGTTGACCTGTTGGGAAAACCCAGTGCAACAGCCAGGGATTGGTTAAATGTCCAGGAAGAGATGACAAACTGTCTGAAGTGTGTTCCTTGGCGTGTCTTTACCTGCAAACACTGGAACCCATATTCAGAGAAATGCAAGGAGATAATTCTGGTCACTCATCAGATTTGCTATGATACACAATGATGACTGATACACAATGATGACTGGTGTTAGATCATCTCAACAAGTGTTTCCTTGGCTCCTTCTCCATTTCCGATTGTTGTAATGAATGCAAGCAGCAGAGGCTGGGGAGAAGTTTTGGGGAGTAAGGCCAATCAGGTACTCTGGTCTCAGAAGAATGGCCACATTTTTCCAATTGAAAGAAGCTGCCATAAATATGTTGAGTCTTTCTGTCATTTACTTCTTTTCTCAATGTTGAAAGAGTCTAACATAAAATCAGGTGGCCTGAGCTTATGTCAACTGTCAGCTGGGATTCTTGGGCTCCCAAATTAGTTTGTTTGATTCAGGAGATTTGGGAAGTGGTCAGCGTCCAATCTGTTTTCCCTGAAGGTGATAATTCCCCTATTGAAGGAGAATATGCATGCGGATCATCTGAGCAGGATCTTACCTTCTTGGATTTCGCTTTCTTTATGTGGAGTTGTATTTCATTCAGTTATCAAGATGTTCGTACACCCTTGCCTGGACCTGTTTGCAACAGAGCCACCTGCCGTCATGTTATGTTAGCATCACTTGGTATAGCGCAGTGAATGATATCCAAAGGAATTTGTCGGCGCTTAGCTGATACGAAGCAAGCAAACTAACTACCACAAAAACAACCACGTTTTTAAGATTTTTTTTTAACTTTCCAAACTCCGTACATAAGCAGATTTGCATCCATTCTTTCCCACTTTTGTTCTCTGTTTCCATCCTAGAAGGATTGGAGTGCTGGTACGATCTATGTTCCTTGGCCCAGTGGTCTCCCTTATGCTTTCCTCCTAATTTCTACTCTATGCAGAGATCTTTGCACGATCAGAGACTGTGACGTAAATGCCCTACTAAGGGCTCAATATTGGGTTTTAATACCTTGTTTTCCCTTCTCCTCAAACTATCAATCCATCTTCCATGAATTTTTCCAACCGCCTCCACTCTTCCAGAATTCGCTCTTATGCACCTTCAGCTGAGGGTCTGGAACTTGAGAAGATAAGTTTAAATGCTCAAGGATGTTCTAAAGAAGGAGCTCTTTTCATTCAGCAGTCTGTAAGACCTAATACTATCAAGGTGTATTCTAACCATTGCAGCATGTTTGACTCCTGGTATCCCCCTGAGGCGGTTCAAGTTACTTCTTGACATCCACCAATGGTTTTAGACTTTCTCAGAGATGGATTTCTGTTGGGTTTGATGGCTTCTATAATCAGACCGTTTAAGAGATCAGATATTGGGAAATGTGGGTCCTTAAGCTTCAAAGCTACTGAAGAGATTTCCGAATCATTGGCCAGTAGTTTTATCCTCCGTTCTTTTATGGGGCTTAACTCTGGTACTGGGAGCTCTTCTAGAGGGCCCCTAGAGTCTTTAGAGTCAGTAAAATTGAAATTTTGGTCTATCAAACTTTTTTCTTGGTAGCCATTTTCCCAGGACTACTTTTTTTTCTGACAAGGCTGTAATAACCTCTTATTTCGCTTTTGTGCTGAAAATGTCTTCCTCTTTTAATTTGGAACAGCATCATGGGCCAGTTGTACTATTTCCTGCTTGCAAAATACTGGACACAATTTGGGACCAGTATTTCTGGGACCAGTAAAGAATTTTAAGACTGACCTATGTATTATGAAGTCCGTTCTTAAAATTCAGACTCATAGTGAGTTGGAATCAGGCCTATCTCATGAATATTAATCAAGTGGGTCGCAACTTGTGATTCATTATTGTTGGAGGCCATCACAGAGATGGTGGCCTGCTGGGTTCTGCAGATCAACATATCTGTTATAGCTTTATAATAGAGAAAATTGTTTCTCCCCAATGTAGTCCGTCTCCCTTAAAGTAAATGTGACTACTTTTTAAAAAGGAAGGTTTACACTTGGTTACCCTTGACCACTGCCTACTCTTTAACAATCTTCTCTTTTGCAAATGCATTACCCCCTGTGAGGTGTCAGTGAAATATCAATGTTTTGTTACTGAATTTCAGTGTAAAAACATTGATAAATAAGATACTGATTCAGTATTTGTAAAAAAACATCTACAACATGTCCCTTCAAAGCACTGAATCATTATCCATTTAGAATCCCATTTTAGTAGTCGGAAAAACTTTTCTGACTCCTAAAATGGTATTAATACATAATAAAAAGCATATTAGCAATTGCAAAAGCTAAGTTGAAATGTTTGTGACCATTAAAATGCTTAGTATATCACCCCTTAAATCTTACGATTTTCTGTCCAACATTATATTTATGAGATGAACATAAGGCCTAACAATTTATTTAAATAGAACAGCCTCATTTAGTCAAATAATTTCCTTCTTTTGCAACCTATGGTGAGAGAACAATGGGCTGCTTGGCCAACATGATCACATTAACCTTCTCTTGCTGAGTCTTCCTGAGCACCCTAGGGAAGAGGGGCCCTGGGGAAAGACATATAAAAGAGCCTTGCACTATGTATGAGGCCTTTCATTTTAATAGAACAGCCTTATTTAGGCAAGTGGGGGGCAGAATTATGACGTCTGGCGCATCCCTGCAAATCAGCAGGGATGCGCCAGGTAAGATGCGTCATGCAAGTTTACCCTTGCGCCACCACAGATGCGCCGCATTTACAATGCGGCGCATCGTGGCGCAAGGATAAACAGATGCGTGACGCATCTCCCGTCGGAAGGGTGGCGCATTGCTGGAGTCGTGTCGCAAGCGCGACGCAACTCCAGCAATGCTCATGGCCTGCCCATACATAACGTGGTGCGTCACGCCTTACACCTGCTTCAAGCAGGCACAAGGTTTTGACGCAGCGGCGTCGGAAAAGTGACTGAGTGGAATCTTGTAGATTTTACTCAGGCACTTTTCCGAGGCTTTACTGCGCCGGAACGCCCCCCCCTCCTTCGGAAAGCCCACATGAAACCTGACGCAGGTTTCATGTGGTGCAGGGCTTTACAACGTGACGCATCTCCCTAAATGCGTCACGTTGTAAATCCCCCGCAGCATGGCGCTAGCTTTACGCCGCCGCTGCGTCACAGAAGTGACGCAACGGCGGCGCAAAAGTGGCGCACGGGGCTTGTAAATCTGCCCCTGGGTTTTTATGTTTGTAGCCTATGGTGTAAGCCTTTCAGAAAGAACCATGGTCTCTTGGCCAAAATGATCACATGGGCCTTTTCTTCCAGAATCTTCCTGAGCCCACTTTGGAGGAGGGGCTTTGGAGGAAACTGACAGATTCAGAATGGTGAAGGCACTCACCTTGTGGAATGTCTGCCGTTGCCCTTGAAGAGAAGATATGGCCCAAACTCCTCTTACCCAACTTCCTCTTCCTGATTGCTACAGAGACAAATATAGTCAAGATAGGCGGAAGGAGAGCTGTGGGGAAAAACAGTGGATGTTCATGACTGCGATTCTGCAGGAAACCTTATAAAAACAAAATAAGGAAACTTAGTTCAGAATTTGCGCCTTAGAATCTCTTCCCAAGATTCACTAGATTTGCAGCCCTGCCAAGTTTCCCAAGTCCAGACGTGATGTGCCGCTCAAGGTCAGGTTTTTTCTTTGAATGCTGGGACTTGTAGCCTTGTTTATTTCATTATGAAACACGATCTGTATTGCAGCCTTTGCCGCTAAATTGGCTGCACAGTTCTCTTTAGTGTGAATGCCATTATGCTGATGACCCAAAGTGTGCCTCTCATGGACCGATGGAAGCTTGTCTTGTAAGACACCTAGCTTTTCCCAAAGCTGGCTATTCTTTATAGGTTTTCCTTTTGAATCATTGAATCCATTCAATCTCCAATGCGGCAAATCAACATTGTAGCCTTACACACAGAAGGCAGAGTCGGACACAAGAAGGGAAGGAAATGACGAGTCAGCCTTTTGTAATGCAAGTAACAGGGCATGTAATTCTACATGTTGTACAGTTCTGTCACCTAAGATTATAGTCTAAGTGCGTTGTGGGATGAATTCACCATCCTTCACTACACCTTGCACTGATGTGGAGGCTGTGGAGTATTTATATTTTGTGCCTACCGCAAGTTGGCCAGAGCCATCTGTATAAATGATGGTCTGGTAACACTCAATAGGTAAAGTGCCTTGGAACAGCCTCCTGTTTATATTGGAGAAAAGGTTGTGTACGGAGAGAGGGACCATACTGAAACTATACATCCACTGCACTCAAAGAAGAGGCCCCCTGTACCCATCTTGGGTGTAGGACGTGAGCATTAGGAATGCTTAGCTTTGAGGCTGCCTCTAGTGCTGGTACGGGGAAAACAATGATAATATGTTTTCCCTGTGCCAAAAGGTGCTCTTTTGAAATAGAAGTTTCTACAGCCATCAGGATTTTTTCAATGGAAGTAAAGCGTGCTTTTGCCATGGAATACAAGTGTGACTTGTAAGCAATAGGGGCATTCTGTCCTTCGTTGTAGGCCACAAAGGTGTAATATAGTGACTGGGTATGACTCTGATAACTAGACTGGTTTTGTTGTCCCTAATTTGTACCTATTTAGTCTCAAGCATGTTTGCTTGTAGAGCACTCAAGATATCAGTGTGCGCTTTCAACCACTGTTTGGATGAAAACGTGGGAGAAATTGGGTCATGCAAAGGCTTCACTCTCTCCGCTTAGTGAGTCAAATAAGTACGTCCAAACCTAAGAAACCCCGACAGGGATTGCAACTTTTTCAGGGTGTCGGGAGGTTGTAAGGTAGCACACTGCTGAAGGAAATCCAAAGCTAAACCCTTGACCTCACTGGATCACTCGTATCCTAGGAAGGTCACCATCAGGTAGGCAATCTTCGATTTATAAAAATTCATTTTGTAACCATGTGATGTCAATATGGTCACTACTCTGTCTACCCAGGTCACGTGTATATTCAAATCATCATCAGTTAGGTAGATATCATCAGTATATGAAAATAACTCAGGATCTGGTTGTAAAATCTCCATAATTCATGCAGAAAATAAGTCAGGACTATTCTTATAGCCCATGGGCAAGCGTCGGAATGAAATCTGCACTCCAGTAGAAACTGAAAGTGGTTAGATACTCACTCTCACGTGCTATGTTTTGACTTAAACAGCCGTTGCAAATATCCAGAGTCGTTTTAGATTTTTCTGCCCCAGATTTGTCATTAAACTGTGCTATGCACATGTAGTACTGCATGTGTTCGTGTGTGCGAATTCAAATTTCTGTAGTCTAAGACTATTCTATAGGAACTGTCTGGCTTAGAAATGGGAAAAATGGACGTGTTCATTGGTGAGAGGCGAGGCACTATGATGCCTTGATACTGCAGCTGATCTAATATTGCTTTAATACCATGTTATGCTTCTGGCTTCAAAGGATATTGTGCTTGTGGTTCACTATGTAGGGGAATAACATGTGGACTAGAGTGTTTGTCCTACCCCGCTTGGTTTCTATTTAAGGCTGGAGTTTGTCTCGCAGCTCATTCACTGGCATAAATTTCCCTGATATACTATGGTACTATTGGAGAGAAGGCTATCATTATAACTTCCTCCACCTAGGGTGCTTCCCTAATGAAGGCTGCAGGCCAGACTTTGTTCGCTAAGATGATATCATAGTCATCAGATAAATGTGTTCAGAAGAATGCTTTGATTGTTCAGGGTAAGACCCCTTCAATTTGTATGTTCAAGTTGTTAACCATGTCTAGAGGGATTAAATCTTGATCTGGAGTCTTGATCTGTATAAAGGCATCAGTTAGATTCACATCTAGTAACCTCTGAAGCATCTGATGTACTGTTATGACTTCTGCAGCGCTGTCTAGGAGCTAGGAGCACTCTCACCCAAGTCCTGTTTCACAAGAGGACTCGCAGTTGGATCAGCATGTTTGGTCTTTTTTAAGTCCTGCTACTTCATTTTTTATAGAGGTTTTAGAGTCCTATCTTTTCTCCTCCCTCTTTACACTGATGACAGTCTTGCACCCTCCTTCACTTTTTCTACTGTACTCCTCTTTTCTTCGGTACTCAGATCGGCTCCTCCTTTCTGTACTTTTACCTTCAGTGTTGGTCAGGTTTTTGCATTTTTTTGCGGTCTCTTGAGTTATAGCAACCCTTGCCAGATTCCCGAGAAGCGGGTGATCCAGTAGTCTGTCTTTTATCTTTATCTTTCTGTTTCTTCTTTCCTTCTGTTGCAGATTTTTCATTAAAGGAACCCTCAGTGTCATTTTTAGGTTTTAAATGTGGCTTAAAGGGTTGAGTACCCAAGGTATTTCTACCTACAGAGGTGTAAACTTCTGCAATTCCCTTTCATGGTCTTGAACTGGAACTGCTTCCAGTCTCTGACATATAACCAGAACAGAAGCCTTTCCCTTTATATTACTTTAGGATGATAGAGGCGACAGTGGAGAAGTTCCTCATTAACTTAATTCCTAAATCCAGAGCAGGTGCAGCTCGGTGCTCATTCTCTACTTGTCTAAGTACACCAAGGAGGATTGCTAATGAAGGCGCATCAATGCGTATGTTGTAAATGCAGGCTTTACACTCCGGTACGGGAGGCACTATCCCAAAAGTGAAACACATAGTCAGTATTCTGTGTTTATCCTGGTGGTAGTGGGTGGATACACTGCTTCTAACTGATTGTCTTACGAGCAATCCAGAAAGCCATTTCATCATGCTTCGTGGGCGCTTTTCCCCTTGATAGCGTTAATAGTCGCTGGACTAATAGTTTGCATTTGTGTGGGAGCAGCAGGCCTTGCTGCAACAGCAGGTCTGGTACTCACAGTACATTGTGCAAACTGTACAGGTCTCCTGTATAAGGCGACAGTGTAATTTAACACCCCGACCACCTCAGCTTGTGTTAGGTTGTCAGGGCAAGGAATGGGAGTGTAGCCAGCCAAAACTGGCCACGTAGTCCCATCATTACCCAAAGCCCCCAAACAGACATTTCCACGCATACATGTGAATTGACCACCAAACCAGTTTGGTGTTTTTGGTAAGTTAAAGGGATTTCCAAATTGTAGTAAGCCTTATAATGTGCCGGCGGGTCTACCTCTTTCTAATCTTAAAACTGCCCTGAGGCAGCATCAATAGGTTTGAACTCCACCCAGGAGTAAAAAGTCTTAAAGGCATAAGTTGGCTGTGCAGCTGTTACAAAAGTAACTGCCCCCTCCACCACCCATCAGGTACACCTCAAGCTTTGAGATGTTGAGGAACTGCCTCCCTGCAACTGACCCCTATAACAATAGGTGCCGCCATAATAAATGGATTACATTTTCAAATTGGAATCAAAGAATTAGAAAACCCACAGAATGGGGAATAACCTTTTATGAGTCAATCTTCACAAACCTACAGAAATAGGTACTCTCTTATCCCCAATAAGAGGAAACCATGATTAATATGTTTGTCTCCGTAATTACGTAATAATGGTTCATGTATGTGGAAAAGTGAAAAATTATTCAAGGTGTAACTGTAAGATACGGACTCCACGTTGGGCACCAACTGTTGAATAAGTTAAGACATTAACGTAACTCTACAAGGTCTGCTTTCTCACCCATGGGTGACACTAGTGATCTTGGTTCAAATGCACCAGCAATTAATGTGAAAAACAGGTTATTGTAGCCCCACAAAATGCTGTTCAATGTGTAATTGACATAGTAGTATTGCTTTTGTGTTACTAACAATCCCATAAAGGGATCAGAGTACCATAGAAACAGCAACAAACCTTACTACATTTTTCACTGTATGACACACACAGTGCTAAGAAGAATGAACACTTTTAAGTTAAAAGTATTTATTACTACAGGAACAATATGTTTCTCAGTACATCTAATACAACTACACAGAATATTATAAAAACAGCAAGAAGGCACCCTATGAATAACGAAAATAAAATGAACATTTCTAGCATTCTTAAAATGTCATTAAAAAAATGTTATCTAGTACCCAACATCCTAACATATACTTCTTTGCGCTATACTAAGAGTGCATGGAAGGCAGAGCAACCTGACATAAGTTCAAGAATGTCTGACATAGACTATGTGCATCAAGGTATTTGTCTCAGATGTTTCCTTCCGAGCATATAATGTAAAAGGACGTCAATTCAGAATACACTATTTTGGGTATATGTCTGTATGTGTTCTTAATTAACCTTGACATGGTGGAAAGTAGAAATTTGACCCAAAAAAATGTTGAATTGATGGTTGTATCTGTGTCATCGATCAAATGGCTTGACGCTTTCACACTTCTTATAAAGATAAGGTCAGGTGACATCTACGTCTAATAGCAGACGTGACAATGATTCTTCATAAACCGGGAAAGATGGCAACTTCCATTGTTTAAGAGGGAATATAGTGACCTACATTAGTCAAGATGGAGTCGAGGCCTTATAAGATGGAGTCGGAACTCAGGGAAATTACGACACTTTGTTTTGCCCGGTTGAAGCAGGAGTTTTAAAATGGCACACCCAGGCTGCAATGGCAGCCCAGGGGACATGTTTTACAGGGCTACTTTAGTGTGTGGCAGCAGCCCACTAGATGTGTTTAATTTAATGGGCCTGGGTACATGTAGTACCATATACTAGGGACTTATAAGTAAATTAAGTCTGCCAGTTAGGTATATGCCAATTTTACTATGTTTGAAAGGGAGAGCACCCGCACTTTACCACAATGTTAACAGGGGTAAAGTGCACAGAGCCCTATGGCCAACAAAAATGGGTTCTGTAAAAGAAGGCAAACAAAATCTGGGTTGACACTGAAGAAAGGGCAGATTTCCAACAAGAGTGAGATAAGAGAGAGAAAGAAAGAAATTCAATATCTTCACTCTGCCTGTATTTACAGCAGGACTCAACCTGCGTCCAGAAGCATTGATATCTAAAATTACTGTATTTCACCTTTTAAGTTCCAATTCACTAACCCTAATATAACACATGATATACCTTGTGACAACCTCTGTATATCTGACTCTCTGTACGAGGTTGAAACTCTGGGACTTCCGTGGGCTGGAACATAAATGGAATCTCTGTTATAATTGCAAGAGAATTCTTGAACTAGGAAACATGTTGTATGGCAATAACTATCTTCAGTGATTTGTACATTAAATATGTGATCTGAATGATTCTTAATTTAACATGTACGTCAGCTGAAACTTACAGAATGTGCATTTGCATCAAATCTTCCCTGTGAGAGCAAACAATCACTTCACTGTTTTAATACAATAATACACTACTATGGCTAAAGAAACATAAACAATTTGTACAAATGAGGATTCTTCTTGCTCCCCTCGTTGAGAAAATTGTGCAGGTTAGAGTTGATATCCTTTGTAAAGAATCTCTCCAATAAGCAATGTTCAAATAGGAAATTATAAATCCATGAATGTAATGCTCTCCCAGAATACTTCTCTGAGTAAGAACGTATTTTATATCTCCAGGCATAGCACTTGTATCTTGATCGCCTAGGAAAGAATGCTCTGAAACAGGAGGAACTTATACTTCATGAATCCAGGATGGTCACTACCCTTTCAGGTTTCATGAGGGTCCATTGTTGGCTTAGGACTTTTAGTCTATTCTGACTTTATCCAAGTTCCTCACATAGTGTGCGCGTCACAGAGGTGAAGCTTCGCACCAAGTGTCTCCTACACTTTGCACACACTGTTGAACTCTCCTACCTTGGAAGACTCGCATATCCATGAAGTATGTCATAGTGCATCTCCTTACCTGTCCTGTTATCACAGGAGAGTGTAGTCTGCTGCTCAGAACTGGCATAGAACTAGTACAGAAGCAAATCATTTAATATCCTTTTAGTGTTTTGGAATTTTGGAAAAAAGTTCTGAAACGTAAGTGTGATCTTTTCTAAGTGTCAAAAAATATTTAGTACTGGGGGCACGGACTATTTGCATGTATAGGTTGAAGCAATACTGCCCCTGAAATATCTCATATAGCATGCATCTAACACTCTGCATGGCCATCTCTTACCTGTTAGACTCTCCTTAATCCCAAAATCAACACTCCCTTCTCATGCTACTACTGAAACATGTCCATATTTCTCTTCAGAAAATCTCTCTGCATGTCTCGTTCATACTCTTTTCCCTCCTCCATTCCATTCCTGTTTGCGGTTTTAGGCTAGAAAATGGAGTCCAGAAATATCATGCTACAAAAATATTGTAGCTGGATTAATGATTGCCCAAATATTGTGAAGATAAGTATATATGGTAAGTTTAGATATACTATTTTTAACTCCAAATCATACCCATGTACTTTGAAAAAAATATATATATGTATAAGTATATATTTACATATATCTACTTACATATAGGTGTGTGTGTGCATATATATATATATATATATATATATATATATATATATATATATATATATATATATATATATATATATATATATATATATATATATATATATATATATATATATATATGAAAAAGGAACAGCTCCCAAACATCCACAAAGGAACCCACTGCACTCCGGAGTACAATAAAGATAATAAACACAAAAGGAGGACACTGAATGCAGCAGTGGTAATGGCGGCCATATTGAAAGGGAGTGATGCTTCAAGAGTAACAGTGCATATTCAAAAGTAAAAGATTTAAATTCATCAATGAATATAAAAAATCAATGTGAAAAGGAGAAGCATAATCAATCAGCATTGAATAAAGACATCTACCTAAGCATCTTGTCTGCAAGGTCAGAATGTTCTATCTGATAATGTTCTAATAAAGTACTCATCGTGTCTACAGGGCCAACGTTCATTCGTAAATAGTAACTACGATAAAGGTGAAGCTCTTGTAGGCATGTAGCCCCTGTGGGCAGACACTAACCCTGAAATAACAATGCTATCATGCCCTAGTGGGCTTTTGTCAATAAAGTTAACAAAGTAAAAATGTTTTAAATCACAAAAAAGGTCAAACTTGTCTCTGCTGATTCTTCCAGTTTGCTAGCTGCATATCTGTCTACTCTTACTCTCGCTGCTCTCAACTAAGGTTCAACATCTCTGGGTGCCCCAATTCTGCTTCTCTAGTATGGAGTCCTCCTGTAAATAGACACATGACATAAAACATTCAATGAAACTTTTTCAATCACAAAATCACTAAAATAAACTAAAACATTATTTTTCGAAATACATGATCTTTGAGCTGGCAGTTCGGTTTAGAGCTGTACAAAGAGCTCATCATCAATGTTCAGGCCTCGCGGCTCCCTGCAGTCTAATTCAAGAATATATCTCGATTCCAACCTTCTGAGCTCTTTCTCTCTGTCACCTTCTCTCTTCTTTTTCGGAACAAGACAGCACGCATCAAGAGAGAGGATATTCTCTTCACTGATGAAGCTGTCAGCTCCAGAGAGAGCAAGACCAATACCAGGGAAGAAACCAGATTCATAACTACATACAATGACAAGCACATCTTACTCAGAAAAGCTTTAGCAAAACACTGGCACCTCATACAAAATGACCCCACCATAGGAAAAGATTTCCCTAAGAAACCACAAATAACATACAGGAAGGCAAAATCTATGCACGACCTGTTAGTCAGAAATGAGATAATACCCACTAAACAGACTGGACAGACATGGTTACAACCACAGAAAGGCTTTAAAAAATGTAACAAGTGCAAAGCCTGTGAGAACGGAATGAATCTAGTGGAATTCAGAACCCCACTAGGTAAAACCATGAAAGTTAAACAACACTTGACTTGCAAAACAGACTTTGCAGTGTACACCCTGAAGTGCCCATGCCCTAATTACTATGTGGGCAGCACGATTCCGCCTGTCCACAGACGTATTTTACAACATTTAAGAGCAATTAAGAACAATGACAGTAGCTATCCCGTAGCACAACACTTTCATAGAACACATGGTGGAGACCACAAACTGCTCAAGTATAGTGTGATAGATAGTGTCCCGAAAAAGAAGAGAGATGGTGACAGAGAGAAAGAGCTCAGAAGGTTGGAATCAAGATATATTCTTGAATTAGACTGCAGGGAGCCGCGAGGCCTGAACATTGATGATGAGCTCTTTGTACATCTCTAAACCGAACTGCCAGCTCTAAGATCATGTATTTCGAAAAATAATGTTTTAGTTTATTTTAGTGATTTTGTGATTGAAAAAGTTTCATTGAATGTTTTATGTCATGTGTCTATTTACAGGAGGACTCCATACTAGAGAAGCAGAATTGGGGCACCCAGAGATGTTGAACCTTAGTTGAGAGCAGTAAGAGTAGACGGATATGCAGCTAGCAAACTGGAAGAATCAGCAGAGACAAGTTTGACCTTTTTGTGATTTAAAACTTTTTACTTTGTTAACTTTATTGACAAAAGCACCCACTAGGGCATGATAGCATTGTCATTTCATGGTTAGTGTATGCCCACAGGGGCTACATGCCTACCAGAGATTCACCTTTATCGTAGTTACTATTTACGAATGAACGTTGGCCCTGTAGACGCGATGAGTACTTTATTAGAACATTATCAGATAGAACATTCTGACCTTGCAGACAAGATGCTAAGGTAGATGCTTTATTTAATGCTGATTGATTATGCTTCTCCTTTTCACATTGATTTTTTATATTCATTGATGAATTTAAATCTTTTACTTTTGAATATGCACTGTTACTCTTGAAGCATCACTCCCTTTCAATATGGCCGCCATTACCACTGCTGCATTCAGTGTCCTCCTTTTGTGTTTATTATGTTTATTGTACCACATTGATGCACAGAAAGTATAAAAAATGTTAATATGGACATGGTCGGTGTCATAACCAAGGTGCATGTTGGGCACCGAAACGCGTTAACAATAGTGCTACTGCCGTAGCGACCATTAAACAACATTCTAACTACTCCGGAGTGCAGTGGGTTCCTTTGTGGATGTTTGGGAGCCGTTCCTTTTTCATCTTTAACAGCGCGCAGCGAAGCGCTGTCTCACACTGCACCACCGATGCTTTGGTAGCCGAGAGGGAAACTTGCCAGACACAGGAGAATATATATATATATATAGTACATATGCAGACCTAAGTATGGTAAATCTATCCTTATGCTGCTGGGATTACCAATAATAAATAATCAAAAACATCTAGCTGACTGTTAATTGGGCTGCCAACAATTTAATCAGACTAAGACCAAACTCACAAATAAGATGGTCTACATTATTTAATTATTCATTTTGCTCATTAATCTTCATTTTCTGAATTCACAAAACAGATATCAATACACTTCACAATTACATAACATCTAGACAAAGTAGAAACAACAAATAACAAATAACAATCATTTGGAAAATGTTTCCAGTCAAGAACAAACAACAAATAAGTAACCCACAAAAACAATTTCAGAAAAACAAGGGTTACCGACCACCGCGGGTAAAGACATTTCTAGCAACAGAGGATATACACTTTAAGTACATTATTTTCTTCAGTCGCTATACATATTTCTATTGAAACTCTTCGCCTGATGGTAAAATATGCCAATAAGGCACCCAAGGGCCACAGTAAGTGCCAGTGTCTTACATTAATTTAAGCCTGACACCCTACCCATCATGTTTAGTGCTGGGTAAGAGATTAAAGCAAAACTTAAACTAACATACAATAAATAAACGGGTAAGAGAGCAGGCCAGGAGCAGACCACCCACAATCCTCTATTAAGCCTTCCATGTGCACATGTTCACGAGTCTGGTACACAGGTTCATCTAAGAGACGTCTTCGAGTTCACATTGGGTTTATTGGAGCTCAGCAATAAGAAGCTGGGCGGGGATGGAAATATACATACACATGGACAGCAAAGTTTGGGCAGGCTGTACCCAGTGGGGGCTACAACTATAGAAGCATGCTAACAGCGCTCATTTTGAGGCTGGGGGCCAGTGCCAGCAACCCCTCGGCTGATTCACAGCCAGGGGATTGCTAGGTTTACATTGCGCATGTCGGGCTGGCGTAGCAATAGAGCTGGCTAACCCGGCATGTGCACTGCAGGGGCAGCTGTAATGCTGCAATTGCAGGATTCAGCCTGGCCCCCTGCCCTCGCACTGTGGCATTTAAGTGAAATGGCATTGACATGTCATTTTACTTATTCGTGTGTGCCTGTTGTGCTCCCAGCAAGTGGGACAACGCTCCTCCAATCAAACGGAGGAGCTGCCCCTGGCTGTACCTTTTCTGGAATAATGCTAATTCTGCACTCCGTCTTGCCATGGGTATCAGCAAACATTCTACATTTTTTGCCTTTAAACCTTCACTAGCAGGCGTTACTAAACACCATTTGTATCGATCCCACAGTTGAGGTTTTGCTGACTTTGGGTGTTGAAAATCAAACAGACTTTCCAGGCTGGGTGCCTTATGACCATCCATAGACACTAGTGGCCAGTACTGGCTTTAGGGTGGTGCGACCAGTGCCAACGCACAGGGAACCAAGGTCAAGGGGGCTCCCTCTGCATGACAGCCTGAACTGAGGTGAGAACAGCCTGCAGAGATCTATGCGTTACACTGCAAAGTAACTCTGGTGGTTAATGCACTTGAGGAAGAGCTATGTGGTCGGTCTAGCCAAAGTTTTGACCACCCGTGATATAGTAGCATAGATGGCTAATATTCCTGCTGCAGAGCACAAGTGCGACATGCAGATCGTAGATTAGTATTCAGATAGTATGTAAATAGCTTAGTCGGTTATTGTTTTACTCACATAGATCCTCTTGGTACTTGGAGAATATAAGTTATGGTCCTTCTAATACAGCACATTGACCTATAGAGTGGCGTCATTGTGCTCCATAAAAATTGAAAGGCATAGGCTTAGAACCATATTGTGCGTTTCCAATCTTTCTTTATTCTGAGGCTGTTATTAAGGGTTTCTGTGGGTAGTAATACAATTCCATTCGTTTAACACCACAATCATCGTGTTACGTTTATGGGGTGGATTTACTAACAATTTGCGCCTGCTTTTCATCACAAAAGTAATGCAAACCTGGTGCAAAGTTTTGTTTTAGGGCCTGCTTTCCAGCCAAATCCTGAATTGCATTGGACAGTAGCCATAAAGTAACACAAAGTAGCACTATGTGCTATCTTATGTCAACAAGGCATTCCATTGGTGGTACATGGATGATCCCATGAACTCACCCATGGATTTTGACACTAATCCATATCTACAAAGTTTTGTAGAAAGGGTTTGGCATTAAAAAATGTATGCCTACTCTAGTCAGGCATAAAGTTGTAGAAAAAAAATATTTTGTCCAAAGCTTTCCAACTTTGCATGTGTGCTGCATGTTCAGCACACATGCAAAGTGGTAAAGAGTTAAACTTTGTCAAAGCCTAGAACTTTAAGCTGGAAAGGTACCCTTCCAGTACAAAAAGGATGCTTGACATCAGGCACACACACTTACATTACATTCTGCTGCACGAATGTGTGCATTGGCTCAAGCACTAGAGGAGAGAGCAACAGCACCATATTTTAGTAGATATGGGACTGTTGCTCTCTTTCTTTTTTTACACAATGCAAAGCAGCAACTTTGGCAACTGCGAATCGTAAAAACTTTTTAACCCGCCCCTTTGTTTCTCCAAACCAAGCACTCTTACCATTTAATGCCTACCAGTATGGACGACATGTGCAGCCTCCTGCACTTTGTAGTCCTCATTGTCTTAAATAACATTTCACATAAATTGATTTTCACACGTGTATGACTCATTGTCTGTGTATAATATGTTTCTGATGTAAAGTGCTCTGACAGTCTACATTGGGATGGGTAGCGCTATAAAATAAATGTGAGAGAGGGACTAAGGATAGATGAGGGCCATCACTAGAGGGTGGTAGAGAGGGAATCCAGGAAGAAGGAGGTAATTGGGGGGGGGGGGGTCGCCAACAAAGACTGCTGCACCGGGCATCACCAGTGCTAAATAGCATGGGAACCACATCACCAGCAGCAGGTGTGTAGGCCCGGAAGCTGACTTCTCCAGCTGTGGTAGGCAACCTCAGTCCGCAGCCCACGAGAGGAAACTGGTGCAAATGAATACACCTCTTCTCTGCTTGTTGGTGGATGGAAATAACTTATGGACCAAAAGCTGCTCCAAAGAACAGTAGACACAGCATGACATGGGATGCACTAACCCTTCTGGTACACGTTTCAAGCCTTCAAAGCACACTTCTGACCTTTATCAAAGATGACCACCACAATGTGCCGCCACAAGTCACACGTTTTACTTCCCCTGAAATCCAGAATGATAGAGGACCTTGGGGCATATTAGCAAGACCGGCGATAAAATTATCGCCGTTTTAGCGGCAGGAAACTGCCGCTAAAACGGCGATAATTTTATCGCCGGTCTTGCTAATATGCCCCTCTATTCCTTGCCATGAGGTTTCCCTCCCCTTCGTCCTCCTCGCCTTCAAATATCAAATGAGGTGTGGCCTACTGGTCGAGTCAGACTTAGGTCTCAAAATTCCGGGCTTTCAGCTAGTAAAGTATCCTACAACACGGAAAACGTAGCAAGGTGATGGCCCTCAGGTACTGCCTCATCATGAGTGACATTCTCAGCATAGGTTCCCAAGCAGCCCCGAGCTGGGTTTGTGTACTTGTGATGGCCCCTTTTTAATCCAGTCACGGCCCAGGTTTTCTGCGTTCAGTTGACTGGCTGATGAATTAAAGAAGTCTTTATTAACCCCTGGCAAAAATTTTATAACAAAACAGGTGTATTGATCCTCGTTTTCATTCGCATTTACATATATCTATGCATTATTGTCAATATAATAGCTTGTACCAGGAATACGTGAATTCATATTTAAGTTCAAAGAAGGTGTGCGAAAGAAAGATTTCGTCTTAATCCACTTTAAAAGTACGTGTGCTGTTTCTAGCACGTGTGGGGTGATGGCGAGTTCTATTTAAAGAGAATTACATGAAGGCTAAGGACTAAATACAAGCTCATTCCTCACTGGAGGTGAAAATGAGGTGCACAAAATGAAAAAAATAGTTAAGGGATTTGGTAAAATTACCATAATTTTGTTTGAGCCATTTAAATAAAAGTAGCTCTGCAGCGCATGATCTTATTCCCACGAGTCGCTAATCAATGTTAAAAAGTAAGGTCTATACGTTGCTCTATCTGCCTGACCATGACATCCGCCCATCCATCCATCCATCCATCCATCCATCCACCCACCCACCCATCCATTCACCCATCCATCCTCCATCCACCACCCGCCTGCCCATCCATCCATCCAGCCACCCACCCGTCCATCCATCCATCCATCCATCCATCCAGCCACCCACCCGTCCATCCATCCGTCCATCCGTCCATCCATCCATCCATCCATCTATCCATCCATCTATCCACTCATGTACCCTTCCGTAAAACCATCCACTTGTTCATGTATCCGTCTGCCCATTCATCCATCCACCTAGCCACTCACGCACCCTTCCACAAAACCACCCACTTGTGCATTTATCCATCTGCCCATCCCTCCATCATCCATCCAGCTATACATCCACTCACGCACCCTTCAATAAAACCACCCACTCGTCCGTTCCTCCATCCATCCATCCGTCCCTCTGTCCGCCCGCCTACCCTTCCATCCATCCGTCCGTCCGTCCATCCATCCATCCATCCACCCACCAACACTCACCCTCCCATGAAAAGAGTGTGGGGTTTCTATTCAGCATGCCGACTGCAGCCAGAGCTGGACAGAGTGACCGAGACCAGAGTGATCCCAGCCAGCTGAGAACAGGCGAGGCCACTTCACTTCCTCAGAGAGTGACGCATTCCTTGCCCCTTATGGGTTAGGATGACAGTGGATTTAAAAGGCACAAAGAGCCACAGCAATTTTAAGCTGTAAATAGATTCGGCGATGTTGATTTTAATGGACGTTTGACTGCAACAACTCGCAGCTATAAAAAGATTCAGTGAATCACTTTTTCCAAATCAAGGTCTGCAGAAAAATTAATTCAAAATAAAGACTGTTCTCTGCATCCTGCTGGCTGCAGGGAAAGAGCCCCAGAGATGCTAACCAAAGGGGTTCACGAGGACTGCTACAGCGGCGCATCAGTTTTAATCAAAACTCATAACGAACTGAGCACAGAGCTGGTGTGCATTGTGCTGGATGAGGTACAAGTACTTTCAACAATAATAATTAACATGTCTATATTCAGCTTCTTTATGATAATTATTGGATTGTATACATTTGCTTACTTTTCTCAGGTAGTTGGAGAGTTAACCTGTCCTGGGTGGAACGCCCTTCCGCTCCACCTCAGACAGACATCGCTCCCCATCTTCGCAAGAAACCTCAAAACCTGGCTCTTCGACAGACCCCCTCCTTGATGGACTGGAACCTGCACCCCCCCCCCACCCCTAACGCCTTGAGACCCCTACGGGTGAGTAGTCGCGCTTAACAAACGCCTGATTGATTGATTGATTCTATAGTGATGTTTCAGAAGGGAATTGAGTTCAGAAAGTTTTTTACGTTTGAAAGTTTGACGTGTATGGCAAACATTTTCCATATTTACTTTAAAAGGCTTTGGGCCAGCTTCCTTCAGTTATTGACTTCTTTTGTGTGGAACTTTCAGCCATTGACTTTGATTATCCCACAGGAGTATTTTGGTGACACCAATTTTCTATTGGTTGTTCAGGTGTGTCTTTCCACCTCCACTGGCATGCGTGATGGACTATTTTACATTCTGCACTGGGGAGCGCGCACTGACAAATCCATGAGAAAATGTGGAGGCTACAGAATGAAACGCAAACTTTTTTCCTGTAGGGTCCATTTCGGATGCTTTTGACTGCGGTCACTCCCCAGTGTCCAAACAAGCCCTAGCAAAGCCCGTAGCACGCAGTACAAACTTTCAAACAAGCTTTGCCAATGCTTGTTTACAAGTTGCATTTTATGTGACTTCTTAATTATACATGCCTACCTTGTTTCTACAAACAATTAACCAGTGTTTCTGAACAGTCTTCAAGAGTTTCTCTTGTCTTAAGTTTGGCTTGAAGTCATTGCATGGGGTTCATGTATTTCTAGCACTTTTTAAGCGCAGAGCAGTCCTTCTTTGCTTCACTGTCTGATTTAGTTCGCATGGGCCACATATTGTCAAAGATGACAAATTGACATGTCCAGTCGATCACAATGTATAATCAAGAATCAACCAATCATACATGCATAAAAGTTAATAGCCAAAATGTAGTGCAGCCTATTGAGAAGGTATAGATGCCTCCAAGAAATACAGGCAAAGACAACAAAAGTATCCGTGATTACGGCATAAACAAACCCTTCAATCATACCTAAAAATTGGGCACACTCCTTTACACACAGTCAAATACATAGTGATTGTGAGCAACACACAAGAGGAACAGTGTCGCACCTGAGGGCCCCATCAATAAAGATTAGGAGAGCTTGCACTGGCATCCATGCGAAATACATGAGGCCACAAGGGACAAACCAAACAGGTCAGGGCTCAGCAATGCCCTCGACTCATGAACCCTTAAAAGATAAAGGAAGCCTTGTTATACTCTGCCTGTCTGTGGTGACAACACACTCCTGTAGGAGAACAGAAGCAACACATGGGGGCACCTGAAAGAAACTCCATACAAAGGGTGGTTAGTGTGAGCAAATCAGTCTCACAAAAGCTCATGAGAGGTGAGGGAAGCACACACAAAAACAGAAACAACCAAGAAGAAAATCTATTTCCCCTAGTGACACGTGAATGCTCCACAGTAAATGCTGCGACAGGGGGCAGCTGCAACTGTTTTTGTCATTGGGGTTCTCTTTTTTTCTCTGTTGTACGCTTGCTGTCATGAGTGTTTAATTAATGGAGGATTGTGTTGGTCCCTGTAAGGCACAATGCTTAATTTGCGTCAATGGGTGCCCGTGGTGGGTACCAGCACTCATTTTTGGGTACCAGGATTTATTTTTCATGATCAGACTCTGACCCACAAGGAAGGAAGAGAGAAAGGCAGGAAAGGGGAAGGAAGGGGGGAGGAGGAGATACGAAAACAGTGACAAAGGGAGAAGTTAGTGATGAAAAAGAACCTGCAAGCATGAGATAAATTGACAGGTGTAGGATGGTATCCCGCATCCTGCCTGCCGTATTACAAGTGCCACACGCTATAATGCACTTGGAATACGACAGATGGGATATCCGTCACATCTGCGACAGAGTATTCCATCTTCCAGACTCAGAATAAGGCCCTGGGCAATCTTTGTCTTTGGTAACCTTAGCATCTGTCAGCAATGGTGGAAGGAAAATGTCGAGCTGCTGTGCTATTTTGTTTTTTTTATAAATGAAGCAATATTCAGACATGTATGTGACTTAGGTCTAAACCTGAAATGCAGTGAATCCTGTGTACCCTTACTGGCTCTCACCTTGTTCACAAGTGCCACCTTCTACTATATGTTTGCAAGCAAGGTGTTTCCAGGAGTCAGTTCATAAGTTGCTTCCTGTAGGCATAGGATGTCAGAAAATCTAGGCTGGGCTAAATCACTGAATATGCTAGGAGGTGTTTTGTTCCATCAATGATAGCTTTTCTGACACATTGGTCAAGTCAAGTTGTCGCCCTTAATTCCCACCCAAAATGGTGTAGAATGACAGATAGTCATTTTCAACTTTTTTTGTGTACAAATAGTAGCCTATCTCATCAAAGCTGGTGGTCAATTTGTGTAGAGTAGTTGCCAGTCTTTGTGCCAGGAGACTCTACATTGCATGGCAGGACCTCATGCTAGCTACAATACTCTATTCTACCAAACTGCACAGCAGGGTAGAAATGACCATAAATATATTGCCCAACATATATTTCTCTAAATAATAACGTAATGTAATGCAAGGTGGATTTGTAGAGCGCTGCTTGTCACCCGTGAAGGTATCCAGGCGCTAAATATTTTTGATTTCCTAACCATATGGCCGAAACATTTAACCTAATACACACAATTGACATTCTTGCTGACCCATCTTTCTCTGGCCTGTAAAACATTCTGGACCTGCCATTGCCAACAGAGGTCAATAATCAAGACGAGTATGTTTACTCCATCCATCTGCAACCGTCATGCCAATGCGCTCACAGTAGGTAACATCGTAGATGTATCCCACCTGGGTTTCAACTTCATTCCTAACCATGATCCATTGATATATGTGTAAAATCCATTCTGATGTGTACTCGCGTCCATTTTCATGTCCATGTATCTCCATCTATATGTGTAACTTATGTGGCGACCCAGGTGGCATGATATGCCAACTCACACCTGCACGTCTATGACACTTGGAGACATCTGATCATATCCACCCATCTCCCAGGGAAAGACAGTGTCCTTTTTTCCAGTGTAACACTACCCACAAAGGATGAGAAGGATACTTGCTATGTCCAGTGGTGATGGAAACGGACACATTGCAAAGGTGCATTGGGATGTGCATGCTAAGGCTCCATGGGAGTTATTTACCAAGTTTTCGCCCAGCGTTTGCATGGTGCTATGCAATGCATAAATTTAATTACTAATATAAGAAGCTGTGGGCACAACACAACTTTGTTCAGTGCCACAGAGGTGCCCGCACAATCCTAGGTAGCTCTAGGGCGATATGTGGATGGTATGAGGAGGGTGTGTGAATCTTTGGTGCATGCACTCATCACCAGAGAGAGTTTGCCAAAGACAGCATAGAGATGTCTCTAATGATTGCTTCTGAGCCATCAGGGCTGATCATGACATCAACAGGGACAAGGACCATAAAGGCACATATGGACCTCATTGTCTAATCCACGAGGTCTGGAGCTGGTTGCTGGTCTTCTGCATAGCCTGGTCAGGTTGGTAGTAACCCTTGTTGGATTTCTGGGACACTATTCCGGTGCTCAGATCCAATGCCGGTGAGGCTCTCTTCTCAAACTATGTTGGACATGGGCTAATGGCCGGGTACATATTCAGAAAAAAGTAGTTTCATGATAGCTGGGAGTAAGCTCCCTTTCTGGGGTTTAGCTCACTTGCAATTTATAGCCATCCACAGTCTCTGGTGAGGGATCTTTGATGGGCTTCCAAGTGGTCTCTGCAATGCCTCATGTCTCCGTGGTCTTAATCTGGTCTCCGCATGGACAGCACGTTCAGGCAGCAGCTGGCAGACAGCAGCTCGGCCTTGGTCAGAGGTTTAGACATGGTTCTATGTAGGGGAAGGAGAGAACATGCAGCTGGTCATTCAAGGAGTACCACAAGTTAATTAAAGAGTTGGAAGGAGTCTCCAAAGTGCTGCTTATTGCCTGAGTTCATGGCAGTTGGGAACAGCTCCCTGCTAATCAGATCGAATGCAATGTTCAACCTTTTATGCGAGAACTATAGGGGTTGACCATACCACTGCCGGCTTCCTACCACAATAGACTGTCAAATGCTGGCTTGGAGTGGACGTCCATTGTGTATTAAAAACCAAATTCAGATTAAAAAACCAACTCCATATATGGAGTTTTCTTCCACCTTCGATGGGCAGGATTCAGGTTTTCTCCTAGCACTTTCTTGTTGAAGCGACCTGGGCCGAAGGTTTTGTGGAGTGGCCACAGAGAGTGGAGTGAGAAGAAGGAATGAGGAGTGGTATCAGGGCACAGTAAGACAAAAGGCTTCTCTCTGACCCCAGGAATCATCAAAGTAACTTAGGCCATGAATACAATGTCATAGTAGTATGGTGCTTAACCATATGGGGAAACAACCTTCTTTTACATGCACAGTCACCATTTCATCACACACAATGTCCATATTTACAGGGGGCAACATTGTCATAATTGTCACATAATTTGGCTAAGGATGAAATTAGCCCCAATTACTTGGCCTGCTGGGCCTTCAGACATAGACCTTACTCTGCCGCAATGAAATTCAGTGGCACCACCCAGCAGCCCTCAGCAAGGAGCATGAGGGTGGATATGCCCCCTCAGGAACACACTGGGGGAACCTTTTGTGGGTTCCTTTTGCTCTCAGTAGCCAAGGTCAATGCAGTGGAGCGCTGGTGGTGGTGTGCAGGTGGGTCCTTGTATTACAGAATCCCAGATATACAGAAATCAAAAATATACATCAGTTTTTAGAAAAATGACAGGGTGGAATGTCGGTACAAGCACCTGTGGGCTTTGCATTTCCTTTCAGGTGGATGGTGCTTTTTGGATTAGTTTAGGGTGCAGGTGAAAGTTTTTTAATTGAGTTTATCCTGATTTTAAGCAATCTGAAGTGAGACAGTTGAGTGCTCAGGCCAATGAAGCTGCTTCACCACCAGCCATTTTGAATGGGCTAATTATATCAGATAACCTACCTGCACCTAGTACAGCATGGGCAGCTGAGGGTGTCATCATTTTTGGTCTGTCTAAATGACCAGTCCCCATTTGTCCCTATTTGTATGGTGATCTCCTCAATATGCTCTGGGCTGGTTGATCGGTCCCAAGCCAATAGAATGGTGCTGTCTTCAACATGCTCCTGGCGAGCTCCGGCACGTGTTAGGGAACAGAAAGATACCCACGGGAGCTCGTGCTGGGAACTGATGTGGAACTGACTGGAAGCTACTTGGCCCGGCGCTGGTATGCAATACCTTCCCTAGTCCTACAGTCCTCAGCATGGCTCAGGCCATGTCTGAGGAGTCTGGGCAGCATCACCCAGCACCAAGGACTTGAGCCACCCCTACAGTCTTCTGTTATCAGGTTAAGCTTCACACGAACATTTTAAAACTAATACCAAGTAGCCACGCTTTTGGTTGCGCCCTTCTCTGTAATGTCATGTCCGACAAAATCGAGGCTCGCGTTTGAAGGTGAAGTTAAAAATAGCTCCTAATTTAGCTCTGCCATGCCACCATGCCCTATTACTATTAACAAGCCGTTTACAGTGTAATGGGAACATAATAATGATTCGTCATTTTATATATGCACAAAGCAGTTTCTTTTTCTATTTTAACAAAACCAACCTGGTGTTAACCAGATATCCAAAACTTGATGTAAATATAACTTCAAATTTATACTTGGAGAGATGTACACCATTTCGTTAAAAAAAACATAAACTTAAAGTCTGATCCATCCTATTAGGATGTTGATATTTAGTAATTTTACTATATTGAAATTTATGTTTTCCAGTCTATGGCCCTCATAATTGAGATGACCTTGGGCGATTATACTATTCTTGCCTGAACAAGACTGCAAAACCATAGTGCAAGACATTGTTCTACTAAGAATTTAGTATAATTCCCTCTTAATTTTTAAATTTTGAGTCATCTTGTTCTAATGTATGCGAGGTTCAATGCAGGCCCGTTCTAATGCATGTTTGTAAAAATAGAGAGAGGGATCCCTTGTACCTCCCCTAGGGGATAGGATACTTCCACCAAGTCAAAATTAAATTTTCCCTGGTAACTATATATACACATAGACATAAAGTCTACTTATAATGAGGGCACAAAAGAATATAACACATAATTACAGCCCATGTAATAGACACACTAAAGAAGTATATTTCAGACTGAAAAAAGATTCTTTTTATATCACAAAATTATTTATTAAAAATTGTTTTGCAGCACACAAATATCACAATTAAAATGACATACAATATATCTCAACATAGAACGAATTTAAAAAAAAGGATTTTCCTGAATACACTACAAACAACAATACATCACAGACATAAAACGAGAGAAAAACAACAGACAATATACTTTGTCATTAAAATATACATATCCGTTAACACAAATATTGTAACTGGGTCCTGAACCGGCCTAATGTTAGAGTATCTATGGATCGAGTCACTCCTACGGATTATGTGAGGGGTGCGTCGACGCGTTTTGATGGGTTTACTGGTAATATTCCATCTTTATCAAGACAACATGTATTAATCTCTCATTGTTTATATTTGACACCAGATTGAGTCCTGTGAGAAACAAATACATTTGTAAATGTCAAAAAATTCTTGGCTTTACTCTTTACCCTATAGTACAATGTAAAATCTAGTGCTAGCAACATCTCTTTTTCACATACATATAAAACTCAATTATTAAAACACAGAGTTTTGCTTAAATAAATTAAATTACATAATGATCCACTATAACAATTTAATTCTCAAGATATACTTCTGCCTATCAAATGGGTTGTATGCTCATCAATATTACATTTTACATAAAAGGGGAAGGACCCTAAGAGCATTGGCGCGGGGTATGAATTTAAATTAGCACAGGTCCTGTTTGTATATTGAAAATGAACTATACCACCAGTATTGAACCATTTATATATTATAGGCTCGGACCAATTAATTACCTTGGTGCACCACTATGCACACATAGCCTGTCAGCTACTGCCTCTAAAAAACCAATCAGGGATCCAGATCGTCCAAATATCTTACACAGAAATCTGAAAAAAAGCACCACTCATCAGATTATCCTAGTCCACCAAACACCTTAAAATCCTATTTAAAATAAATTTGAGAAAACTAACATACCTGTTAAAGTTTAATCCTTGGAAACTTTAATTCATCAAAGGTTCTTGGTAAAATAGTCCCTTTCTAAAGTTTGTCCGTCTCTTGATATGGTCTGTGGGACAAAGGTAGTAATAGTCAAAACTAAAGTTCAAATTTCGGAGAAAAAGAGGTATTGTGCGTAACATTCTCACCTCATAATTCAATATTCCAGATCCATAAAAATCCACTATGGCCACCGTCAGTAGATCGGTGCCAAATCCAAAGGCATTAAACCAAATGGGGCCAACTTCAAGTACGAAGCACTTGGATCGTCTCTGTCCTACTGTAGCTGTATTAAAAGACAAACAGGGAAAATATCCTGTTTAAAACTGCCCGGCATCCGCTAGATCTATTCCTACTGGACGCCCATCTCACTCATTCTATTACGCATCTATTGCCTTACCTGCAGTGCGCGATACGGAGCCCACATAAGTTCTCGTTTCGCCGGCGTGTAGTCAAAAGTTTGACAAACAACGCCGAGTTTAAATACCCGTTAGAATATGAGCCTCACCTGAGATCAATTCTATCCTTGCAGGCATACGCCTCGCACTGTTATGCTCTGCCTACCACGACCCGGAAGTTCTAATATGCACCTTATATTTGGTGCTGTTGCTGCCACCGCTAACCCGGAAGCAGTACCTGACCTGAACAATAACATTACGAGCCTCCGATCTGCTCTTGCCCGAATTTGTAAAATATTGCATTTCTTGCTAACACACATTAGAAATCTTGGAATAAAACTAATGTGGAACAATATAATAAAATTCTATGACAAAAACTATATCAAATTCTTCTCATTGACCTGATATGTTTTATTAATGTTCATAATTCGTTTGTTATTTGCGCAATTAGAATGTTAGTTTGAGAATTTTTATAAATCCAGTTATTGGCCTATAACTCAAACTATATGCTCAGGGTTTTCATAAACCCAATGTGTTATTATTGCTGCATGAAAACCACTGATTCCTAACACCAGGGACCTCGCTGGATGTTTTCTAGCTATCCCTTGCTGCAACAATCTGAAAACTCTCTAATACCCCTATTACTCAATGCAGGTTAGCCTAATAGAAACAAATCATTAACTATAACAGATAAGACCTCACACGCGCTGGCAGTGGAGGTCACCCTGATCCGTAATCAATCTCATCCATTCCTCACGGGAATTCAGTCCCTTGTCTATTGTCCCTAAAAAACACATAAACCATTGTTCTCGTTTTTTTCTCCTCGCTTCCAAATTTCCACCTCTTCTGTTGATGCAAATGTTTTCAAGGATGAACCAACTAAACTGATTGCAGTCGTGGTTCATCTTCAAAAACTGTTCAGTTAAAGGGGCATTTACCTTGTTATTTCTAAGTGCTGATTTATGCTCCAACAGTCTCCCTCTCAATTCCCTACCTATCTCGCCCACGTAGCCGAGGGAACATGGGCAGACCAGCAGGTAAATGACATTCTTACTCCGACAATTGTTGAGAGTGCTGGACTTTAACACTTTGCCATTAAATTCCAAGCTTTTAACCTCCATGCAATGTGGACATATGGAGCATGTACCACACCTGTAGTTCCCTACAGCCTTATGTCATTCTAGAGTGGTTTGTCTTTCTTGGTCACCATTGTTATAGGTTCTCACCAGACAATTACAAATGTTTTTATTACGTCTGAAAGAGAACAGGGGTTTTGGTATTTGATTGGGTAAACCATTATTTAAAATTTTCCAGTTCCTGTTAATAGTTTTTAATATTGTTACTCATTTCAGAAAATTGGGAAACAAACACAATTCTTGTCATAGTTTGATCTTTCTTTTTGTCTTTAGAGACACCTAAGAGTTGGGTTCGAGCGTAAAACCTAGCCCTTTTAAACAAATGTTTGATCAGTTTCTTTGGGTAACCTCTATCTTTCAATTTGTTTTCCAGGATCTCAGAGTGATAGTAAAAATCACTTAAGGAGGTGCAATTACGGCAAAGCCGCAAGATTTCCCAAAGGGAATGTTGTCCTTTTGCGACTTAGGGTGATTGCTTCCATATTGTAAGAGCGTATTTTTGTCAGTGGGCTTAGTGAATAGCTCCACTTCTAGGACACCTTCCACATCTTCAATGCTGATGTCCAAAAAATCGACACTTGTGTCGCTCCAATGTGCGGTAGATCTCAAATTCTCATCTCCTAGATTTAACCATTCGAGGAACTCGAGTAGTTCGTCACTGGCACCGTTCCATATGAAGATAATATCGTCAATGAATCGGTGCCAGTGAGCAACGTTCTCGTAATATGGTGCCAATTCATTATAAATGTGGGTGCATTCAAACTCACTCACATATAGACAAGCCAGACTAGGGCACAGGTTGCCCTCATACTGGTCCCTTTGATCTGTTGGAAAAGCTCATCCTTAAACAGAAAAACATTGTTCTTGAGGACCATGGAGATGCAGGCTATAATAAATTCCTTGTTGCCCCCATTCAAATCCTCCGTATCTAAAATGGATGACACCACCTTGATGGTGTCATCCTGGGGGATGTTCGTATATAGGGCTTCAATATCTAGGGTGACCAACAACTGAGTCACCCTATTAAAGCCCTGTCCCTCAAAGATGGAAATCGTGTGGGCTGTATCCTTCAGATACGATTTCTGTTTATGGACCAATGGTTTTAAAAAGAAGTCCGCATATTTGCTAAGTGGCTCCAATATTGAGCCCAGACTGCTTACAATGGTTGCATGGGAGGATTGATCAAATCCTTATGTATTTTTGGCAAGCCATATATGGCTGGAATAGTTGGGTTCATATTTAAAAGAAAATTGTATTCCTCATCACAAATCTATGCCTCATTCTTACCTCCTCCTTGAGCTGGAACACTTCTTTTTTTAGGTCATCGATCATAGAGAAACGAGACCGCTTATAGTGATCTTCTACATTTAAAAGGCTCCTCATTTTATTTTCATAATCTGGAGTATCTAAAACTACCACCCCCCCACCCTTATTGGCGGGTTAGATGGTGATTTGATCACATTCCTGGAGTGATCTTAAAGCCTGCCTGTGTTTTTTCAGAAAGATTATTATTGGGATAGCGGGTATTATGTACAATATTTTTAATCTCAATCTCCACTATTTTCTCAAACAGTTCGACATTTTTGTCTACCTGTCCTAAGCTCGGGGTAAATGTTGATTTCAGTTTGAATCCTGAGACATTGAGTGTAGGTTGATATGTTTTGTCATGAAAAAATCTATTCAATCTTACCTTTCTAAAAAAAAAACGCAAATCCTTCTCTAACTCAAATCTATTAGGGGGAGCGGTTGGAGCAAAACTGAAACCCTTTCTTAACACCTCTTGCTCCTCTACGGTCAAAGTTTTCTTAGATAAATTGATAATTGGGAATTCCTCTACCTCCAATACCGTTGGTTTCTGGTTTTTAGGTAATCCTGTGCGGGATAATTCTGAGATGGATGGTTCCTCATCCGATCCCCTTGGCCATAATTCCTGTAATTCCTTTGCCCCCGGTTCTGGCGCCCGCCTAAAAAAGGCTTGCGCTCAAAACTGGGTCCCTGTCTCCCTACCTGTTCAGTAGTCTGTTCTTCCTCGCTGCTGGAGCCTGAGGTTTCAGAGAATGTTATTCTCTTATTACCTCCTCTTGAATAGACTGGTCTCTGAAATTGTGGCTTTTCCCACCTTTGATCTCTTTTGGTGTTATAATATTCCTTACCTAGAAATGGATAGACTGCTTCCGCACTAAATTTCTCTATGTCTTTTCTTAATTTTATTGTCTTTCTATTGATAAGATATTCTGGGTAACCATTAGACTCTAATTCTAATTCTTCTAGTTTTTTCTTAGCATCTTCTAGTGCTTGATTTTGTTTAATAAGAGTTTCCAATTCTTCTATTTGTTTCCTTTCAATTATCATGATTTCCTGAGCTGTTTCAATTATCAAGATTAACCAATTGCGACTGCAACGGTTAGCTATAAGGGTCCAAGTTTCCAAAAATGTTCTGTTCTCTATAAACAATCCAGGTTCATTTCTGATCTGCAGTCCTATGGGAATCACCCCTGCTTTCAAGTATTCTATTAAAATGTCTGCATGTAGTTCCGTGCGGATCAATTTTTTCTTTAAATTTAAATTTTTTACTAGTTGCTCATGACTTGTACTATTTACCACTGTTTTGACCCCATTACGTGGGTTTTGGTTGATCAGCCTATTGAATTGATCCTCTGTAAAACCAAAAGTTTTAAAATTGTCCATGGTATAACAGGGAAGGCTTAATAAATACTCCTGGTCCGCTAGGGCCTGAACCAGCAGTGACCTCTTCAACCCAAGGGGCTGTGCCAGAAATCTGTAAAAATAGAGAGAGGGATCCCTTGTACCTCACCAAGGGAATAGGATACTTCCATCAAGTCAAAATTAAATTATCCCTGGTAACTATATATACACATAGACATAAAGTCTACTTATAATGAGGGCACAAAAGCATATAACACATAATTACAGCCCATGTAATAGACACACTAAAGAAGTATATTTCAGACTGATAAAAGATTCTTTTTATATCACAAAATTATTTATTAAAAATTGTTTTGCAGCACACAAATATCACAATTAAAATGACATACAATATATCGCAACATAGAACGAATTACAAAAAGGGATTTTCCTGAATACACTACAAACAACAATACATCACAGACATAAAACGAGAGAAAAACAACAGACAATATACTTTGTCATTAAAATATACATATCCGTTAACACAAATATTGTAACTGGGTCCCGAACCGGCCTAATGTTAGAGTATCTATGGATCCAGTCACTCCTACGGATTATGTGAGGGGTGCGTCGACGCGTTTCGATGGGTTTACTGGTAATATTCCATCTTTATCAAGACAACATGTATTAATCTCCCATTGTTTATATTTGACACCAGCTTGAGTCCTGTCAGAAACAAATACATTTGTAAATGTCAAAATATTCTTGGCTTTACTCTTTACCCTATCGTACAATGTAAAATCTAGTGCTAGCAACATCTCTTTTTCACATACATATAAAACTCAATTATTAAAACACAGAGTTTTGCTTAAATAAATTAAATTACATAATGATCCACTATAACAATTTAATTCTCAAGATATACTTCTGCCTATCAAATGGGTTGTATCCTCATCAATATTACATTTTACATAAAAGGGGGAAAGGACCCTAAGAGCATTGGCGCGGGGTATGAATTTAAATTAGCACAGGTCCTGTTTGTATATTGAAAATGAACTATACCACCAGTATTGAACCATTTATATATTATAGGCTCGGACCAATTAATTACCTTGGTGCACCACTATGCACACATAGCCTGTCAGCTACTGCCTCTAAAAAACCAATCAGGGATCCAGATCGTCCAAATATCTTACACGGAAATCTGAAAAAAAGCACCACTCATCAGATTATTCTAGTCCCACAAACACCTTAAAATCCTATTTAAAATAAATTTGAGAAAACTAACATACCTATTAAAGCTTAATCCTTGGAAACTTTAATTCATCAAAGGTTCTTGGTAAAATAGTCCCTTTCTAAAGTTTATCCTTCTCTTGATATGGTCTGTGGGACAAAGGTAGTAATAGTCAAAACTAAAGTTCAAATTTCGGAGAAAAAGAGGTATTGTGCGTAACATAGGCCATATCATTCTCACCTCATAATTCAATATTCCAGATCCATAAAAATCCACTATGGCCACCGTCAGTAGATCTGTGCCAAATCCAAAGGCATTAAACCAAATGGGGCCAACTTCAGGTACGAAGCACTTGGATCGTCTCCGTCCTACTGTAGCTGTATTAAAAGACAAACAGGGAAAATATCCTGTTTAAAACTGCCCGGCATCCGCTAGATCTATTCCTACTGGACGCCCATCTCACTCATTCTATTACGCATCTATTGCCTTACCTGCAGTGCGCGATACGGAGCCCACATAAGTTCTCGTTTCGCCGGCGTGTAGTCAAAAGTTTGACAAACAACGCCGAGTTTAAATTCCCATTAGAATATGAGCCTCACCTGAGATCAATTCTATCCTTGCAGGCATACCCCTCGCACTGTTATGCTCTGCCTACCACGACCCAGAAGTTATAATATGCACCTTATATTTGGTGCTGTTGCTGCCACCGCTAACCCGGAAGCAGTACCTGACCTGAACAATAACATTACGAGCCTCCGATCTGCTCTTGCCCGAATTTGTAAAATATTGCATTTTTTGCTAACACACATTAGAAATCTTGGAATAAAACTAATGCGGAACAATATAATAAAATTCTATGACAAAAACTATATCAAATTCTTCTCATTGACCTGATCTGTTTTATTAATGTTTAAAATGTGTTTGTTATTTGAGCAATTAGAATGTTAGTTTGAGAATTTTTATAAATCCAGTTATTGGCCTATAACTCAAACTATATGCTCAGGGTTTTCATAAACCCAATGTGTTATTATTGCTGCATGAAAACCACTGATTCCTAACCCCAGGGACCTCGCTGGATGTTTTCTAGCTATCCCTTGCTGCAACAATCTGAAAACTCTCTAATACCCCTATTACTCAATGCAGGTTAGCCTAATAGAAACAAATCATTAACTATAACAGATAAGACCTCACACGCGCTCGCAGTGGAGGTCACCCTGATCCACCTGTTTAGTCCGTAATCAATCTCATCCATTCCTCACGGGAATTCAGTCCCTTGTCTATTGTCCCTAAAAAACACATAAACCATTGTTCTCGTTTTTTTCTCCTCGCTTCCAAATTTCCACCTCTTCTGTTGATGCTAATTTTTTCAAGGATGAACCAACTAAACTGATTGCAGTCGTGGTTCATCTTCAAAAAATGTTCAGTTAAAGGGGCATTTACCTTGTTATTTCTAAGTGCTGATTTATGCTCCAACAGTCTCACTCTCAATTCCCTACCTATCTCGCCCACGTAGCCGAGGGAACATGGGCAGACCAGCAGGTAAATGACATTCTTACTCCGACAATTGTTGAGAGTGCTGGACTTTAACACTTTGCCATTAAATTCCAAGCTTTTAACCTCCATGCAATGTGGACATATGGAGCATGTACCACACCTGTAGTTCCCTACAGCCTTATGTCTTTCTAGAGTGGTTTGTCTTTCTTGGTCACCATTGTTATAGGTTCTCACCAGACAATTACGAATGTTTTTATTATGTCTGAAAGAGAACAGGGGTTTTGGTATTTGATTGGTAATCCATTATTTAAAATTCTCCAGTTCCTGTTAATAATGTTTTTAATATTGTTACTCATTTCAGACAATTGGGAAACAAACACAATTCTTGTCATATTTTGATCTTTCTTTTTGTCTTTAGAGACACCTAAGAGGTGGGTTCGATCGTAAAACCTAGCCCTTTTAAACGAATGTTTGATCAGTTTCTTTGGGTAACCTCTATCTTTCAATTTTTTTTCCAGGATCTCAGAGTGATAGTAAAAATCACTTAAGGAGGTGCAATTACGGCGAAGCCGTAAGAATTCCCAAAGGGAATGTTGTCCTTTTGCGACTTAGGGTTATTGCTTCCATATTGTAAGAACGTATTTTTGTCAGTGGGCTTAGTGAATAGCTCCACTTCTAGGACACCTTCCACATCTTTAATGCTGATGTCCAAAAAATCGACACTTGTGTCGCTCCAATGTGTGGTAAATCTCAAATTCTCATCTCCTAGGTTTAACTATTCGAGGAACTCGAGTAGTTCGTCACTGGCACCGTTCCATATGAAGATAATATCGTCAATGAATCGGTGCCAGTGAGCAACGTTCTCGTAATATGGTGGCAATTCATTATTAATGTGGGTGCGTTCAAACTCACTTACATATAGACAAGCCAGACTGGGGGCACATGCTGCCCCCAAACTCGGCGTTGTTTGTCAAATTTTTGACTACACGCCGGCGAAACGAGAACTTATGTGGGCTCCGTATCGCGCACTGCAGGTAAGGCAATAGATGCGTAATAGAATGAGTGAGATGGGCGTCCAGTAGGAATAGATCTAGCGGATGCCGGGCAGTTTTAAACAGGATATTTTCCCTGTTTGTCTTTTAATACAGCTACAGTAGGACGGAGACGATCCAAGTGCTTCATACCTGAAGTTGGCCCCATTTGGTTTAATGCCTTTGGATTTGGCACCGATCTACTGACGGTGGCCATAGTGGATTTTTATGGATCTGGAATATTGAATTATTAGGTGAGAATGATATGGCCTATGTTACGCACAATACCTCTTTTTCTCCGAAATTTTAACTTTAGTTTTGACTATTACTACCTTGTTATATCCCGCATAGAGGCCCTAATGTAGACCCATTCGTACATGCCCTAAAATGGACGTATTCATATTTACCCTAATATGGTCATATTCGTACTTGCCCTATTATGGTTATGGCCGCATATGCCCAATTATGGTCACAACTGTACATGTCCTATTATAGTATGATTCCTTATATAGGCATGATCTTTCACCTACATTGGTCCCAGCTAGTACACAACGAGCTCTGAGGGCTGAACGTTATCTATCCTGTGGTTATGAATGCAGCAGGGTTTTTCCAAACACAGGCCCACACTGTACTCATTAATTATGCATGGCTCTCTAAGAATACACCACTGGCATAATATGTATGTACAAAGTTCACCCCTGACGTCTTCCTCATGTCCAATACAAACCATACTGAGGACCGAAACTCTTTAGGGTATAAATACACCACATCTTGCCCCGGTAAGACAGAGGGAACCGAGACTTCCATGCTGACACACTGACCAGAGACGCTGAGGCTCCTGCATGCAGTCGCTCAAGCTGACAGTGGTCTGACACAACCCGGACGGGGTGTCCAACTCGAGACCAGGACAGGGTCCCACACTCTCTCTATTCAGGTATGGGGGTTCGACTAAATACTGGAAGGATTCTTGGCTCTTAGCTTCTAAGACCTACACACATATGCTAGGTACACTCAGGTACATCTAGTTAGGCATCGTAGGAGTACGCGCACTTGCATAATGCTTTTATATTCATGTATGTACTCATGATTATCGCAATATGGTAGAACTGTTCTATCCCTTTGCTTTTATCGTACTGCTGATAATATATCTCTGCTATTGTCTGCTGGTTACCGCAGCACATATATTTTACACTCGAATAACAACTGTTCAATAAATACTTATTGAAACGCCTGACTGTTTATTCTGTGTAACTCTCTGAGACAAACCAAATAAGTGAGCATGAGTGACTGAGCGAAAGATAGTATATTGTTTCCACGATTCTGAGGAATTTGGGTTGTCATGATCTAAGGTTGCCAGAAACTAATCTCTCCCCGATAAGAGGAGACACTAGTGGCACTGCGAGCTAGCTAATGCAAACCAGGCTAACATATACGGTGGGGGTGCACGGAGTCAGTCTGCCACCAAGCCCGCAGTATATGTTATCCAAACGCGCAGGTCCTGCAGGCGTATTATAGGAGCTACACGACATGGCGCCGCCAACGTTGGTTGGGTACGTATTTAACAGTAGAATGTGAGTAGTTCAGTCGTGCTATTCTCAGAGAACCTACTCACAAAACCCCAGAGACGTCTGGAGTGGGTGGGCACTACATCCGCCGCAGCTGAGTAGTACGAGAATACTATTTATTGGCTGTTGGTTATTCAAGCTTGAAGGACATATAGTTCCTACAATTGTGCATTTACAGCTTATCTTAAAATTTCCTTAAACACCCTTCTTCCACTTAAAAATGGTTGAACAAGCAGAAGAAACAAGGAGAGTTGAAACAAACCTCTTCGGTTTAGAAGAAGACCCTGAAGATGCAATACAAATTGCACCAAATTTCAGAAGGGCAGTCACCATAAAACTTCTAGAACATGGCTTAAGAGCCAGGGGTGGTACAGTTATTTTCATGATTGAGGCACACGAATCCAATAAAACGGAGGTGTTCTATTCATGGGTTACATTCCCAGCAGCGAATGCAGTTACAAATGTATTTCACTACTACCTAGAAGGTGAAACACCAGCGGACTATACTCCTTTTGAGGAGTTAGAGGTTCCGATTACTTACCAGGAGCATAATTACTGGTTTAAAGGTGCCCTACCCCACGTACATAGAAGAGCAAGATTAGGCCCGCTTGGAGGAGCAGGAGCCACATGGCCCATATTAGCGGCATACACACCGCATCCTGATATTAACACAATGACGCAGCCAGACTTACTCGTACAACACAGAGATTTAATTAAAATCTACAGAAACCTCACACAATTTGTGATGAGGACTTTAACAGTTCAGCCTGCACCAGCTGCAGCACAAGACACTCCAGTCCAAGGTACAGTTAATAAAATAACTCCACAAACATTACACACGATAATGGGCAAAATGCCAGCAAAACGCGAACAAATCCCATTCTGGATAGCTCAGAAAATAACTCATCTTGAAGCAGTATTCCCGAATACTACCACCAGTGATAAACACAGAATTCTAACAATCTGCTTGCCCATGGGTCTCACACCACAAGTAGAGGACTGCACCTCTTGGGGTTCAGTCTTTGCTGCCATATATACCAGAACACATGGTATCCCTTCAATAGCAGTAGTACCTGAAGTATTAAAACAGATACAAAATGAGTACGGAGCAGAGCCTGCTCTTAATTTAGGGATGAAGTTACTGAATAACTTTGACCAGGTATCAGCCATAATACTAGCTAACATTAAGGGGGAAGCAGCTTCAGTGGCGATCCGCCAACGCCTAAGGGAGTTCAGTCCAGTAGATCAACAACACGAACTACCCAAAATAATTGAAACTGCAAATGCAGAATTGGGCAGAGACAGTCTAGGTGGGAAAGCATTAAAACCAGAACTGGTGGGCAGTCCTGAAAAGGACAGTACAAAGCAGACACCTACTTCTTCTAAAAAGAAGTGGGAAAATAAAAAACAACAAAAGTCTAAAGACACCAGATCTCAGTCCAGAGGTAGGTCTCCTCAACAGGAGCCCTCTGAAAGGAGGTATAACCTCAGGAATAGGGATAATATTAAAAAACCTGACAGGTATCAGGATACTGATACTCGTTCCTCTCGTTCCTTTCAGGGTTCATCAAGAAACTCCGAGAGGGAAGGACGGTCAGAACACAGACAAGAGGAGCGTACAAAGTCCAGAGACACGCAACGCGCTGCGGACTACGCACCTAAAAAAGAAGATAAACAAAAATCAAAACCTCAGTTCAAAAAGAAGAAGGTAGCAGGTGTCAAGATCAGACATGCCCAGAATTCTGAGGACACAGCTTCTGAACGGGGAATGGGCTCTGACGATGCTAGACAGCGCGGCAGAAGTAACGATAGCTCACCAGAACCTGAAGGAATTTCTGGTGACAGCGGAGTTGAGTGAGTATATCACGGTGGAAACACCTGATACTCGGGTAAGTGTCCCACATAAGTTACATGAGATAACACTCCTGATGGAGGGGGCCAAGCCAAGAAAAGTTAAAGCTCTCTTTTGGAAAAATCTGTCATCTGGTTATGACATTCTATTAGCAGAACAAGACTGGCCACCTGCATTCGTCATGGAGTGTCATAGGGGAGAAACAGTAATTTTTCCAGCCTTTTCCGACCTCGTTCCCATTCACCTAAAACATGCATATGCGCAGGAGTGGGCGGTTGCCCTAGCTCCAGCATTGTACAAAAATCATGTTGGTTGGGATAAGGATTCAACCCACCACGTGATCCCGTTAAAAGTTTCCCCAAATACCCAAAGGCAATACCCTATAAAGCAGGAAGCTAAAAAACAAGTCAGGGAGATTCTAGATCAACTTGAATATCAGGGGGTGATAGAAAATTGCACTTCACCTATGAACAATCTTTTGTTCCCCGTAGCCAAACCTGACAATACATATCGTCTAGTTTTAGATTACAGACATTTAAACACTTGCACAAAGACATTTGCAGTTCAAAATGCACACAGTGCCGCATTAATGAATAACATTGTGCGCAAAAAATACAAAACAACACTTGATATCTCAAATGGATTTTTCTGCCAAAATATAGCGCCTGAAAGCAGGTATCTAACCGCATTCAGTGCGTTAGGGTCCGAACGGCAATTTTGCCGACTCCCCCAAGGGTATAAGGATAGCCCGGGGTTGTTTTCAGCAAGGGTAACAGAGTTACTCCAAAATTTGGATGAAGAAGCATTGTCCTATGTGGATGATATTTATCTGACGGACAATGACTTAAAGAGGCACATGACCAGGGTGAGCACCATTATTATGGGATTCGCCTCTGAGGGCTATAAATTTAATTAAAAAAAATCTAAAATTGCCCACCTCAATGTCCTGTTTTTAGGATACGAGTTGTCAAGTGAGGGAAAAAGCCTGGCAGCTAACTTTTTAGAAAAGTGTGCGCTGCTCCAACCTCCAAAATCATTAAAGAATTTACAATCAATTCTGGGATTCCTAAATTTTGGTCGAACATACATTTTGGATTACTCAGAAAGAGTAAAACCTTTCTACGACTTAATAAAACCTGATTTTTCAGTCAGACAATGGACACAGGAACATACAAATATCCTGCGTTCCCTACAGGAAGACATGATAGCTTCTAAACATTTACAGACACGCGTAAACACACAGAACTTAGTGATCCGAGTCATAGCTGGTCAATGCGGGTACACTTATTTAACTTTTAATGAAGGTGAAACAGTACCAATCGCATACAAATCACACCTGTACACAAACGCAGAGATGCGTTTCACTTCAACAGAAAAAATCCTGACAGCAGTGCAGACCGCTGTAGCAAGAGAAAGAGCTCTGGCTCAGGGAAAACGCATAATTGTTGTGACCCCAGTACCAGCTTTAGAAGCTGTTACAAAAGCTAGCATTCCAAATGCTAAAGCCTTACATCCAAGATGGATACAATGGGCTAATTCTCTTACTGCAACGGATGTTGAATACAGATTTGATCCAAGTTTAAAAACACAGGCATTCCTGCAATACGAAGAAGAATATCCTCTACCAAATGAAATTTTGCCTCTAGATCAGTATGAATACATTATTTACACTGACGGTTCTGCTCAACCAGCCATAGGGAGTAAGCAAGCTTACAGCGCGGCGTGTGCGATTGTTTAAGGTCGCATGCACGATGGAAAGTTCCATCCGAGTTGCACTAAAACGCAATCTCTAGGAGACTGCACCGCTCAGTTGGCAGAACTCAAAGCACTTATACTGGCACTTGTAAATACGAAACACGAATTCCCCACACTGATTGTGTGTGATTCCTTTTACTGTGTACAGTCGTACAATGAATACTTACATCATTGGGAACAAAACGGGTTTAAAGATGCAAAAGGTGGCACAATTAAGCATAAAATGCTATGGGAACAGGTAGTGGAGTTGAGAAACGAACTACTAAGGGCTCACGTGATACATACACTGAGTCATCAGCGTGATGGCGTTCACGTTGAAGGGAATTCATTGGCTGATGAAGCCGCAAAGGGGGCTGTTCGCACAGCCGCCGTAGCTGCAGTTACTCGTTCAAAGACGAGGGTAGACAGCGAGATTATGGTAGCTGTCAATGCTTCACGCAAAGGCAGCACAGCAGTACCTAAAAAATTCACACTCACGTACTCCTACAAGTTAGATGCACAAAACATTCCATATGCTCAGATTCCTGGAGTGGGGGATAGAGTAATACCAAATATGGATCGTAGGCAAGGCTTAATTTTAGCAGCACACGAGGGTTTGGTTTCTGCGCATACAGGCGTCACAGCGACTATTTCTTTACTGAAACAGCGCTACTGGTGGCCAGGGTTAACAAAGCAGACTGTCAGCAGGTAAAAGGCTCCACCGTAACACGCCCAGCGCACACACCATTACTGAAATCAGACAAACCTCTCGCATGTGTGTATTTGGACCACTGCGGACCCCTCCAAGAAATATATCATGGTTGCAGTGGATTCCTGCTCAAGATTCCTATGGGTTTGGCCTCAGCGCTCGGCTGATGCTCGAACTGTTATAAAAGATTTGCGAGTCTTTATCGGCACATACGCAGTTGGCACGTTACAATCTGACCATGGTCCGGTGTTTAGCTCTCGGGCTTACAAAGAGGCCATGGAAGGAATGGGCGTAGCATTGCGGTACTCCTCTCCGTATCATCCAGAGGGAAATTCTGTTGTGGAGAGGAAAAACCGAGACTTAAAGCAATCTTTAACTGCAAGGGTATTAGGCAAGGACGGTAGATGGGTCGATCACCTTTATGGGGTACAGCGCGCGCTCAATAATCAGCCAAGAAGCTCTCTAGGGGGTGTCACTCCTTACGAGGTCCTATTTGGGACAAGAATGTGGGTACCTGATCTTGATTGTGAAGGCACAGTGGCGGATGAAAAACCATTTGATATCCATGATCGTTTGGCTGTTTTACAGGATCTAAATGAATCCAGGACACAACAAAGTAACGTGCTCCAGAAACAGGCCACCACTGAGGAAGTCAAGGCAATAACGGCAAGACCTATCTGGATCCCAAAAATCGGGGATCTAGTCAGAGAGAAGATTGCTGACAAGAAAGAATTTGGGCCATCTTACAGAAAGCCTGTACTGGTCCTTGCAATCCACGGCACAAGAACTGTACTTCAGCGACTTCTTGCCGGAAAAAAGGAGAAAAGATTTGTCTCAATTGACTTAATCAAACCACACTATGTGGCCGATACTAAACAGTAGGCCATGTGGACTCCACAGTAGCAGACACCCTCCTCTCGCTACAATCCAAGAAGTTCAAACAGAAAGACTCATCACGTTTGAAGAGCCACCTGTACGGAATGAAGGACTAAGCAACAATGCTATGGAACTCGTTCCACTTCAACAAGAAATTCATCTTCAAAATGAAAACCAATTTAACAACCAAGTTGCAATCATACCTAATACAGACATCTACGTCAACATGCCTCGTCAAGAGCAAAATCCGATTTCAACAAATCCCGATGCAATTCCAACAATTGATCGAACTGCTTCTGGCTATTTCATGAACTTTGATACGTTTTCACTGGATCCAAGCGAGCCGGAAACGACGCCAGCCAAAAAATCACTCCAACAGAAACTCAATGACTTTTTGCACTTTTTTAGAAAGACGTACCTGGTGTCACCTTGGATAGAACTATGGTATATCACTGGGATTTTATTTTTCATTTTCTGGCTAGGTTTAATAATAACTTTTAGTATGCTTATTAATGGACGATACCTCCAGCAAAGCTCTACAGCCCAAAGAGTCAATTTGATTTTAAAACCACACCAGTCTTCACATCGTGAACCAAGAGACTTGTCTTCAGTGAACATTACAGCAGTTCCTATACCAGACGGTATAGTATGGGACAAGATTGATTATGATATATTAGGTCCGACTGAACTTTTAAAGCTAAAACATGTATTTAAAATTTATTTAAGTGATATCATTACCTCCAGTGCATATTCTGATGATTGGGACACTGAAACTGTAAATGCTATGATGTCTGATTTAGAAAAAACTGCTGCATTTCCGAACAATGAAATGTTAGAAGGTACTTCAGACTATGAAACATTGTACTGTTATCAGCAATATGGTCATCATTTCTTACACAAGTCTATAACCTAGAAAGTACCACCAGTGGGAACACTGCCCAACACCTCCAAAAGGTAGTTCACAAGCATTTGCACAGAAATTGACATACTTCTCAGGGTTTAACACATCCGACCCGAAGTCATTTTATTATAAATTGGCGACAATTTCAGCTCAGAAAATTATGTTAACAAACACCAAACATATTTACTCTGCATCCTTTCTGAACCAGTTGTCTAAACAGGGTTTCGATCTATGGAAAGACACAATAGATTCCAAATCAATCTGGGGTTCTAGGGACTGGCAAGTCCAGGGAATAGAAGCACTTTTTAGAGCATGCATCATTCTGCAGCGGATTTTATTTCTGAATGAAACTGTGCAACAAACATCCTTAATGGATTAGCCAAAGGCAAGGAAATGAACACACCGGGGTTTCCAACACCATCGCAGATGGGTGGGGAGCAGAATTCAACTACACAAGGGGTAGGATTAGATGACATTTTCCAGTACAACAGATCAGATCCTGATTGGACAGAATGGCTGGTTTGGCCCATTGACACAAACACCTGTCAACAGAGATTTATGAATACAACCAAAGGGTTTAGTATCCATAGGCCAGATCCACGCTATGTACAAAGACAACACCCAGGGGTAGTGACATCATATAGTGTTGGGAAGTTGTGTCTTGATTGGCTAGAGACCTCAACACTGACAGAAGTAAAGCACCACTTGACCTTACTCACACCAGACATGGATCTTAGAGATTTTCTACTAGGTCCCAGGAAACAACGTCAGAAACGTTTCATATATGCAGGCCTTTATGCCTACTATAATGAAAACTGGAAAATATCCCAACAAGAGGCCGCAGAAAGGATACAGGAGATAGACCGTATTAACTTAGAAAAAGCATTAGCTGTAGTGGATAATGGGTTAACTACTTTGACCTCCAGGATTTACTCCTTAGGCAACATTGTGTCCTCGGCAATCGACATATTAGAACAAGATCTGGCCTTGTTACAACACGGGCAATCTCAACTACGTTCTATTATGATGTTAAGCTGGACGCTACAATCTTTGCGTGCAGGCTATGTGCGATGGCGTTTTATAAACACCATGTCTCTGTTCTCAGAATACAATCTAACTGATAAACAGACTGAAATGGCACAAAGGGGAGCCAAATATACAATGCTGCGTATTGAGAAACTGGAAAGGTTACCATTCACTGTAGCCGAATCACCATCAACAGAATGGCTAATTCATGGCCAAATCACTCTGCCGGTCACTACGTTTCAGTTTCAATATTGCCTTGAGCAACGGCAGGCAGGCAAATATGTGAAAATGGGTAAGGGATACATCAAGGAAACTTGGGAGCTACCATATAGATACCGATGCCGGAATGGGGATCGAGAAGTGTATCTGAGTGGTACAAACTGCAAGAACGCTTTAGCGGTTCTCTCATGTGTCAGGATATTTCTCTACACGGAGCCTGCAGTGGTTCAGTAGCGAACTTATCTTGTCACATGTCAGGGACCCCAGCGGCCATGATCACGCCGGTTTTCCAGCTGCTCTCGAATGGGAGTTACTTAATGTTAAATGATCAAGGTTGCTGTGGGATGCTTCCGGGCGTCGCATATCTAGTCACTGTTAACTCCAGGGTTACTTGCTGTATGCAAGTATTGTTTCCACCACTGAACACAGTCGGGGAGGCGCCGCTATGGCCTTCGCTGAATGTTTCTTTTATACAGTTTGATACTCTGAGCAGATTGAAAGCCATGCTTTTACAGCACCCCATGCACTTAACCTCCGCTCGAGAAACCTATTAACTTCAAGTTGCAAGGACCTCGACCGAGATACAGGCACTCATACGTACAAACTGCCCCATTCATTTCACAGAAATGGTGGGACGTATCTTCAATATGTCTGATACAAGCGGAATTGTACACCTATTTAAGACCATAGGGTCCGGTCTGTTAAGCATCTTTCAGACAGTCCTTGGAGTAATCCCAAATTTTATACACTCCGTATTGGGAAGCGTATTTGGAGGATTCCCGCTCATCCTGTTCCTAATCGCAGGAATCCTGATTGTAATATTGCTGCTACGCAATGGACGGCCCACTTCCCGAGGGAATGGTGAACACGCTCCTTGAGCGGAAATACCATGAAAGCATGGTACAACTTCTGGGCATTTCTTGCCTGCGAGAACTCAATGCCTCCTGGTTTCTATCATTAAGACCAGTCTGGGTAGACTGCATCTTACCTGTTCTTCGATGCCTGTTCTGCGGAGAGGAATGCACGTTGGATCTTTGTCTAACATTTCCATCAGATGCACCTCCGGACACGGATGCAATGCAGGACCCCATAAAGGCCCATGCTCTGCGTTGTCCTCAGCGGCTTCAGATTCTGATGAATGCATTCCTAGAGAATCCACAGGTGCCGTTCGCTCCTGCTGGGTTAGGTGATTCTTCCACAGGCACCCAGGTTACAACTGCCACACATGCTGCCGCAGCACCGACTGTTGGCAGTACTACATTCCATCTATGTGCGATTGACGTACTCTGTGAGGCGTTGGATTTGTCATCTACAGCAGCTGACACCGATAATATTGAGCTTCCCAGCCAGGACGCATAATCTTGAATTGGCTCATCGTGTCCTGGGAAAGAATTCGGCTTCTTCACTCGTTTCAAAATAAACGGTCTAAATTTGGAACATTTTCTTACATTGACACTTTCGCTTGAGAAAAGCGTGGCCTTCTCCTGCTTATGGTAAAACAACTTCTATAGAGAGATGATATTGACTTTTTAAGTGGCAACTAGAAAAAGCTGATTTAAACATTTTTTTTTTTAAGCACCTACATTTTTAACGATTTTTTAGAATCATGTTTTTACTTGCTTTTAAAAATGTTTTTAAATTGTCCAGATTTTAAGTATGGTCATTTTTATCCAGTCCGGAAGAGGAGTGGGTGTTATATCCCGCATAGAGGCCCTAATGTAGACCCGTTCGTACATGCCCTAAAATGGACGTATTCATATTTATCCTAATATGGTCATATTCGTACTTGCCCTATTATGGTCATGGCCGCATATGCCCAATTATGGTCACAACTGTACATGTCCTATTATAGTATGATTCCTTATATAGGCATGATCTTTCACCTACATTGGTCCCAACTAGTACACAACGAGCTCTGAAGGCTGAACGTTATCTATTCTGTGGTTATGAATACAGCAGGGTTTTTCCAAACACAGGCCCACACTGTACTCATTAATTATGCATGGCTCTCTAAGAATACACCACTGGCATAATATGTATGTACAAAGTTCACCCCTGATGTCTTCCTCATGTCCAATACAAACCATACTGAGGACCGAGACTCTTTAGGGCCAACGACATCCAACGACATCCAGCCGTCGCGAGACCTGTGCGACTCACTGGCGGTCGTGGATGTCAGCAAAATCGCTGACATCCACGACAGCTTCAACACCACGACCGCCCCGGCAACCACCGAGACCACTGCCCCCACAACCACCAACCGCCTGCTCTCCTGGACCAACATCAACGACGAGGACACCAGCGAGATCATGAACACCATCCACTCCGGTTCACCGCTAGACCCGTGCCCTCACCACATCTTCAACAAAGCCAGTACAGCCATTGCACCCCATCTCCGGAAAATAATCAACATCTCCTTCGAGACAGCAACCTTCCCGGAAAGCTGGAAGCACGCCAAGATCACCGCCTTACTCAAGAAACCCAAGGCAGACCCCAAGGACCTCAAGAACTTCCGACCCATCTCTCTGCTCCCGTTCCCCGCGAAGGTCACCGAGAAAATCATCAACAAACAACTGACCCGCTACCTCGAGGAGAACAACATCCTGGACCCTTCCCAGTCCGGCTTCCGCAGCAACCACAGCACCGAAACCGCCCTCATCGCCGCCACCGATGACATCAGGACCCTGCTAGACAACGGAGAAACAGCAGCCCTCATCCTCCTGGACCTATCAGCCGCCTTCGACACGGTCTGCCACCACACACTACGAACACGCCTTCACGACGCCGGGATCCAAGAGAAGGCCCTGGACTGGACCACATCCTTCCTTTCCGGCAGAACACAAAGCGTCCGCCTCGCCCCTTCCGATCCAAGGCCACCAAGATCATCTGCGGCGTACCCCAAGGCTCCTCCCTCAGCCCAACGCTGTTCAACATCTACATGGCACCCCTCGCCCACGTCGCCCAACAGCACAACCTCAACATCATCTCCTACGCCGACGACACCCAGCTGATCCTCTCCCTCACCAAAGACCCTCACACCGCCAAAGCCCACCTCCACGAAGGAATGAAGGCCGTCGCCGAATGGATGAGGACCAGCCGCCTGAAGCTGAACTCGGACAAGACGGAGGTCCTCATCCTTGGTTCCAACCCTTCAGCCTGGGACGACTCCTGGTGGCCAACATCACTGGGAACAGCCCCGCCACCCACCAACCACGTACGCAACCTAGGGGTCATCCTCGACCCCACCCTCTCCATGACTAAGCAGGTCAACGCCGTTTCCTCATCCTGCTTCAACATCCTCCGAATGCTCCGCAGGATCTTCAAGTGGATCCCCACCGAAACAAGAAAAACAGTCACCCAGGCCCTCGTCACCAGCAGGCTGGACTACGGAAACGCCCTCTACGCAGGAACGACGGCTAAGCTCCTGAGACGGCTGCAACGCATCCAGAACGCCTCTGCACGTCTTATCCTCGACATCCCCCGACGCAGCCACATCACACCCCACCTGAGAGACCTGCACTGGCTCCCTGTCAACAAGAGGATAACCTTCAAGCTCCTCACCCACGCACACAAAGCACTCCACAACTCCGGACCAGCCTACCTCAACAGACGACTCAGCTTCTACACCCCCACCCGCCAGCTCCGCTCGACCAGCCTCGCCCTCGCCACAGTCCCCCGCATCCGGAAAACGACCGCCGGCGGCAGATCCTTCTCCCACCTCGCCGCCAAGACCTGGAACACCCTCCCCACCAACCTCCGACAGACCCAAGACCTACTGGCCTTCAGAAGACTCCTCAAGACCTGGCTCTTCGATCAGTAGCAGCACCACCCCCTTCTTCCCCCAGCGCCTTGAGACCCTCGCGGGTATGTAGTGCGCTTTATAAGTGACATGATTGATTGATTGATTGATAGGGTTCAAATACACCACATCTTGCCCCGATAAGACAGAGGGAACCGAGACTTCCATGCTGACACACTGACCAGAGACGCTGAGGCTCCTGCATGCAGTCGCTCAAGCTGACAGTGGTCTGACACAACCCGGACTGGGTGTCCAACTCGAGACCAGGACGGGGTCCCACACTCTCTCTATTCAGGTATGGGGGTTCGACTAAATCCTAGAAGGATTCTTGGCTCTTAGCTTCTAAGGCCTACACACATATGCTAGGTACACTCAGGTACATCTAGTTAGGCATCGTAGGAGTACGCGCACTTGCATAATGCTTTTATATTCATGTATGTACTCATGATTATCGCAATATGGTAGAACTGTTCTATCCCTTTGCTTTTATTGTACTGCTGATAATATATCTCTGCTATTGTCTGCTGGTTACCGCAGCACATATATTCTACACTAGAATAACAACTGTTCAATAAATACTTATTGAAACGCCCGACTGTTTATTCTGTGTAACTCTCTGAGACAAACCAAATAAGTGAGCACGAGTGACTGAGCGAAAGATAGTATATTGTTTCCACGATTCTGAGGAATTTGGGTTGTCATGATCTAAGGATGCCAGAAACTAATCTCTCCCCGATAAGAGGAGACACTAGTGGCACTGCGAGCTAGCCAATGCAAACCAGGCTAACATATACGGTGGGGGTGCACGGAGTCAGTCTGCCACCAAGCCCGCAGTATATGTTATCCAAACGCGCAGGTCCTGCAGGCGTACAATAGGAGCTACACGACAACCTTTGTCCCACAGACCATATCAAGAGAAGGACAAACTTTAGAAAGGGACTATTTTACCAAGAACCTTTGATGAATTAAAGTTTCCAAGGATTAAGCTTTAATAGGTATGTTAGTTTTCTCAAATTTATTTTAAATAGGATTTTAAGGTGTTTGTGGGACTAGGATAATCTGATGAGTGGTGCTTTTTTTCAGATTTCCGTGTAAAATATTTGGACGATCTGGATCCCTGATTGGTTTTTTAGAGGCAGTAGCTGACAGGCTATGTGTGCATAGTGGTGCACCAAGGTAATTAATTGGTCCGAGCCTATAATATATAAATGGTTCAATACTGGTGGTATAGTTCATTTTCAATATACAAACAGGACCTGTGCTAATTTAAATTCATACCCCGCGCCAATGCTCTTAGGGTCCTTTCCCCTTTTATGTAAAATGTAATATTGATGAGCATACAACCCATTTGATAGGCAGAAGTATATCTTGAGAATTAAATTGTTATAGTGGATCATTATGTAATTTAATTTATTTAAGCAAAACTCTGTGTTTTTATAATTGAGTTTTATATGTATGTGAAAAAGAGATGTTGCTAGCACTAGATTTTACATTGTACGATAGGGTAAAGAGTAAAGCCAATGAATTTTTTGACATTTACAAATGTATTTGTTTCTCACAGGACTCAAGCTGGTGTCAAATATAAACAATGAGAGATTAATACATGTTTTCTTGATAAAGATGGAATATTACCAGTAAACCCATCAAAACGCGTCGACGCACCCCTCACATATTCCGTAGGAGTGACTGGATCCATAGATACTCTAACATTAGGCCGGTTCAGGACCCAGTTACAATATTTGTGTTAACGGATATGTATATTTTAATGACAAAGTATATTGTCTGTTGTTTTTCTCTCGTTTTATGTCTGTGATGTATTGTTGTTTGTAGTGTATTCAAGAAATTCCCTTTTTTTTAATTCGTTCTATGTTGAGATATATTGTATGTCATTTTTAATTGTGATATTTGTGTGCTGCAAAACAATTTTTAATAAATAATTTTGTGATATAAAAAGCATATTTTTTCAGTCTGAAATATACTTCTTTAGTGTGTCTATTACATGGGCTGTAATTATGTGTTATATTCTTTTGTGCCCTCATTATAAGTAGACTTTATGTCTATGTGTATATATAGTTACCAGGGATAATTTAATTTTGACCCGTTCTAATGCATGTCAGGTTTAAAGTCAGTGGAGATCTTGTGGGCATCTACTGAGGTTCAAGTTTAAGATGCCACATATACAAAGTACTTAGCATGTGAGGAGGACTGACAAGTCCACTTTCAGCTTCAATGCCCAACCGTGGTCCACCTGCCCCCTCTCTTTTAAAGTTTGGGGCATGCACAGCCAGCATAGGGCGAGGCAATGGACAGGAAGCTTAATCTTATGTCAATTGCGTATAGCAGTTCAATTATTTCCCTGGTCTTATGGTTTTTCAACAGTAGTGCTTTTTCAGTGAATATCTAAGGTTTTTAACATCAGTTAAATTCTTACTACTTTCTTCATGTATAACTCCATTTTTTTTTAACCTTGTTTTTATTGGCATTCATAATAAACAATATACAAAAGTCAAGACAAATCGTAGTAGTGTCACCACAGGTAAGAGACATGCCATGCCTATGCAAGTCAACTCCGTTACAAACAGTGGTCAAGTAAATATATCACACGAGGGTATCTCCCCATTTAGAACAAAATTAAAAATTGACCACTTTGTAGTCTCGACAGGAGTTAGTTATAATACAGATTCCCAATACAGATGCAGTCTTCATATATTGCCCCCAAGCTCCCTTCCTTGGGACCCCAACCAGAACATGACCTATAAACCAAACTATGCAATGCCCTAAGAAATGTAGATGTCTATATCATGTCTCATTTTCATTCAGAATATCAGTAAGAAGTGAGATAAAGAGGAATCTTAGAAGCCAATGTATGAGAAACAAAAAGAAAACAAAGCAACTGAACCATCTCATGTTCGTTAATGCTAAAAAAGAAAACATCGGAAAAGGAGTGGTTGGGCAGTCTCTTGAAGGCCAGCGGGGGACCCCAGGTAGTAGGATCAATAGCCAGGGATCTGGAATGATAGGGGGAATTTGTCTAGCAAGTCTGCAACAGGTGGAGGAAGTGTCGCAGCCCAGGGGTGTAGCAGTTGGCCTCTCTAGGGGAAAAATCCTTCTCCATCGATATCTCCTGAGGTGCCCTTCTCGTCTCTCCCAGTCGATCCAACCTGACCACCAGGGCTCTCATCCGTGTTTCCCACCAGATGCTGTATGCAAAAACACCCTTAGGCAGTCTATATTTCACTCTATATCTAGTATTATCTATATATGACTAGAAAGGCCAAGCAACACAAAAGTTACAAAAAGAGGTAAAACTTTTTAATGATCCAATATTGAGGTAAATACAAAAGAAAAATACAATAAATATGAATGACACACTGCCATCCTATGAGTAATCTAAAACAATGTATCCAATAACAATTCATAGTCTGGTTATGGGTATATAGCATATATTAGAAAGGATTGTTTCAATTGTTATACAGAGCAATTCATATATTTTTTTGTGTATCATAAGGTGGCTTAGATCATAGTTGATGCTTGGTAGGATCGAGTCGACGCACGTTTCGGCGACCCATGCGCCTTCATCAGGAAAAGCCACAGATGGACCCAGATGATACCTGTTGGTATATAACAATACAGCTTGGCCAATAATTTCAGAACATAGTTTAAACAAGTTTCTTTATTACTATTAGTTAAAAGAGAGGCTGGAAAGAGTGAGTCTTGATTTACTAGAATCAACAATATCAGAACCCGTGATAAGAACATAAAAAGAGAAAGTCATCACCCGACATAATATAAAGAATTTCCAGAAACTTTCGTTTCAACTCAAAACCATAGAGTGATGTAAATACAAGTGCAGCCATAACCCTAATGTGAATGAAGTAGTATCCATTTTTATAATATTTTCAGATGTGAAAAAACCCAAACGGAGTTTCCAACTCATGGCTTGAGGGGAAACTGGTGCCGGATTCGCTATTTTAGCCTTTACCGGCTCATTTCCTGGTAACAACAGGATCATCGCCAGGTCGATAGCAGATAGAATAATGGGCGGCTTGCCTTGATGAAGTAAGTGTGGGGGTAAGAGGGCTACTAGCAGACTTAACTGAGATAAAGCTGTACTAGACATACCACTGCGAGACTGGTACGTACCGGAGGCTACTCACCGATATCTTTATTTTGAGTGCATTAAATGTCAATTATGGCTTTTCTCCACAGTGTGTGACTACAGGCACCCCCCGGACGATCAATCTCGCTTTAAAAAAGCTCATCTAAGGTATGTATCAGATATGATTCTACACCATTACTCACTAATTAGCATAACACGCACCTTCTGCTTAATTTACATAGCAAGCCTTGGTTTTGCCATGCAGATGTAAATGTATTGCACGTGTCATGCCAACTTTTTAATAAAGACCACGCCTTTGATGACTAAAGGATAAATATGTCGGAATGGCTTGGTATGCTTCTTGTGGTGGAAGTTCCACTTTTTTATCAGACATATGTAGACACGGTGAAGTGAACTGTGTTTGACTATGTTGAGCACTTCTCGAGTGCTGACCACTCTATCGTACGTATGATAACGCAGCGGAGTCAACTGTGTTTGAGCTTCTTGAGCACCCCTGCGTGACATGGACACTTTGCGCAGGCTACGTAATATGACCTTAGCGCGGTATGCTACCATCATTGTCTGTTTAATGCTTTTTCATTATATTTACTCCAGATAGTGAAAGAAGGATTGGTGAAAATCGTAAGTTACGAACCATTTGAAAAATTATCAACGCTTGCCTTAGCGTGCATGCGCACACTAACTAGGTTTTCCCTAGTACACTTAGGGCCAGATGTACGACCCTTTTTTGCGGCCGCAAACGGGAGATCCTCCTCTTTGCGACTGCAAAAAAGATAAATGGCATGTACAGATGCTATTTTGCGAGTCACTGACTCGCAAAATAGCATTTGAGACTCCCGCTATTAGGAAGGGGCGTCCCTTCCTAATAGCAAGTCACCATGCCATGTACAATTGTTTTGCGACCACATTTGCGGCCGCAAAACACTCGCCGTTTACCACCTACTTCAAGTAGCTGGCAAACCACTCGCAAACGGGAAGGGGTCCCCAGGGTACCCCTTCCCCTTTGTGAGTATGTGAGAAAATATTTTTTGAGAGTGGGCAGTGGTCCCAGGGACCACTGCAAGCCCTTAAAAAAGTGAAACTGAAAAGTTTCATTTTTCTTTTTTAAATGCAGGGAAGCAGGATGCATTTGAAAAAAAAGACTGCTTATTTAAAAGCAGTCCCAGACATGGTGGTCTGCTGAGCCCAGCAGGCCACCATCCCTGGGAGTGCTAGCCATTCCTAATGGGGTCGCAAATTGCGCCTGCCTCATTAATATTCATGAGGCATGCAATTTGCGACCCCATTAGGAATCGCAAACAGTGTCTGAGACACTGATATACATCATACATACATACAAAGTGCGAGTTTCAAATGCAACGCAATTTGCGAGTCGCAAATTGGTGGGTCGTACATCTGGCCCTTGGTCCTGAAGAGAGCCACTGTGGCTCAAAGCACTCATCATTGGCTGAAACATTTCGACCTGACACCAGGATGTGTGAGACCATTACTTTCTCACTTCACATCCAACATTTTTAATATACCTACCCAAGGCATCCACGATGAAATTTTTTTTTTAGTACGGACAACATTGATGTAATTTTAAAACCACTTACAAATTCATAATCACATAAATAGAATCCATCTCTGCTGTAATCGGGCGTCACAGCACACATGGGATGCGCTAGGCATCTTGGGTGGGAACCGAAGTATGAAGCATGCCACCAACTAATTTGGTGGGTGAGAGTTCATTTAAAAAACCTAATGGTTTTTCCCAGCGACATGAGGGAATGATATTTGTGACGTCAGAGTTAAATGGTAGCAAGCTCGTTCTTGCTTGTTATTGATATTTGTAAGGAGAAGAGGAACGAGCTCTTGTGCATCTTTTCTCTCTCCTTTTTGATTGTCCTCATGTAGGTCATGTATACATAATTAAATTGAATATATTTTAACCTTGTGTTCCTAGAGAGGTTCTAAGGATATGCCAGCACCCTGAGCCATTCTATGTCTGTAAGGTCATGCCCCATCTGCGTCTAAGTGCTAACAAAGGATTACAAACCATCTAATTCAGTGCTCTATAAAATCACGTCACCAAAACTCGCACAGTGTCCATGGATACCAGCAACTGCAACACCGTGTGTGTTGCCAGTTCCTCGCAGGTTCCGGCCCATAAGTCTCTGATGACTCGCATCAATGTCTCATTAGTCAGAAACAGGCTCTGGGGTAGGCCATACTGGGTCACCAATTCCTCCAGCAGGAGCTGAGCTTCGGTCCTGGCTGAGAAATACAATGCCATGAAAAAATAGAGAAGGTCCCCATGTGGGAGACCCTCCAATGGTAAGGCAGGGGCATAAAGAGGCATTCCTGGAGTCATTAATACACAGCGCTAGTAATACACCCGGATGGGGAACTACCACCGCTGGGGGAAGCAGTTTTGCTGGCTGTGCTCCCTGGTATTGTACTGACCCAACTGCACCCAACTCTTCCTGGTGAGCCCCGTCAAGCCCTTGAAGGGCCCATTGGAGCTGTGCCGGTAGAAAATACAGCTCAAAGTCCAGAGCACCCAGGCCCCCATCGTCAGGTGGGGAGTTGGAGTACCCCCAGAGATACTCTGTGGTGGCCCCCATCCTATATCAGGTCCCTAAGCAGAGTGTCCAGCTGTTAGAACCAAGAGATTGGCACTCTAACCAGGAGATTAATAAAACTGTAAAGCAACCTCCTGATCATAACCATTTTGGACACAGATATTCAGGCCATAATTGGCAATTTAAGAGATCTCGAAAAGGGGATGCAGGTTTTAAGTGATCTAAGGGCCTTCCCAAAATTACACTCCAGCAAGTCCTCCAGTGAATGGAACACCTGAATACCCAAGTACTGAAAGGAAGTAGAAGACCAAGTCAAGTCTGTCATAAAATCGGACGACTGCTGGACACCCAGTGACATGGGCAATAAGCAGGTCTTAGTTTTATTGACCTGGAGGCCAGAGAGGGTATTGAACTACTCCAGAAGGCACATTGTGGCTGTGGCACATGTTGGGCCCTCAGCCAAATAGAGCAGGAGGTCGTCCGCATAAAGTGGTACAATGTGTTCCTGGCCCGCCACCACTGCGCCGGTGCCCACACCTTCTTGATGAAAGAGCTCCGCCAGTAGCTCGATGGCCAATGCGAACAAAAGGGGGAACAAGGGGCAACCTTGGCTGGTGCCTCTATATATAATGTATTTTTCGGAGATGGTAGTGCCCGTTCTGACCCGCGAGGTCGGAGTACAGTAAAGCAGTTTACCCCAATTGATCCAATGCTCCCCCAGTCCCATTCATCGCATGACTCAAACAGGAAGTCCCAGCGCACAGTGTCAAAGGCCTTTTCGAGGTCCCCCAACATGTGTGTGGCCCCCCGGTTGTGACTGTACTTCTGGATGATAAAGGACATGGTATAAACCCCTCGGATTAAGGGAAGTGGTGCGGGCCGGAACAGAACAGTTTTGGTCGTTGTGGATCAGTGCGTGCATCTGGGGCAGTTGGTGGAGGGCCAGAACCTTGCTAAGGATTTCGAAGTCAATGTTGAGCAGGGACAGGGGATGAAACGTCGAGGTAAGAGCTACCTGAGCCTTGGTCTTGGAAAGCAGGATCACAACTGCGTCCCGTGAGGATTCAGGCAGCATGCCCAATCTCAGGGAATCGGCATAGAGTGCATCCATCTTCGTGGCTAGGGTCACCACAGAAGTGGAATAGAACTCTGCAGGTAGGCCATCTGGGCATGGGGTTTTACTGCTAGCTATTTCCTTGATAGCAAACTGAATCGCCTGAACTGTCAATGGCCATTCAGATCTGCCCAGGTTTCTCAAGCAAGTTCCAGCAGCAGCAGCCATTCCAGGAAGGCAGTATGAATCCCTGTCAGGGGCGGCACTGGCGCCTATAAAGTGTTTCATAATATTCCATAAATGAAGTATTAATGGCGCCTGGACAATAGAGTGCTGCCCTGTCCCCTGTTTGGATTTGCGTGGTAGGGGTCCCTTGGGACTCAGGTCTACTGAGCCAAGCCAGGAGCCTACCTGGCCGTCCCTCTTTATCGTGTGCCCTACCAATATAGGTTTTGTAGTTGTGACGGTGTAGGCCTCCCAGGATAGTATTATAAAGTTCCAGGCCTTTCCAAAGTTTAGGCAATGCATCCTCGTCTGTGCCCAGGTCATTATCTAATTTATCCAACATGTCATCTAGGGACTGATGGTCCCTGTCTAGTTTCCTCTTGACCCCCACTGAGTGACCCAAACAATGACCACTGACCACCACGTTAAATGCTTCCCATTCGACAAGGCCAGAGGATGCTAAACCCTGATTACATTTGAAGTACCCAGTAAGAGTTTCCCCCACAGAGTCTTTAAAGCAGGCATCTTACAGGGACGATGGGTTGAGCCGCTACGTATGAGTGAATGACTGGCTGTGTAAGTGGCTGTATGGGTGAGTGAGTGGCTGTTTGGTAAGTGAGTTGGTGTGTGAGTGGCTGTATTGTAAATTAAGTGCCTGAGTGAGCAGATGTGTGAGTGCTTATATGGATGTGTGAATGGGTATGTAAGTGGTTGTGTGGGTGTATGAGGGAGTGTGTGAGTGCTTGTATGGGTGAGTGAGTGGCTATGTTGAGAGGCTATATGGGTGAGTGAGTGGGTGTCTGAGTGGATGTATAAGTGAATGAGTGGGTTTGTGAGTAGCTGTTTGGGTGAGTGTGTGACTCTGTGAGTGGCTGTATGGGCAAGTGACAGGCTGTATAAGTACTTTATGAGTGAGTAAGTGGTTGTGTGAGTGCCTGTATCAGTGAGTGAGTGGGTGTCTGATTGGCTCTATGGATGAGTGAGTGGTTGTGTGGGTGTGTGAGTGGGCATATGAGAGGTTGTATATGTGTGTGAGTGGTACTATGGATGATCTCATCAGTGATGTCATCAGTGATGTCATCACTGATGCCACTGACCTTGTCATGAGTGATGCAATATGTGAGGTCATAAGCAGTGCATTGTGGGGGCATAAGTTATAGTTAGCTCAGGTAACTATAACGGCTGAATTTCACTGGTTTTGTATGAGTGAAATCTGAGCCTAACTATAACGTCCCTGTAACCTTTGTTTTTTTAGTGAGTTTCTAAGGTTTTTTAATGTTTTATTTCCTAACTATAACGTCCCTTTTAGGTTTGTTTTTCTCTGAATTTCTAAGGTTTTTTTAAATTGTATTTCCTAATTGTAACCTTTGAGAGTGGGTGTGTGAGTGCCTCTGTGGATCTGTGAGTGGGAGTGTCTGTGTGGGTCTGTTAGTAGGTGTGTGAGTGTCTGAGTGGGCCTGTGAGTGGGTCTATGAGTGAGTGAGTGAGGCTGTGAGTGGGTGTATGAGTGGGTGTGTGTCTGTGAGTGGGTGTGGGTGTGTGAGTGCCTGCGTGGGTCTGTGAGTGGGTGTGTGAGTGCCTGTGTGGGTCTGTGACTGGGTCTGTGAATGGCACCATGGGTTTGTGATTGGGCATGTGAGTGGCTGTGTGGGTCTTTGAGTGGGTGTGTGAGTGCCTGTGTGTCTGTGGGTGGGTGGGTGTGTGAGTGGTGCTATGGATTTTGGGCATTACTTAAGGCACTTAAAAGGGAGAGCCATGGACTTTGCCCTCAGCAGCAGATGACAAGAAAGAACCCCTCGTCACAGTCAGTACATGACATATTGCGATCGAAAAAAGCAAGGATACAAACACCTCCATCACAGATTACAGATAACTTTTCACAGTGGAAATGCTGAGAAACCACACTTGCTTTGCCTCTGCCATGCACACGAAGTTAGGATGATTAATGATTAGCACTTTACGGAAGTGGAGCTTCAACTCGGGCACCTGCTTTGTTTATATCTGTAAGTACTTCCCGTTAAGGTTTCATTTCAGTGAAATGAGCATTGTGCCAGATTCAATCCTGCCCTGCGTATTTATCCAAGAAGAGGTCACTGTTTTGTGCGAGACCTCTACCCAAGTGGAGTACTTCCTACTGACTAATTAGTAAGCCCTACCTTGTTGGGTAAATGTATAGTGCGTCTCCTACACTACAGCTGCGTAAAGGATGCCGAGGAAATGTCTCCTGTGACCTTGTGTATCTGTAACTTTGCCAATGTCATTGTTCCTCGAGCGTCTTTACCAGATAACCTTCCAAGGTGGAACTGCAGAGAAAACACACTTGAATTATTTCTACTCTACAGAAGTAATAGCTTCTTTGTTTGGTGCAGATGTGATCGTAGGCTCGTATTCCCAGGCATCGAGACCCCCTCTCTAAAATCAGCAGGAAATGCGCCACAGGGAGCCTTTTAGTAAGTTGTCCATCATCCTGGGAAAAGGGCAGGAAGATGTAGCATACCCCTAATGTATATGAGGTAGGACCAAACAGGCGGGATTTATAGGAAGTTTACATACTTCCAGTTTTTAAAAATTTAGAACCCAATCTCTAGTCTCAGCAGAAAATGACAAGAAAGAACCCCCTTGGGGGCTGCGTGGCCCCCTCCCAGGGCTGATTTCGGCCTTGGGGACCCCATCCCCTGGGGCCCGACCATTTGTCCTGAATGTCCACAGGGCACCCAGTCTGCACTGGTACCGCAGGGGGAGCCTGAAGGTTCCCATGGTCCCTTCTGGCTCCCCGCCTCTTGCGAGAGCCGGCATTGCTAAACATGCAGCCCCCTGTGTCTGAAAGCAATTTGTCTGATTCCTTGCTTGCTTGACAGTAAGCAGGGAAACAGACGAAAGCTCCGCTTCCAGGAAGCTAGAGCATTTTCACTGCTCTCGCTTGCTGAAAGTGGAGTGTTTGCTGTGGCTTATGGGAGCAGTTAAAGCTGCCGACAAGTCACCGCAAAACAGCTATATCCCGGGGGTGGGCACCCCGGGACATAGCAGGAACCAGCCCTGGAGGATGGCAGTCCCCAGGGCCATCTATGGCTCGAGGAGGGGGCCGCGTGGTGCCCCTCCTTTTATTCAGTAGGGCCTGCTCCGGAGAGGTGGCAGTCTCCGGGGTCGAAAATGGCCCAGGAGGCGGCCCCATCCTATTTTACAACAGCATTTGGCCCCGGGGAGGTGGTGGTTCCCAGGGACTGGGGGTGTCCATGAGGTCCCCCCATAACAAACAAATTAGCCCCGGCAGGAAGTGGTCCCCGGGGCACGGGGGTCTGCGAGGCCCCCCCATTTCTTTTCATTTAGTCCCAGGGAGGTAGCAGTCCCAAGGCACAAGGAGGAGGGCCCTGTGCACCCCCTTCTTACATTTCATTTGTGGCTGCATGCCCCCGGTACCTGGCCCACCCCGGGGCTAAATAATAGAGAAGCGCGGGAGCCTGCGCTTCTTTTTTTTCGGTAGGAGTCTCGGCTTTAGCATGGCTCCCACTGAAAATCTTTTCCCTGGTGGTGTCCCTCTGGGAACCCCCAAGAGGCCTAGAGGGTCAGGGTATTCCTACCCTGCCCCTACTCTTTTTTTTTGTTTTTTTTGGGACTCGACTGAAGCTGAGTCCCAAGATGACTGCCAACACTTCCTGGTTTGAAGTGTTGGCAGCCGATCAGATTTGAGCACGGGGACTATCGGATCCCTGGAGGATTCGCGTCCCTAAATTTACAAATGTTAATTTCTTTTAATATCTCTGCAACTACTGAACGGATTTACACCAGATAAGAACAAGCATTTGCAATGCAATAGGTCTCGCATTTGCAAGAGTTAGAGCTATTGGCAATCTAAATGACAATGTGTTTTACCTATGTGTTTTGGTTTGGAGTGTAGTGGACGATGTGGTGTGGAGCGGAATTATGTGGGTTGTATTGTAGTTGTTAGTTGGTGTATGATGTGTAAATGTGCGGTGTGTATTGGAGGTATGTGGTGTGTTGTGGAATTGTGTTGTGTATTTGAAATCTGTGGTTTAGTGTGGAATTATGTGGTGTGTATTGGAAATGTGTGGAGTTGAATTTTGTGGAGTGGAACTGTGTGGCGTTAAGCAAAATTATGCGTATTGGAATTATGTGTTATGGTTATAGAGTGCATTTATGTGGGGTGTATTTACGTTGTGTTGCGTAGAGTCTAATTAAGTGTAGTATAATTATGTGGCTTTGAGTGGTATTATGTGGTGTATAAATATGTTGTGTGGTGCAGAATTGTCAATATGTGACATCCCAACTAAAGGCCTGAACTGGCCCCAATAAAAAAGCAAATAAAGCCAGCAAATAAAAAGCCAGAAAATGAGAGTTACAAACCACAAAGTCAATGGTAACCAACGGGTGGAATGCATTCTGAATGTCCCAAAGATGTCTTTAGCAAACCAGACAGCTGTGCTGTGTGGTAGTCTGCAACCTAAAAATGGATAACCCAAAAATATTGACACGAGAAACAAACACTGGCAAAGATAATAGGTTTGACCTTGGCGCGCTGGCGCAATGGTTTATGTTTTGTTGCAAGCATATGCTGCAAAAATTAAAAATTAAATTATGCTAAAATAAAAAAAATATTATGCTATCACCTAAGCATGATTTGCTTTATATTTGCAAAAAAAAATAATAATAAATAAATGCAACATTCACCAATGCAGCTGTTTTACTAGTGAAGTTTTAAATTTAAATAACAAGGGGCTTATTTACAAGGCCGTTGCGCCACTTTTGCGTCATTTTTAACATGGGAAAAGTGACGCAAAAGTGGCGCAAGGGGCTTGTAAATCTGCCCCCAAGTCTTTCAGCTCTGCTGTGCATTGTTTTATTATATGTAAAGGAGACAAGAATAAATCCCCACCTAACCAACCTCTCACATTGCAGGCAGCTACAAGGTCGCTTAAACACTTTTTAACATAAATGTTAAAAATGAGTGAAGAAAAAATAGGTGGTATGTAAACGTATTATAAGAAAGACATCAAATAAAAAAGCATACTTTGAACCAGCTTTGCTACTGAAGAGAAAGGAACAATTTGCAGGTGGATGTGAACAATCTACAATCAGACACTTTCCCCATGCAATGAGGCAGTTGCAGTCTACAAGCTTTCTACACAAATGGAGCTGCCATTAATCAATAGTGACATCGGAAGGACGAAAGGGTGAGCCGACCCTGCCTGAATTCGGACGTGCAACCGCAGATCACATTTAGGTCAGAACTTAGCAGCAGCGCAACTCATTGACCAATCCTGGCACCAAAACTAGCAACACACTGTCAGAGGAAGCAACTGGCATCAGCAAAGCGGTTTCAGGGGAAAGACACCATTTGATCTGCCCAGAATCGCACAATGCTCAGCCGCCGCTCCGTATTCTCTAAATCGCTCCATTCCGTGATTTAGAGACATCCGCCATGCCCCTTCCGCAAGTCCCTCTCCTCCCCAGTACCATTCACTCATGCCGATGATTTTATAAAGCATACTCTTCTCTGAACTTGTCCTTCCTCAGAAGTGCTCCAACACAAATGGATAGTGTTGGCATAATATAAACATTCAAAAACACAAAACTGAACGCTTGTGTTATTTTCCGAAGGCTTTCACATTCCCGCTTAAATATCCCAACATCTCTCACACGAGAGCGCCCCACACGCCCAATGCAATCCACTCCAAGTGATGAAAAGACTGCACAAAACATGAAAATGCCAAACAAAGAAAGAATGTTTCAATTCTAAACCCATCAATGCATTATTGTTGAATAGCATAGTAACAAGACAGGCAACATTCAGTGACAGACATGAGCTTTAATTAGTGTTTGCCATTGCAAGTTTTGCAACCCCAGAGCGCTGTGATCAACAGTGCACCCCCCTACTCAAAGTATAGGCCCCGAAAGCATGGAAGGCTGAGTTAGCCCTCCCATGATTTGAGCCCATGCTACACAAGGAGCACACACGTCATCAGCAGTCTGTAATCAGTCATAATATAGCATTGATAACAATAGGACTGCTGATAGTTAAAGGTGTTTTTAAATAGACCGAAAAAGATGTTATGAGGTCATATCCTCTTTGAAATCACCAAACTGACTTTTGCTGTTCTTACTCATGCCAATATAAGGCTAGTATTGAAAACATTTTCCTGGGCTACTTTTAGCCCCCGTTCCATCTCATATTTTCCACGTCCTGATTTCAGTATATAGTAGGCGTAACAAGACGACATGGATAAATAGTTCTTCTGCCGGTCCACATGTAGGACAGGTTTCAGCACTGGCATGGGATCTCTAATACAAGCTGAATGTATTTAATAAATGTTGGTATGGTTCTTCCACAGAGTACTGCAGCCATGATGTGGTTGGCAGATGCTCCCCAACCCAAAGCAACTTATTGCATTGAACGTTCGGATGAACAGCAGAGAATGTTTAGCGCTAATTGATGTTCCACCTAAGACAACGTTTAACTGCCTGATTACCATACCAGGGGTTGTATTAGAACATTGTCTCGGGATGCAATGGGAATTTGTGCCCACTTTGTGAGAAGTTGGCCTGGCATATGCTGTCCACTAATTATAGTGGGCACCTTGCACCAGTCCAAACAACCCCTTATTGGAGATAGGTTAAAGACAACCTTTATTGAAAGCTATCCTAGTGGTAGCTATGGAGAGCAGCCTTCAGGCTAAGTCTTGAAGGAATGTAAAGCAGCTTGTTTTACCAGTCTATAATCTCTTGAGTGACCAAATGAAAGAGGACCACACCAGGTATATATTCAAAATATATGTATTTATTACTAAACACACCCCTCTAGTCTCTTTATGAGGCTAGAGTTCGAAGTACATACGTTACGAGTTAGTTATCTACAGTAATAGCACAAATACACGTTTGAGCCCCAGGGGCGTACCAAACCATATACCAATAAAGTGGTATAAGAACCACGACTGAGCTAGACACAAGGCCTAGAGCCTGTAGAAGTGCTTGGACCACAAGGAACCACCCAAGGCAGTGACACAGGGGACCCACGGGGGACGCGTGCAGTGTATGAACACAACCGCATACCACCGTTAACTTCTATGGGAAAGTCGCGATTAGAATTTAAGAGAAAAGGGACACTTAGAGGAGGACTTGGAGCAAACCCTTTGAGAACTAGGCTGTTCTAGTGTCAATACCCACGGGAGCACCGGAGTACTCGAGTTACCTCACCCAGGGAAGCCGGGTGCATAGGTGTCTTTCGGGGTCGGGTTTCGTCGTCGCTTTCAATGGCGATCTGCTGCAAAGTGCTGCTGGCGACCAAGTCGAAAGTGTTCGGGTGGATCCAAAGGTGGATCGAAGATCTGAAGAACCTGAAAGCAGAGGGGACAGAGTCTGGGTCACTAGCCAGTGACCAGGAAGGCGATGAGCAGATGCCCACCGATGTCGAGTGCTTCAGGTAGGTTGACGGTGGTCTTGACTCTTCAGCCACGAGGTCCAGGAGGCGTCGACGACAACCAGGAGCTGGATTCGAGCTGTCCCACGACGTCTGTCGATTGCAGGGGTGTCGGCGACTGGATTGGACCCAACAAGCCTTGGCAAGTCTCGTGGAAAGCGAAGAAGGACGATGTTGCAGACCAGCAAGGTCTGGGGGACTCACCCAGTGAGGATAAGTCAGGGCACACCTGGAGCAACCAGGGAGCCCAAGCAGAAAAAGATTGGCCTTCGTGAGGGCCTACTAGCCAATGGACTAGCGACCGCGAAGGAGCCTCGAGACGGTGCACGTGGAGCTGGCTCACAGGACACTCGTGGAGTGGAGGCCAGTGATCTTCGGAGCAGTTAGTGCTGGAGGCTGGGGCTACTCGGAGCCCAAAGCACGACTTCGTGGGAGACCCAGAAGAGGATGCACTTGCAAATGCGTTCGGTGTCCAGGGGTCACGGTTCCACGTTACCCACGACAGCTACGGGCCTCAGCTTTGCTGGGGACTCAGGGCAGCCTGGGGGAAGTCTGGAAATCCACCTCTGGTGATGCAAAGACTTTGGCATCCGACGGGAGCTTCGGCGATGCAGACCGGACAATTGCTTCTTTGGTGCCTGCCAAGCAGGGGAGTCACTCCTTGACCCCAAGGGAGATTCTTCAGTCCTCTAATCTTAAAGTAGAGCGTCGAAGGTCCAGGATTCTGTATCAGAGTTTCGTCCAGGTAAATCTAAAGTCCTAAGGACTGGGTTCCCCTACTTATACTAAGGTAGGGGGTTGGACATACTCTGTGACCCCACCTATGGGAGGGTCAGGGCAGAGGGTGGTTACACCCCTTTCCCTTTGTCCAGTTTCACGCCAGAGCAGGGGCTGGAAGCCCCTGAGCCGGTTTGAACTGGGGTATGCACAGGGACACCAAGTGTGCCCCCAGTGCAGGACTTCAAAGCACCGAGAGTGCTCCTGCCCAGCCCCAATACACACTATCCTGTCTGGGGAGGTGGTCACACCTCCCTGGGACAGGAAACCTATTGTCCAGGCCTCCCCTGCCGGAGTTTCGGTCAGCAGCAGGAGGCCAGACTCGTGTCTGTGGCAGCGGCATCCATTTTGTGATGCCAGGGCTTGGAAAGTCAGTACCGGGCATACCGGTGTGTACATGTCTTTCCCTCTAGAAGGGTGGAATGCTACCCCCGCCGCCAGAACTGGCGGGGGTAGTATTCCAAGATGTTTGACACCAAACACGACATGTTTCCGTGCAGCCATCCCAAAGTTAGCATTTAACGCGAGGTTATAATGCGCTTAAGAGTATATGGTCAGGCTGCACTACAAACAGCATCAGAGAAGGGTCTCCGAACGCTGCAGAGGGGCCCTGCTCATGCAGAGGCACCCTCTCACATAGGAACCACGCACTCTGCCTTCAGGATTGATAAGGCCTGCCATAGGAGTGACTTATAGGTTTATATGTGTGTATGTATATAGTGATATAGGTAGCCTATATCACAGTAAGGGGTGCATGCACCACCTTACCCAGGCTGCAGTAGCAGACCTGTGGTGTCAGTTTGGATGGCCTTCCAGGGGTGGCACAATACATGCTGCAGCCCCTGGTAGGCCTCTGAGGTACCTATGCCCTGGGTACATAGTATACCATATACTAGGGACTTATAAGGGCACTCCAGATTCAAATCAGAGATGTGCCTAAGGCACATGGAAACCATTTTAGAGAGGAAGCAGCTAGGCTGGGGTTCTGATTAGCAGGGCCCCAGCCAGACTAAGGTCGAAAAACAGTGAAGCATCAGCAAAAAGTGGGGGTACCCATGTGAAGCAGATCCTACTCTCCTACACAACCCCTCCAAACGTAGGGACATTAAACTAACCTTGCCCAGTTAAGTCTTCATGTTCTAAGTGGAAGTACCTAGAGAGTCCATCTGCATTGGCATGGTTACTCCCAGGTCTATGTTCCACTGTGAAGTCCATCCCCTGTAGGGAAATGGACCACCTAAGCAGTTTGGGGTTTTCACCCTTCATTTGTTTTAGCCATAAGAGGGGCTTATGGTCTGTTTGAACAAGGAAGTGAGTACCAAACAAGTATGGCCTCAGCTTCTTCAGAGCCCAGACCACAGCAAAGGCCTCCCTCTCAATGGCTGACCAACGTTTCTCTCTAGGGGTCAGCCTTCTGCTAATGAAAGCTACTGGCTGATCCTGACCTTCATCATTCAATTGTGACAGTACAGCCCCTACCCCCAATTCAGATGCATCAGTTTGAACAATGAACTTTTTGGAGTAATCAGGACTCTGTAGAATGGGAGCAGTGCACATGGCCTGCTTCAGGTCATCAAATGCCTTTTGACAGCTAACTGTCCACTGAACCTTTTTGGGCATTTTCTTGGAAGTTAAGTCATTCAGGGGTGTCACTATTGATCCATACCCCTTGACAAATCTCCTATAGTACCCAGTCAGGCCTAAGAAGGCTCTCACCTGAGTCTGGGTAGTTGGAGCAGTCCAGTCCATGATGGTCTGGATCTTGCTCTGCAGTGGTTGAACCTGGCCTCCACCCACAAGGTGGCCCAGGTACACAACCTGACTCTGCCCTATCTGGCACTTGGTGGCCTTGATAGTCAGCCTGCTTTCTGCAGGGCCTGTAAAACATTTCTGAGGTGGACCAGGTGATCCTCCCAGGTGGAGCTAAAGACAGCAATATCATCAAGATATGCTGCACTATAGGCTTCCAGACCTGTAAGGACTGTATTCACCAACCTCTGAAAAGTGGCAGGTGCATTCTTCAGACCAAAGGTCCATCACCACAAATTGATAATGCCCACTAGGGGTTGAGAATGCTGTCTTTGGCTTTGCATCATCAGCTAGTCTGACCTGCCAGTTGCCAGCTGTCAGGTCAAATGTGCTTAGATACTTGGCTGAGGCCAAAGTGTCTATTAGCTCATCTGCCCTTGGTATTGGATGGGCATCAGTCCTAGTGACTGCATTGAGACCCCTGTAGTCCACACAAAACCTCATCTCTCTTTTCCCACCACTGGTGTGAGGTTTTGGCACAAGGACCACTGGACTAGCCCAAGGGCTATCTGAGGGTTCAATAACTCCCAAATCCAACATCTTCTGGACTTCTGTCCTGATACAGTCCCTGACATGGTCAGGTTGCCTATAAATCTTATTTTTAATAGGCAGACTGTCCCCAGTGTCCACTTCATGAGTGCACCAGGTAGTCTGACTGGGTGTCAGTGAGAATATGTGTCTGAACTGATTGAGCACCTGTCTGCAATCAGTCTGCTGCTGGGTAGTGAGGCTGCCTGCCAAGGCTACACCATCCACTGACCCATCACCAGGGTTCTGTGAGAGCAGGTCAGGGAGTGGGTCACTCTCTTCCTCCTGTCCCTCATCAGTAGCCATGAGCAAGCCCATGTCTGCCCTGTCCACATATGGTTTTAACCTGTTGACATGGAGAACCCTGTGGGGACTCCTGGGTGTTCCTAGGTCTACTAAGTAGGTAACCTCACCCTTCTGCTCAACAATGGTGTGGGGTCCACTCCATTTGTCTTGGAGATCTGCTGGGGCCACTGGCTCCAACACCCACACCTTCTGTCCTGGCTGGTAAACAGTCAGTACAGCCTTTGGTCATGCCAGGCCTTTTGAAGTTCCTGGCTAGCCTCAAGGTTTTTAGTTGCCTTTTTCATATACTCAGCCATCCGGGAGCGGAGACCAAGTACGTAGTCCACTATGTCTTGCTTTGGGGGCTTGAGAGGTAACTCCCATCCTTCCTTCACCAAGCACAATGGATCCCTGACAGGGTGACCAAACAAAAGTTCAAAAGGGCTGTAGCCAACCCCCTTTGAGGCACCTCCCTGTACGCAAATAAAAGGCAGGGCAAGAGTATGTCCCATCTTCGCCTAAGCTTTTCTGGGAGCCCTTTAATCATGCCCTTCAAGGTTTTGTTGAATCCCTCAACTAAACCATTGCATTGTGGGTGATAGGGTGTGGTGAACTTGTAAGTCACTCCACACTCCTTCCACATTGCTTTTAAGTATCCAGACATAAAGTTTGCACCCCTGTCTGATACAACCTCCTTAGGAAGCCCACTCTTGAGAAAATTCCCAGGAGGGCCCTTGCCACCACAGGTGCTGTAGTGGTCCTAAGGGGAAAAGCCTCTGGGTACCTGGTGGCATGATCCACTACCACCAGGATAAACCTGTGCCCAGATGCTGTTTGGGGATCCATGGGACCAACAATGTCAATCCCCACCCTTTCAAAGGGAACCCCCACCACAGGTAGTGGTATCAGGGGGCCTTTGTAGTGCCACCTGCCTTGCCACTGGCCTGGCAGGTTACACAGGAGCGACAAAACTCCTTGGTGTCTTCAGACATGTGAGGCCAGTGAAAGTGAGGGACAATTCTGTCCCAAGTCTTGTTCTGGCCCAGGTGACCTGCTAAGGGAATATCATGGGCTAGGGTCAATAGGAAGCCCCTGAACTTCAAAGGTATAACCAACCTCCTGGTAGCACCAGGCTTGGGGTCTCTACACTCTGAGTACAAGAGTCCATCATCCCAATACACAGTATGGGGACCACTAGCTTTCCCAGCAGCCTCAGCAGCAGCTTGCTGTCTGAGGGGTTCAAGAGAGGGGCAGCTCTGCTGCTCCTGGCTCAGATCTGCCCTGGAAGGTCCCCCTGTCCCCAAGAACTCAACCTGTTCAGGTTCAAGCTCCTCTGGGACAGTTCCTTCCTCAGGACTGAGATCATCCCCCTCAAGGGACTGATCTTCCTTCTGAGCCAAGGGGGAAGGCACTGCCTTTACCCTACTACTCCTCTTCTTGGAAGGCACTTGGTCCATTATTCCAGAATCCAAGGCCTGTTCAGTGCTAGACATTTTGGCTTGTGACCTGGTCACAGCAAACACATCTGCAGGGATCCCCAGCATTTCTGCATGGGTCCTGAGCTCCACTTCTGCCCAAGCTGAAGTTTCTAAGTCATTGCCAAGCAAGCATTCAACGGGTAGGTCTGCACTTACCACAACCTTCTTAAGGCCAGTTACCCCTCCCCAGGAGAAGTTAACAACTGCCAGAGTATGGTCTGTTCTGACGTTGCTAGCATTGGTCACTTGGTACATCTCACCAAGTATAATCTGCCCAGGATTCACAAGGTCTTGTGTCACCATGGTGACACTTGCCCCTGTGTCCCTAAATGCCAAAGCCTCTCTTCCATTGATTAAAGGCTGTTGTCTGTACTTGCCCAGATTACTGTGACTCACAGAGGAGGTCATATCCATGCCTCCATCACAGACTAGGACAGCCTGAGTGAGTTCTCTGACTAGGTCAGAGCTCATCTCTTTACCCAGGGTCAACCCTACTAAACCCTTGGCTTGTGTAGTCCCACCACCAACTGTAACTGCACTAGGGGGAGCAGGTGCCTTAGGGGCATTGGTGGGGGCTGGAGTCGAGTCTTTGGACTTGGTGCAATCACTGGTCCAGTGGGTCTTTTGCTTACAGACCTTGCACCAGGGTTTTCTTTGGCCTTTCCCTTTGGTAGACTGTGAATCCCCACCTGAAGAAGATTTTTGGGGGCCTTGTGAAGACTTTTCATCTTTACCCTTCTCCCCACCCTTATCAGAGGTTTTCGAATCTTGCTTCTTAGGGTCACCACCTTGGTTCTGTACCTTCTGCTTCACCCTGGTTCTGACCCATTTGTCTGCCTTCTTTCCCAATTCTTGGGGAGAGGTCAGATCAGAGTCTACCAGGTGCTGATGCAACAGCTGATTTTGACAGTTATTAAGAATCTGCTCCCTCATTATCAGATTGTACAATCCTGTGAAGTCACATACCTTACTGCCCAATAACCAACCTTCCAGAGCCTTGGCAGAACAATCAACAAAGTCCACCCAGTCTTGAGTCTGTGCTTTTGGGTATCCCTGAACTTTAACCTGTATTGTTCAGTGGTTAGGCCAAACCCATCAATTAGAGCACTCTTCAAGACTTTGTAATTATCAGCATCCTCCTCTCTAACAGTGAGGAGCTTGTCTCTACCTTTGTCTGCAAAGGAGAGCCACAAGAATGCTGCCCACTGCTCCTGAGGGACCCTCTGTACTTTACAGGCCCTCTCTAGAGCAGTTATCCATTTGTGGATATCATCCCCACTCTGGTAGGGAGGGACAATCTTGCTCAGGTTTCTATGGTCATAAGACCTTTCCCTATCTTTGGGGAAACTGCTGCCACCATGGGACTCTAGTCCCAACTTTTGTCTCTCTCTATAGAGATCTAGGGACTCCCTGTCTATAGCCAATTGCTGTTTCCTGAGTTCAAGTTGAGCTTGCTCATATTGAATCAGTCTCTTTCTCCTCTCATGAGAGGATTCCCTCCTATGAGAGGAGACAGAGGTCCCTATTGAGGTGTCAGAGTGGTTAGACTCCTGAGAAGGAGACCTAGACCTTCTGGGCACACTCAGAACTCTTCCTGGGGGACAAAGGGGAGGTCAGTCTGATCCTCTCCCTCCTCCTCCTCCACAGGAGGAATTGGATTCTCCAGGACAAGGTCATTTTCACCTTCCTGGCCAGTTTCAGAGGGGGCGTGGGTTTCTTCACCCCTGGCCCCTTCCTCATCTTCTGCCCCACCCTCCTTGCTCTACCCCTTCAGACCCTAGGGGCCTGCTGAGATCATCTGCTAGTAACACCTCCCTGAGGTGTTGGGTGCTAGCACTTTTGCCTGTCTTCAACTTCCTAGTAGTGCATAAGGCTCTCAATTCCAAGAATGGGAGTTTATCATACTTGGAGGGAAGAAGCCCACTGGCTTCTGGCAAGGACTCACTGGGTCCTGGCTTTGAAGACATTACTAGTGAGGTGTGGTGTATGCACTACCTACTCTAGTGTGGCCGACTAAACTCTCTTGAGTTGTAGAAAGGGTGTGCTGTCCCTTAACACACAACTCTAAGTTCAGTAGAACTTACTGTATTACTAAGCTTGATTATATGTACCTTAGGTACCCTTAGTGGTTTTCAGTTGATCAATTCAATTGAGATTATCTGGTAAAACAATAGCAAGCTGGAATCCCACACGCTGCACACCAATGTGAGAAGTTGGCCTGGCATATGCTGTCCACTAATTATAGTGGGCACCTTTCACCAGTCCAAACAACCCCTTATTGGAGATAGGTTAAAGACAACCTTTATTGAAAGCTATTCTAGTGGTAGCTATGGAGAGCAGCCTTCAGGCTAAGTCTTGAAGGAATGTAAAGCAGCTTGTTTTACCAGTCTATAATCTCTTGAGTGACCAAATGAAAAAGGACCACACCAGGTATATATTCAAAATATATGTATTTATTACTAAACACACCCCTCTAGTCTCTTTATGAGGCTAGAGTTCAAGTACATACGTTACGAGTTAGTTATCTACAGTAATAGCACAAATACACGTTTGAGCCCCAGGGGCGTACCAAACCATATACCAATAAAGTGGTATAGGAACCACGACTGAGCTAGACACAAGGCCTAGAGCCTGTAGAAGTGCTTGGACCACAAGGAACCACCCAAGGCAGTGACACAGGGGACCCACGGGGGACGCGTGCAGTGTATGAACACAACCGCAAACCACCGTTAACTTCTATGGGGAAAGTCGCGATTAGAATTTAAGAGAAAAGGGACACTTAGAGGAGGACTTGGAGCAAACCCTTTGAGAACTAGGCTGTTCTAGTGTCTATACCCACGGGAGCACCGGAGTACTCGAGTTACCTCACCCAGGGAAGCCGGGTGCATAGGTGTCTTTCGGGGTCGGGTTTCGTCGTCGCTTTCAATGGCGATCTGCTGCAAAGTGCTGCTGGCGACCAAGTCGAAAGTGTTCGGGTGGATCCAAAGGTGGATCGAAGATCTGAAGAACCTGAAAGCAGAGGGGACAGAGTCTGGGTCACTAGCCAGTGACCAGGAAGGCGATGAGCAGATGCCCACCGATGTCGAGTGCTTCAGGTAGGTTGACGGTCATCTTGACTCTTCAGCCACGAGGTCCAGGAGGCGTCAACGACAACCAGGAGCTGGATTCGAGCTGTCCCACGACGTCTGTCGATTGCAGGGGTGTCGGCGACCGGATTGGACCCAACAAGCCTTGGCAACGGCAAGTCTCGTGGAAATAGAAGAAGGACGATGTTGCAGACCAGCAAGGTCTGGGGGACTCACCCAGTGAGGATAAGTTAGGGCACACCTGGAGCAACCAGGGAGCCCAAGCAGAAAAAGATTGGCTTTCGTGAGGGCCTACTAGCCAACGGACTAGCGACCGCGAAGGAGCCTCGAGACGGTGCACGTGGAGCTGGCTCACAGGACACTCGTGGAGTGGAGGCCAGTGATCTTTGGTGCAGTTGGTGCTGGAGGCGTGCGCTACTCTGAGCCCAAAGCACGACTTTGTGGGAGACCCAGAAAAGGATGCACTTGCAAATGCGTTTGGTGTCCAGGGGTCACAGTTCCACGTTACCCACGACAGCTACGGGCCTCAGCTTTGCTGGGGACTCAGGGCAGCCTCGGGGAAATCTGGAAATCCACCTCTGGTGATGCAAAGACTTCGGCGTCCGACGGGAGCTTCGGCGATGCAGACCGGACAATTGCTTCTTTGGTGCCTGCCAAGGAGGGAGTCACTCCTTGACCCCAAGGGAGATTCTTCAGTCCTCTAATCTTAAAGTAGAGCGTCGAAGGTCCAGGATTCTGTATCAGAGTTTCGTCCAGGTAAATCTAAAGTCCTAAGGACTGGGTTCCCCTACTTATACTAAGGTAGGGGGTTGGACATACTCTGTGACCCCACCTATGGGAGGGTCAGGGCAGAGGGGTGGTTACACCCTTTCCCTTTGTCCAGTTTCGCGCCAGAGCAGGGGCTGGAAGCCCCTGAGCCGGTTTGAACTGGGGTATGCACAGGGACACCAAGTGTGCCCCCAGTGCAGGACTTCAAAGCACCAGAGAGTGCTCCCACCCAGCCCCAATACACACTATCCTGTCTGGGGAGGTGGTCACACCTCCCTGGGACAGGAAACCTATTGTCCAGGCCTCCCCTGCCGGAGTTTCGGTCAGCAGCAGGAGGCCAGACTCGTGTCTGTGGCAGCGGCATCCATTTTGTGATGCCAGGGCTTGGAAAGTCAGTACCGGGCATACCAGTGTGTACATGTCTTTCCCTCTAGAAGGGTGGAATGCTACCCCGCCACCAGAACTGGTGGGGGAGTAGTATTCCAAGATGTTTGACACCAAACACGACATGTTTCCGTGCAGCCATCCCAAAGTTAGCATTTAACGCGAGGTTATAATGCGCTTAAGAGTATATGGTCAGGCTGCACTACAAACAGCATCAGAGAAGGGTCTCCGAACGCTGCAGAGGGGCCCTGCTCATGCAGGGGCACCCTCTCACATAGGAACCACGCACTCTGCCTTCAGGATTGATAAGGCCTGCCATAGGAGTGACTTATAGGTTTATATGTGTGTATGTATATAGTGATATAGGTAGCCTATATCACAGTAAGGGGTGCATGCACCACCTTACCCAGGCTGCAGTAGCAGACCTGTGGTGTCAGTTTGGATGGCCTTCCAGGGGTGGCACAATACATGCTGCAGCCCCTGGTAGGCCTCTGAGGTACCTATGCCCTGGGTACATAGTATACCATATACTAGGGACTTATAAGGGCACTCCAGATTCCAATCAGAGATGTGCCTAAGGCACATGGAAACCATTTTAGAGAGGAAGCAGCTAGGCTGGGGTTCTGATTAGCAGGGCCCCAGCCAGACTAAGGTCGAAAAACAGTGAAGCATCAGCAAAAAGTGGGGGTACCCATGTGAAGCAGATCCTACTCTCCTACACACTTTGTGCACCTCTGGGGCACTTTTATATTACTGAAGGCGATGCAGATGTTTGTGAGGTTATTGCAGATCATGCAGTGCTAAATGTGTCCTGGTGTTATCTCGAGGGGCTATTCCCTCATTTGCATGAGGATGTGGCAACATGCACATTAGGAATCCTTTCCCTTTGTGACCACGATGCATTCTAGATGCAGGCGCCGAGGTAAATAAGCTGCCTGGGGCACGTTGATTGTGTGCCACAGAGGTGGTGCACAGTCAGTGGGCCCCCACTGAGGCACTTCATTTGAAGGGGGATTAGGAGGTCTTATGGACTCCACTGACATCTACTGCAGGCCTGTGCAGTCTCTCACTGTAGCCACCTTTAGGAGGATCACTGAACCCCTTAAAAACGCAGGCTGTGTTGCTGCCTACACAATGAAGGGCAGACCCAGTGGCTTCCACTGCTGGCACAGGTTTGCGCCTACTCTACAGTGCATTCTTTGTGGCAGGGTGCACTGACCCAGCCTGCGCCCGGTGCACCAGATAAAGGTGCACCTATCACATACCAGGGAAGTGCATCTTTTCGGTAATATGGGCCCAAATATTTTAAGCACAATATATGCCACCACAGATGTGCCTGAAATCCAGAATCCAAGACCTACTGTGTTTCTGATTTCGGTTTTGATGCGCATAGGGATTCAGGTGCCACTAGTTTCAAGCTCAGTGCATAAAGAGCCTATCTGCAATGCTATGCACCACCCTCCAATGGGAGTCAGCCACCTGCCCTGCATTTGTTATATTGTGTTATGTTTATAACACAAAAACCCCAAGGTGGAGCCTCCCTAACTATAACACTTTGGGTGCAGGTGAAAGTGACAAAGAGACAGAGAAGTGCATTAAGGGCGTGGTGGATATGGGACAGCCTCTTTAAATCAGTGGATGTCCCATTCGCCAAAGCTGGGGTTCCTCAGCCTCGTTTACAGGTAGTGGAACTGCTTGGTTTCCGACAGCAGAACCCAGCTTGCTCCACGTTCAGAAACGTTTAGCTGGTGGCCCAACCATCTCAAGTCCATTGGCTATAGAACACTGGAAGGACTGCGGGGCATATTAGCAAGGGCTTCATCGCCGCTTTAGCGGCACTTTTTGCCGCCAAAGCGGCGATTTTTTTATCGCCCTATCAGCAAGCTGTCGCTAACAGGCGTCGGCGACAGCTTTCTGGCGATAGCGGCAGGTTTTCCCATCGCCTTGCATGCCAGCGATAATTATCGCTAATGACATGCAAGGTAGGCGTTCCCAACTAAAAGCGACTGAAAACAGTCGCTAACACAACTTCCCCCTATTAGCAACGCAGGCGAAGCGATAAAAAAATTCGCGCTAAGCGCGATTATCGCTGGAATTTAACACCTGCTGAAAACATGACTTACCTGTTTGTTGTCAGGCTAAGTCCACCATGGCGTTAATGGGTGAATATCACTGGATTTCCAGCGATATTCACGCATTTTGCCGCTATCGCTGGATATTTTATCGCATTGGAGATAAACGTTGCTAATAGCATGTTATCTCCGCGATAATATCCTGCGATAGGCGGCGTTAAAAAAAAACGCGCTAAGCGCGGTTTGCGATAATTTTTGCCTGTTGTTGCTAATATGCCCCTGCGTTCCTTAGGGCCAGCCTTCAGATGCAGAATTTTCGGCCCCCATTCCAAACGTAAACATCAAAACATGTCCCGGGCACACAGTGAGAAAACTCCTTTGACGCCAGGGACATTTGTATCTAGTTTTTCCAGAAACAGTCCCGTGCCTGGTCATTTATTTCTGAAAGAAAAAAAAAAAACACATGCCGAGTGGGCATCAATCACATGGTGGCCTGCCCCACATTTATTTTTAACAAAAGCACTCCCGTCTTATACCAGAAACACTCTGGGTGAAAATGAGCAATGTCAAAAACAGATGGGATCCCCAAATCCTAGAGTCCTCACGCACTATCATAGCATGAGGAAGATTCCCTTATCCGGAGAACATGCTGCATTATTAAAAAAAATGTAATCTGAGAAACGCTTAATGTATTGCGATTCATCTTCCACTATTGGTTTAACCTTGTTTCAAAGCATCCGTATGTCAACACTGTATCACGTTTGACGTACCTGCAATTCACATCTTTGCAATTGGCGCACACCCATTCAAGTTTACAACGATTACAGTTCTTAGCAGAGATTGCGCTGTACAAGTGACAGATACATTTTGGTGACCACCATCGTGAAAATAGGATATCATCGTTGTCTGATTGTGGCCTTTCCTGACGAAGGCACTCCTCCAGTGCCGAAACTCGCGTAGAATACAACAGTCAAATATTATTGTGCCACATTGTTTGTTTTTGAAAATGAACACTAAATATCAATCTCTATAAACAATTTTTTGTTATTTATGTTGTTTTTAAATTGAGTGTAGATTGTATGAGATGTGTGATTGTAGACACGATTGGAATAGTATGATTGGATTTCCTTATTATTGAAATGATTACTAATAAAAGATATTTTGTACTTTTTGAAGATAAATAGTTTCGTTGGTTCTTTCTTCTAATTAATTCTGCTGTTTTTTAATTGATCACTCAAATGGTTCTGTATTATTATTGTTACCTTAAATATTTACATTGATCCCCAAATCCTACACCAGACTAGCAAAGGTAGGGCGGCCAGTGCGTGATTTGAGCCAGTGGTTTCCAGTGCTCAGTACCAGCACTTAATCATCAACACGGCTCTTTTCATGAGCACCAGTTAAGGACACATTGATTTACGGGGAGATGAAGTGATTTTCCCAGAATCACAGGATGCTTAGCAGATGCCGAGACTCGAATTTGGTTCCCCAGCTCCAAGTTGGCAGCTCTGGCCATTACGCCATATCCCCTCCCTACTTTCATTGTAAGTAGTTGGTTCTGTTTTAAGCCGCGCTAGCAGGAGGATCGGGCTGGTGCAAGCTGCCTCCTGACACGAGCCCTGGCACTTATTTTGTTATTACATTTAACCACTGGTAGGGCCTAAGCCGCCTCAGTGGGCTGTCAGGATACTCACCAAACTAAAAATATGCCTGGGAGTGTTTCCCAAATCACTGGTGAAACTTCAGATATCGGGGTCAGCACTTCCATAAATCGAGATGAGGCAGAAGCCTTAAGGCCCCAACTGGTGTAAAATTACTACAAACGGTTTGACAACTACCTTTTTGGGTGTTGTTGTTAAGGCGAGAAATGCTTCTTATAGTGAAGCATTACATTCAATAAATTTAACATATAGCAGGTGTGTAGAGAGTGCTCCATGAGACAACATTTTATTTTGCTTTGGGCTTGGTTTGCGTCGGTTCTCACCTTCTAGCAGACCATCACAGTCTAAAAGAGTTCAGTTCTCCACTGTTGCTTAGAAGAAGGAGCATGGGGTGGGCCCAGCCAGCAATGACCTTGCTTTTTCCAGCATTATAAATACCCTCGCGCACCCATGCAGGTCCCAGCCTTAAGTGGCGTCGGAATGGCATAACCAATAAATATTTTTATGTGGGGAGCAGTAGCGGCTCCTCGAGGGAGTGCTGTGGGGCAGTGAGGCGGGGCGGGGGAGGGGCAGGGGGGGTAGTAAACTCCAGAATTGGGCCGAACAAAGATGAGTAAAGAAATAAATAAACAAAACAAATTACATTGTGCGCTGCAACGCCAAATCGGCGATGCAGCGCACAATGTAATTCGTTTTATTTATTTATTTCTTTACTCAACTTTGTTTGGCCCAATTCCGGAGTTTACTACCCCTCACCCTGCCCCTCCCCCGCCCTGCCCCACCGCCCCGCAGCACTCCCTCGAGGAGCCGCTACTGGTGGGGAGGGTAGGGCTGCGGGGTGCTGTGGGGTGTGCATGCTGTGGGGATCTGTGCAGTTAGCAGGGCAACTGAAGTCATAAATGAACATCAATTTACCCCCCAGTCACCGGGGCCCCAGTGCATGCGGGTCCCTTTCGAGTGAAATATGCGCCGTTTCGTTGCCTGCCTGAGAGAAACAGATGTCATTAAAGCCAACGGAGAAAAAGTTATTTCAAAATGTTAAATTTAGGAAACGCCTTTTAAATGTAACAGCAGTTAGACTGATGAAAGGTGTGTGGGGGGCCTGCAGAAACCTTATCGTAAAACGCCTACTCGACCGAGCCCGCACAGGGAACGGGACTGCAGTAACGGAGCCAACAACTGGAGGGGCTGTTTACTGGGTCCCCTACAGCCACAAGCCACCCACTCACTGAGCAGGAGAGGGCGGGGCGCGCTAATGGCAGAAGGGATGCTCAACACTGGAGGAGCAGCGCAGCAGGCACTAGAGTCGCCGCGGAGCCTCCTGTGATCCTCGCTTTGACACGCACACACTGAACAGGCACTGTCATGGCGGAACAAAGAGCAGGGACAGGCAATTGGCAGAAGGGGCGCGGAGCACAAGAGGAGGGAGGAAAGTGCAGCGCGGCATGCACAAAGACAGGGCGGGGTACACAGTAGTGGTTTTGAAAAGCGACTTTAGGAAAAACAGTTGCGCTTGTGAAAAGCGCTCATAAATAAATTCCAAAGCAGTACCGATCTCTGCTAAAGTAGCACAACGCAATTGTCCGCTTGGGCACGGTGCCCTGTGTCAGCACGCTGCTCTTTGTGTTTCACCTGGGAGTGCAGGCGTTGTACTCTGTCCCCCAGCAACACGCCGACAGAGGCTGGAGATGATCGGGGTGCAGCACCTCATGTTTCCACGCGGTTCTCCACTTGCTCACGCTGCCTTGTTGCAAAGCTATGTACACACACCTCTCTGCTTGAAGAGAAAACAACTAACAGAAAAAGAGTGCGCCTGAACTAACAGATAAGCTCTCCAGTGGAAAGCTACTGAGTAGTTAGGCACTGCTCTATGGGTGGTAACTAAATAGAGAAAGGAGGGACAAAGAGGGGCAGCGAACCAGTAGAAATCAAGATATTTTGAAGAGCAATCCAAATAGCAAATCAAAAGCAAAGGCGGAGTTAAAGCCCACAAACCCTGAATACAACAGGTCTCAAAGAGACAGCGCAAGCGCTGTCTAGGCTCGACCTAAAAAAGCACTTCTCTGGACCAATATCTACCTTTCTGCCAAATTTGGTATAATTTGGTTCAGCGGTAGACCATAGCGTCTGAAGTCCCTATGGGAATTAACATGTGGAAAACGTGTTTGGGACCACCCTATATTTTGGCCCCCGCTTGACAGAGCACCACAAAACTTTCAAGACAGAAGCTGAAGTGGGCATCTTATTAGTTTGAATATTTTGCAAGGATTCGCCAAACGTTGCCAAAGTTATTGACAAACAAAAAAACGCTCTTCTTATGGAAACTAGGACCTAACTATAACTACGTACTGCCAGTAGGTAAAATACATACATATATATATATATATGTGATCAAGGCCGCAGTCCCGCGGCCGAAACGCGTATTTTGGACACTAATGCTGAATTAAAGAATATCGGATTAACTCTGCAACTGGTGTCTGTGCCCTTGTGTTGCGCAGTTGGGGCCAAACGCTTTGGGATTCTATTTGGATATATATATGTATATATCATCGAAAATGCTGCAATCATTCCTCAAAAACAGCAGGAACCGCGAACCAATATTTTGCGAAGAAATTCACTTTATTTCAAACAGTGGCACAACACCCTACGCGTTTCGGAGCACATGCTCCTTGCTCATGAGTGGTTAATGTTGTGGAAGTGCACAGTTTTTATAAAAAAGCCATGTGACATTTTCATAAACGGTGAAAACAGACTCCCGCAGTTTAAGTTAATTTCATCACTCAACATCAGCGGTATTTTTTTTAAACGGTTTCCCATAAACATAAATCAATATTTCTTATTCAAGATTGAATAACGATGGCAAGTGGGTTCATTTTAGGGCAATGGACTTCAAATTATCGTGTGAAACTAAATATAAATAGCAGTGCTCTCGGTGTGAATGTTCATTTCAATAAAGTTATTTAATCTACTTGATTGATGCTTGACCTTACGGACAGCAAACTCAAATATTGAAAAAAGGCATTGTGGGATGATGCTATTACCGCACTTGCCAAGTGCTCAATGGCTTGTGTGCCAGTGCATCTTCTGATAAACATCCTCGGTTTCCAGCCGTGTTTGTGTTGCCGCAGTGGGCTGTGTTTGCAACAAACTTGGAACCCAGAAAAACCGCCCCAGTGGGCGCTAAATATAAACTACTGCCACAGTGGGCTAGTGTCCAAAAGAAACCAAGAATGGAACCATCCGTGCCCCAGAAGGCACCATGTTGTTGCTTAATGGCTATGGCTTATTGCAAACCCAGAAGTAAACCATCTCGCCCCAGTGGGCCAACTAATTGCCACGTGTCTACTAAAACTTGAATAACGCCTCAGTGGGCTTTCTACTGTCCATATTAACTCAAGTAGTATTGAGTCACACTCAAGCTCAAAACTTTAAATCATTTTCAACATGAAGATGTTTCTAGCTCTTTTGCCTTCCACTTGTCTATATACATGATGTTCAATCTGAAAGATAAAAAAGTCTGATTAACATATGTATTCATAAAATCATATTGTGCAGTGCAAATACCAAACATACATTAATTAAAGCTAAACAGCGAGGTTAAAAAACTGGTTTCTACTATCATCTTGTAACAATTTAAAACATATGTGAGCAAACCTTGAGCAGACAATGTATCAATATATTCTTTACTGGGTGATGGAACTAACCTAAATGGACTGACAGCTCCTCATCCCCATTATGGCCTGTAGGAGTCATAGTATGTGTGAGAAGTTGGCCTGGTATATGCTGTTCACTAATTAAAGTGGACACCTTGCACCAGGGCAAATCGACTCTTATGGTAGATAGGTTTAAGACAACCTTTTAAAGAAAGCTATCCTAGTGGTAGCTGTGGAGAGCAGCCTTCAGGCTAAGTCTCGGAGGAATGTAAAGCAGCTTGTTTTACCATATAATCTCTTGAATCACCAAATGAAAAGACACCACACAGGTATATATATCAAATATATATGTATTTATTTCTAAATAACTCTCTACTAATCTCTTTATGAGATTAGAAGACAAACATATGCACAAATCAACGTTTCACAATAAGTTAAGCACAAAATATGGCTGGGGCCCTAGGGGCGTACCAGACCATATACTAAGTAAGAGACTTAGAAACAACGACTTGCAAGGAGACAAGGCCTAGGGCCTTCAGAAGTGCTGGGGCCTCACGAAACCACCCAAGGCAGGTAAGTAAAGGACCCACGGGGGACGCGTGCAGTGTGGATACACAGGCGCGAATCGCCGTTAACTTCAATGGGGCAAGTCGCGGTTGGAAATAAAGAGTTTTTAGGATACTTCGGGAGAACCTACAAGCAAGTCACTTACAGGGTAAGTAGTTCTAGGGCCCACACCCACAGGAGCACCGTAGTGCTGGAGTTACCTCACCCAGGGAAGCCGGGTGCACAGGTGTCCTTTGGTGTCGGGTCGCGGCGTCGTTTTCAATGGCGAACAAAGAAGACTTGCTGCTTGCGGGAGCTGAAGAAGTGTCCGGTGGAATCCAAGCCTGGATTCTGGAGAAGGATGACCTGAAAGCAGAGGGGAGAGTGTTCAAAGTCACTTGGCAGTGACCCGGGGCAAGGAAGATGGATGCCCACCGTCGTCGGTCGCTTCAGGTCGGTTGCGGGTGCCTTGACTCTTCAGCCACGTGGTCCAGGAGGCGTCGACGACGACCAGGAGCTGGATTCGGTGTGTCCCTCGACGTCTGCAGCTGACTGCAGTGTCGGCAACTCGATCGGAGCCAACAAGCCTTGGGAGCCGCAAGTCTCGGGGAGATGGAGAAAAGTCGATGGCGCAGACCAGCAAGGTCTGTGGAACTCACCCAGCGAAGGTAAGTCAGGGCAGGCCTGGAGCAACCAGGGAAGCCCTTTGGTTTCTTTAAGAAGTCTTCTGGGGACCCACAAGCCGGCGGGCAAGGGATCGCAAAGACACCTCGGGCGGAATCACTCAACAGGGGCCCACGGTCACTCGGGACGGTGTAGGCCTCTGATCTTCGGAGGGATTCCTGCTGGAGGTCGGAACCACACGTGGTCCAAAGCACAAGTTCGTAGAACGTTGAGAAGGGGTTGCACTCGACAATAGTGCACGGTACCCAGGGGTCGCGGTTCCTCGTTACTCGTGGGGTCCACTTGCCTCAGCTTCGCTGGGGACTCACGATGGCCTGGGAGAGGTCAGGAAATCCACTTCCTGGGCTGCAGGGACTTCGGACTCCGGCGGGAGCGGCGTAGTTTGCGACCGTCGTTGTCGTTTTTGGTGCCTGCCAAGCAGGGGAGTCACTCCTTGACTCCAAGGGAGATTCTTCTGTCTTCCAAAGGTAGTGGAACGTCGAAGGGCCAGGATTCTTCTGTAGAGTGTCGTCCAGGGGTTATCTGCTTTGCAATGGCAAGGTTCCCCCTCTTATACTAAAAAGAGGGGATGGACTAGCTCTATGACCCCACCTATGGGAGGGTCAAGGGAGGGGTGGCTACACCCACTTCCCTTTGTCCAGTTTCGCGCCAGAGCAGGGGCAGGTAGCCCCTGAGCTGGTTTGAACTGGCATATGCACAGAGGAGCCTTCTGCTCCCCCAGTGCAGGACTTCAAAGCACTCTAAGAGTGCACCCACCCAGCCCCAATACACTAAACCCTGTCTGGAAGGTGGTTACACCTCCCTGTGACAGGATGCCTATTGTTGGGCTTCCTCCACTGTGAGTTTCGGTCATCAGCAGGAGGGCAGCCCAGTGTCTGTGACTGGTGGCATCCATTTTGTGATGCCAGGGCTCTTTAGGATTCTACCGCGTTTCCACAGCAGGTACATGTCTTATCCCTCTAGAAGGGTGGAATGCTACCCCCGCCGCCAAGATTGGCGGGGGGTAGTATTCCAAGATGTTTGACACCAAACACGACATGTTTTGATGCAGCCATTCCAAAGTTAGCATTTACCGCGAGGATATAATGCACTTAAGAGTATATGGTTTAACCGCATCCACAAACAGCACCAGAGAATGGACTCTGAGAACTGCAGAGGGGCCCTGCTCATGCAGAGGCACCCCCTCACATAGAAGCCAAGCACCCTGCCCTCAGGATTGATAGGGCCTGCCTTAGGGGTGACTGATAGGTTTATATGTGTGTGCAGGAGAGATATAGGAAACCTATATCTCAGTGAGGGGTGCTAGCACCACCTCACCCAGGCTGCAGTAGCAGGCCTGTGGTGTCAGATTTAGACTGCTTCCCAGGGGTGGCATAACACATGCTGCAGCCCCTGGTAGGCCTGTGAAGTACCTATGCCCTTGGCACCTAAGGTACCATATACTAGGGACTCATAAGGCACCACAGTATCCAATCACTAGTGCACCTAGAGTGCACTCCATGTCGTTTAGAGAGAACAGAGAGGCTGGGGCCCTGATTGGCAGGGACCCAGCCAGACTATAGCCAGAAACCAGTGCTAACATCAGAAAAAAAGTGGGGGCAACATAAGAGGCAGATCCTACTCTCCTACACAACCCCCCCAAACGTAGGGACACTAAACTAACCTTGACCAGTTGAGTCTTCGTGTTCAAAGTGGAAATACCTTGAGAGTCCATCTGCATTGGCATGTTGGGTCCCAGGCCTATGTTCCACTGTATAGTCCATCCCCTGTAGGGAAATGGACCACCTCAAAAGTTTTGGGTTTTCACCTTTCATCTGCTTTAGCCATAGGAGGGGCTTGTGGTCAGTCTGAACTATGAAGTGAGTACCAAACAAGTATGGCCTCAGCTTCTTCAGGGCCCAAACCACAGCAAAGGCCTCCCTCTCTATAGCTGACCAACGTTTCTCTCTAGGGGTCAGCCTTCTGCTAATAAAAGCTACTGGCTGGTCTTGACCTTCATCATTCAGTTGAGACAGTACAGCTCCCACACCCAGCTCAGAAGCATCTGTTTGGACAATGAACTTTTTGGTGTAGTCTGGACTCTGTAAGATGGGGGCAGTGCACATGGCCTGCTTTAGGTCTTCAAATGCCTTTTGACAGCTAGCTGTCCACTGAACCTTTTTTGGCATTTTCTTAGAGGTAAGATCATTCAAGGGGGTCACTATAGATCCATATCCCTTGACAAACCTCCTATAGTACCCAGTCAGGCCTAAGAAGGCTCTCACCTGTGTCTGGGTGGTTGGAGCAACCCATTCCAGTATGGTTTGGATTTTGCTCTGCAAAGGCTGAACCTGGCCTCCACCTACAAGGTGGCCCAGGTACACAACCTGACTCTGCCCTATCTGGCACTTGGTGGCCTTGATAGTGAGGCCTGCTTTCTGCAGGGCCTCCAAAACATTTCTGAGGTGGACCAGGTGATCCTGCCAGGAGGAACTAAAGACAGCAATATCATCTAGATAAGCTGAGCAATAAGTTTCCATCCCTGCCAGAACTTTATTCACCAACCTCTGAAAAGTGGCAGGTGCATTTTTCAATCCAAAGGGCATCACCACAAAGTGGTAGTGCCCACCAGGGGTCGAAAATGCTGTTTTGGCTTTTGCATCATCAGCTAATCTGATTTGCCAGTAGCCAGCTGTTAGGTCAAATGTGCTTAGATACTTGGCTGAGGCCAAAGTATCAATCAGCTCATCTGCCCTTGGTATGGGATAGGCATCAGTCCTAGTGACTGCATTGAGGCCTCTGTAGTCTACACAAAACCTCATTTCTTTCTTACCACCCTGGGTATGAGGCTTGGGTACCAGGACTACTGGGCTAGCCCAAGGGCTATCTGAAGGCTCAATCACGCCTAACTCCAACATTTTCTGGACTTCAGTCCTGATACAGTCCCTGACATGGTCAGGTTGCCTGTAGATTTTATTCTTGACAGGCAGACTGTCCCCAGTGTCCACCTCATGGGTGCACCAGGTAGTCTGACTAGGGGTCAGGCTAAACATATGTCTAAACTGTTGCAGAACTTGTCTGCACTCAGTTTGCTGATGGTCAGTGAGGCTGCTTGCCAAAGCAACACCATCTACTGACCCATCATCAGGGTTCTGAGAGAGCAGGTCAGGGAGAGGGTCACTCTCCTCCTCCTGGTCCTCATCAGTTGCCATGAGCAAGCCCATGTCAGCCCTGTCAACATATGGCTTTAATCTGTTGACATGAAGCACCCTTAGGGGGCTCCTGGGAGTTCCAAGATTCACCAGATAGGTGACTTCTCCCTTCTGTTCAACTATTGTATGGGGGCCACTCCATTTGTCCTGGAGGGCTGCTGGGGCCACAGGCTCCAACACCCACACTTTCTGTCCTGGCTGGTATACAGTCAGCACAGCCTTTGGTCATGCCAAGCTTTTTGCAATTCTTGGCTGGCCTCCAGGTTTTTGGTTGCCTTTTTCATGTACTCTGCCATCCGGGAGCGGAGACCAAGTACATAGTCCATCACATCTTGTTTGGGGGGCTTGAGAGGTAACTCCCAGCCCTCTTTTACCAAACATAGTGGACCTCTCACAGGATGCCCAAACAGAAGCTCAAATGGGCTGTAGCCAACCCCTTCTGTGGAACCTCTCTGTATGCAAACAAAAGGCAAGGAAGAAGAAGGTCCCATTTCCGCCTAAGCTTCTCTGGGAGTCCCTTAATCATTCCTTTCAAGGTCTTGTTGAAGCGTTCAACTAAACCATTGCATTGTGGGTGATAGGGGGTGGTGAACTTATAAGTTACACCACACTCCTTCCACATTGCTTTCAGATATCCTGACATGAAGTTGGTACCTCTGTCAGAAATGACCTCCTTTGGAAAACCCACTCTGGAGAAAACTCCAATGAGGGCTCTTGCCACCACAGGTGCTGTGGTGGTCCTCAGGGGAATTGCCTCTGGGTACCTGGTGGCATGATCCACTACCACCAGGATAAATCTGTGCCCAGATGCAGTCTGAGGGTCAAGGGGACCAACAATGTCAATCCCTACCCTTTCAAAGGGTACCCCCACCACAGGTAGTGGTATCAGGGGGCCTTTGTTGTGCCACCTGCCTTACCACTGGCTTGGCAAGTGACACAGGAGCGACAAAACTCCTTTGTGTCCTCTGACATATGTGGCCAATGAAAATGTGGAACAAGCCTGTCCCAGGTCTTGTTTTGGCCCAAGTGTCCTGCCAAAGGGATATCATGTGCTAAGGTCAAGAGGAACCCCTAAACTTCTGAGGTATTACCAACCTCCTGGTGGCTCCAGGGGCTGGGTCTCTACCCTCAGAATATAGGAGTCCCTCATCCCAATAAACTTTATGGGACCCACTAGCACTCCCAGCAGCCTCAGCAGCAGCCTGCTGTCTGAGGGGTTCAAGAGAGGGGCAGCACTGTTGCTCCTTGCTCAGATCTTCCCTGGAAGGGCCCCTGCCCCCAAGAACTCAACCTGGTCAGGTTCAAGTTCCTCTGGGGCAGTTCCTTCTTCAGGTTCTGCTTCACCTCCCTCTGGAAGTGAATCCTTGATCTGAGACAGAGGGGAAGGCACTGCCTTAACCCTACTGCTCCTCCTCTTGGGAAGCATCTGGTCCATTGTTCCAGGATCCAGAGCTGGTTCAGTGTCATGCATTCTTGCTTGTGACCTGGTCACAGCAAATACCTCTGCAGGGATGCCCAACATCTCAGCATGAGTCCATAACTCTACTTCAGACCAGGCTGAAGTCTCTAGATCATTGCCCAATAGACATTCTACAGGGAGGTCTGCACTGACTACAACCTTCTTGAGGCCAGTTACCCCTCCCCAGGAGAAATTCACAACTGCCAGACTATGGTTGGTCTGGACATTGCTTGCATTGGTCACCTGGTACATTTCACCCAGGATGATCTGTCCAGGGTCCACTAGGTCCTCTGCCACCATGGTGACACTAGCACCTGTGTCCCTAAATGCCAAAGCCTGTTTGCCATTTATCAAAGGCTGCTGTTTGTACTTGCCCAGATTACTGGGGCTTACTAGGAAGGACATATCAATGTTTCCCTCACAAATCAGCATTGCCTGAGTGGTCACTCTGACTAGGTCAGAATCCACTCCAGAACCCAGGGTCAACCCTACTACACCCTTATTCTGCGTACCACCTCCACCAGTAGCTGAGCTAGGGGGCACAGTTGCCTTAGGGGCAGGAGTGGTGGTGGTTTGGTCTTTGGACTTGGTACAATCAGAAGTCCAGTGCCCTTTCTGTTTACAGAATTTGCACCAGGGCTTCTTTTGGCCTTTTCCCTTGTTGGACTGTGACTCCCCACCAGATGCAGATTTTTGGGGCCCTTGTGAAGACTTCTGGTCTTTTGACTTATCCCCACCTTTCTCAGAGCCTTTAGGATCTTGCTTCTTAGTGTCACCCCCTTGGTTCTGGGTTTTCTGCCTCACCCTGGTTCTGACCCATTTGTCTGCCTTCTTTCCCAATTCTTGGGGAGAGGTCAGATCAGAGTCCACCAGGTACTGATGCAACAACTGGTTCTGGCAATTATTTAGGATCTGTTCTCTCATCATCAGATTATACAATCCCTTGAAATCAGTAACCCTACTGCCAACCAGCCAACCCTCTAGAGCCTTGGTTGCACAATCAACAAAGTCAGTCCAGTCCTGAGTCTGTGCCTTCTGGGTATCTCTGAACTTCAACCTGTACTGCTCAGTGGTTAAGCCAAACCCATCTATCAGTGCACTCTTCAGGACCTCATAATCATCAGCATCCTCCTCTCTAACAGTGAGGAGCTTGTCTCTTCCTTTATCTGAAAAGGAGAGCCACAAGATTGCTGCCCACTGCTTTTGGGGGACCTGCTGTACTCTACAGGCCCTCTCCATAGCAGTTATCCACTTGTGGATATCATCCCCACTCTGGTAGGGAGGAACAACCTTGCTCAGGTTCCTATGGTCAGGAATATATTCTCTGCCTCTAGGGACACTGTTGCTGCCACCAGGGGGTTCTAACCCCTCTTTTCTAGAAGCTCTCTGGATCTCCAGGGCTTCCCTATCCAGTGCCAACTGCTTGGTTCTGAGGGCCACTCTGGCTTCCTCATACTGGAGCAGTTTGCACCTTCTCTCAGAGGAGGTCTCTCTTAAGGAAAAGTATGAGCTCCTCTGCTGGACAAATTCTCTGCCAGAGTGATAAGAGTGGTCAGATTCCCTGGAAGGGGATCTGTGCCTCTCCTCCTCTCTGTCAGTTCTCTTAGGGAGAATTCCTCTGTCCTTTTCAGGCCCCTTGGAGCCTGGCCCTTCAATCACAGAGTCTTGGTCATTCTGATTTTCATCATCTGACCCAGATACTATGACTGACCCACCCACTGATTCAAACCCTTTAGCTCCTAGAGCCAATCTAAGGTCATCTGCTGTCAGCAGATCTATCAGGTGCAGGGTTGAGGGACTCTGTCCTAGCCTCAGGTGTCTGTCAACACACATGGCTCTCAAGTCAGAGAAAGCCATGTCCTTATACTGAGGCTGAGTGGATCCACTGGGTCCACCCTTTAAGGACATTCTAGTGTTGTGCAGTGTTGTACTACCTACACTAGTTTGTGGCCTACTGATCCTAGCTTGAGCTGTGGAAAGGGTGTGCTATCCCTTGGCACACAGCTCTAAGTTCAGTAGAACTTATTGATACTAAGCTTGACTTTATATGTACCTTGAGTACCTATAATGGTTTTCAGTTAGTAATTCAAATAGAGATTTTCTGGTAAAACAATGGCAAGCTGGAATCCCACACGCTGCCCACCAATGTGAGAAGTTGGCCTGGTATATGCTGTTCACTAATTAAAGTGGACACCTTGCACCAGGGCAAATCGACTCTTATGGTAGATAGGTTTAAGACAACCTTTTAAAGAAAGCTATCCTAGTGGTAGCTGTGGAGAGCAGCCTTCAGGCTAAGTCTCGGAGGAATGTAAAGCAGCTTGTTTTACCATATAATCTCTTGAATCACCAAATGAAAAGACACCACACAGGTATATATATCAAATATATATGTATTTATTTCTAAATAACTCTCTACTAATCTCTTTATGAGATTAGAAGACAAACATATGCACAAATCAACGTTTCACAATAAGTTAAGCACAAAATATGGCTGGGGCCCTAGGGGCGTACCAGACCATATACTAAGTAAGAGACTTAGAAACAACGACTTGCAAGGAGACAAGGCCTAGGGCCTTCAGAAGTGCTGGGGCCTCACGAAACCACCCAAGGCAGGTAAGTAAAGGACCCACGGGGGACGCGTGCAGTGTGGATACACAGGCGCGAATCGCCGTTAACTTCAATGGGGCAAGTCGCGGTTGGAAATAAAGAGTTTTAGGATACTTCGGGAGAACCTACAAGCAAGTCACTTACAGGGTAAGTAGTTCTAGGGCCCACACCCACAGGAGCACCGTAGTGCTGGAGTTACCTCACCCAGGGAAGCCGGGTGCACAGGTGTCCTTTGGTGTCGGGTCGCGGCGTCGTTTTCAATGGCGAACAAAGAAGACTTGCTGCTTGCGGGAGCTGAAGAAGTGTCCGGTGGAATCCAAGCCTGGATTCTGGAGAAGGATGACCTGAAAGCAGAGGGGACAGTGTTCAAAGTCACTTGGCAGTGACCCGGGGCAAGGAAGATGGATGCCCACCGTCGTCGGTCGCTTCAGGTCGGTTGCGGGTGCCTTGACTCTTCAGCCACGTGGTCCAGGAGGCGTCGACGACGACCAGGAGCTGGATTCGGTGTGTCCCTCGACGTCTGCAGCTGACTGCGGTGTCGGCAACTCGATCGGAGCCAACAAGCCTTGGCAGCCGCAAGTCTCGGGGAGATGGAGAAAAGTCGATGGCGCAGACCAGCAAGGTCTGTGGAACTCACCCAGCGAGGGTAAGTCAGGGCAGGCCTGGAGCAACCAGGGAAGCCCTTTGGTTTCTTTAAGAAGTCTTCTGGGGACCCACAAGCCGGCGGGCAAGGGATCGCGAAGACACCTCGGGCGGAATCACTCAACAGGGGCCCACGGTCACTCGGGACGGTGTAGGCCTCTGATCTTCGGAGGGATTCCTGCTGGAGGTCGGGACCACACGTGGTCCAAAGCACAAGTTCGTAGAACGTTGTGAAGGGGTTGCACTCGACAATAGTGCACGGTACCCAGGGGTCGCGGTTCCTCGTTACTCGTGGGGTCCACTTGCCTCAGCTTCGCTGGGGACTCACGATGGCCTGGGAGAGGTCAGGAAATCCACTTCCTGGGCTGCAGGGACTTCGGACTCCGGCGGGAGCGGCGTAGTTTGCGACCGTCGTTGTCGTTTTTGGTGCCTGCCAAGCAGGGGAGTCACTCCTTGACTCCAAGGGAGATTCTTCTGTCTTCCAAAGGTAGTGGAACGTCGAAGGGCCAGGATTCTTCTGTAGAGCGTCGTCCAGGGGTTATCTGCTTTGCAATGGCAAGGTTCCCCCTCTTATACTAAAAAGAGGGGATGGACTAGCTCTATGACCCCACCTATGGGAGGGTCAAGGGAGGGGTGGCTACACCCACTTCCCTTTGTCCAGTTTCGCGCCAGAGCAGGGGCAGGTAGCCCCTGAGCTGGTTTGAACTGGCATATGCACAGAGGAGCCTTCTGCTCCCCCAGTGCAGGACTTCAAAGCACTCTAAGAGTGCACCCACCCAGCCCCAATACACTAAACCCTGTCTGGAAGGTGGTTACACCTCCCTGTGACAGGATGCCTATTGTTGGGCTTCCTCCACTGTGAGTTTCGGTCATCAGCAGGAGGGCAGCCCAGTGTCTGTGACTGGTGGCATCCATTTTGTGATGCCAGGGCTCTTTAGGATTCTACCGCGTTTCCACAGCAGGTACATGTCTTATCCCTCTAGAAGGGTGGAATGCTACCCCCGCCGCCAAGATTGGCGGGGGGTAGTATTCCAAGATGTTTGACACCAAACACGACATGTTTTGATGCAGCCATTCCAAAGTTAGCATTTACCGCGAGGATATAATGCACTTAAGAGTATATGGTTTAACCGCATCCACAAACAGCACCAGAGAATGGACTCTGAGAACTGCAGAGGGGCCCTGCTCATGCAGAGGCACCCCCTCACATAGAAGCCAAGCACCCTGCCCTCAGGATTGATAGGGCCTGCCTTAGGGGTGACTGATAGGTTTATATGTGTGTGCAGGAGAGATATAGGAAACCTATATCTCAGTGAGGGGTGCTAGCACCACCTCACCCAGGCTGCAGTAGCAGGCCTGTGGTGTCAGATTTAGACTGCTTCCCAGGGGTGGCATAACACATGCTGCAGCCCCTGGTAGGCCTGTGAAGTACCTATGCCCTTGGCACCTAAGGTACCATATACTAGGGACTCATAAGGCACCACAGTATCCAATCACTAGTGCACCTAGAGTGCACTCCATGTCGTTTAGAGAGAACAGAGAGGCTGGGGCCCTGATTGGCAGGGACCCAGCCAGACTATAGCCAGAAACCAGTGCTAACATCAGAAAAAAGTGGGGGCAACATAAGAGGCAGATCCTACTCTCCTACAGTATGGTACTGTATTATGAGCCTAGACTCTAACTGTATGAGTTCTAGGATACGGTCACCCCCTCGTTCATTGATCGGCACAGTGTCCAATACACAGAACGAGAGATAATTACTGTTTTGATTGTGACAGGCCTTGAAATGTCGTGCTACCGGGTACTGTTTATTATTATTCTTGATGGCGCGGAGATGTTCAAGAATCCGTTTCTTCGCCTTATGAATGGTACTTCCTATATAGTATTTATCGCACGGACATTTCAAGGCATATACTGCATGGTCAGTTGTACAAGACACATGTTTGGTGATTTTAAATGGTTTACCCATTGGTGACAAATTGACTTCCTTGCAGTTATAACTATATTTACAGGCTTTGCAGCATCCACAGATATAAAATCCTTGGATCTGGCTTTTCTGAGACTCTGATGTAATGAGAGATTTACAGATGGTATCCTTCAGTGACGGGGCTTTTCTAAACGTCATTTGGGGATATTCCTCTACATGATTTGCAAGGTCCTTGTCAGTTTTCAACACCTGCCAAAATTTATTTAAGCATTTCCTTACTGACCAGGACTGACTATGGTTATTGGTAATAAATCTGATCTTCTGTTCAGAATCATTACTGGTGTCAGTCAGCCTTGGGTATAAGTAAATCTGATCTAAGCCTGTCCGCAACTTGCCGGCTTGCTTTCTTATTCATGGATTTGGTATACCCTCTTTCTAGAAAACGCTTGGTCATGCAAGTTTCTTCCTTGAGGTAACTTTCCTCCGAGCTGCAATTTCTTTTTGCTCGGAGCAGTTCACCTAAAGGTATACTTCGGATCAGACTGTCAGGGTGACAGCTATGTGCGTGCAATAGACTATTGCCCGCAGCCTCTTTGCGGTGTAACACACTGTCTAATTTTCCCCCTTCAACTTGTAACTGAAGGTCAAGGAATTCGATTTTTTCTTTGTTGATTTGACTTGTAAATTTTAAATTCAGGGTGTTATCGTTTAACCGATTAACAAAATCCATGGCTTTCATTTCACTTCCTTTCCATATGCAGAAAATGTCGTCAATATAACGTGACCACATAACTGCTTGTCTCAAGAATTGGTCCATCTTGCTGACGACCTGCTCCTCCCACCAGCCGAGGTAAAGACCCGCAAAGCTGGGGCGAAGCAGGTCCCCATCACAGTACCGACAGTTTGCTTGTAGATGTTACTATTGAATGTGAAATAATTCTGAGTGAGACATGTGTTCATCATATCTATTAACATCTCAGTGTGTAGCAGATAGGAAACAGATCTATTCCGTAAAAAATGGCGACACGCTAACAGTCCTTGTTCATGAGGGATACACTTATATAAACTGTTTACGTCCAAACACATCAACAAATAATCATCATTCCATGTTATATTTTGAATTTTTCTTAAAAAATCCCCGATGTCTTTCACATATGCAAGGAGACCTTGCACTAAGGGTTGGAGGAAGAAGTCAACGTATCTTGACGTGTTTTCCAGACAACTCCCCCTCGAGGAGACAATAGGTCTTCCCGGGGGTTTGTTCCTGTCCTTATGAATCTTAGGAAGTAAGTAAAGGGCCGGTAACTTCGGAAATTTTCATACTAGATATTCATATTCTTCACTTACAATAAGACCCTGTTCCCTCCAATCTGCTAATTGTCTTAAGTATGCCTTGTTGGAAGCCTCATACTTTGCTTTAGTGCTTGGTTCATATATGGATGTGTCATTCAATTGGCTGTTCCCTTCGTTGATATACATATCTCTTGATAAAACCACAACATTACCTCCTTTATCTGACTTTTTATCACAACTGATCGATCGTTTTTCAAATTCTCAATGGTTTCAGCTTGCTTCTTGGTAATGTTATTTTTTATAAAACATTTCTTTTTAGATAAATTAAAGAATTCCTGTTTGATACCTCTTTCAAAGACATCAATCGCATCATTACACAGTTGTGGGAGAAAAGCTGATTTCGGTCTGAAGCCACTATCACAACTTAAATCTATATCGATGTCAGTGTTAATTAGGTTGATGATAGGATCATTCACAAATCCTGGGTCAGCCTCCAGCTCACTCATTTGGTGCAACAATTCTATGTCACAAATGTTTATATTACTAGGTATTTCTTTACCTGCAATTTGGCTGTCCGATACTTTAGTGGCAAACCATTTTTTAAACGTAATTTTCTGGTAAAGTGAAACAGATCGATCCTGCTTTGGGTATAATTAAATTTAGTAGTGGGGCAAAATGATAGTCCTAATGATAGTACATTTATTTCATCGTCACTAAGGTGCCGACCTGATAAGTTGATGACTGTTCGTACATCCATTATTGCGTCTTCTTCTGGCCCCTTGTCCTTGTTCCCACTGGGCTGTCTGGTTGCTTCTTTTGCGCTGTCGCTTGCTTTGGCGCCTCCTCTCCCGCCTCGTCCGTGACCTCTGTAGCTTTTTGCACCTCTTTGGGTCTGGGCCGTCATTCTCCCTTGGGCCATGAGATTGAACTCCGTTAAAATTTGGTTTTTTACCACCGCAAATTCAGATATGTTGGAGACATCACTCTCACTTGCCTCACTGTCATCTGCTTCTTTGCGTTGCTCCATGGTTATAGATCTTATACTATCATCACCATCTGGTGATGTACTTTTGGTTTTTTGTACGTCTTTTGTTCTTTTCTGTGTGGGTGGGTGGAGGGGTGTGACTCTGTGCATAGATGTGTGAGTGGGTGATTCACTGGGTGTATGGGTTCAAGAATGCATCTGTGAAGGGCTGTATGGGTGGGTGAGTGTGTGTATGGGTGTGTTGGTGAGTGAATGGATGCCTCAGTGGTACATGTGTGAGTAACTGCATATGTGAAAGGCAGTATATGTGAGTGTAGGAGTATATAAATGACTATATGTGAGAGTGAGTGATTGTGAGAGTGGCTGTATGGATGAGTGTGTGCTTGTATTAGTTATTGTATAAGAGTGTAAGTATGTGTTAGTATATGTTTGAATAAGTGGGGTGGTGTGTGTATAACTGTATAGGTGAGTAAATGGGAGTGTGATTGATTCTTTGCATGACTGACTAGGTGTGTGAGTAACTCTATGGATGAGTGGTGGTGTGTGAGTGTCTGTATAGATATGTGAGTGCATATGATAGTGCCATATTGATGGTTGACTGCATGTATGAGTGACTGTATGGGTGAATGAGTGGATGTGTGTGTAGACCTAGGAATTAGTGAGTGGGTATGAACTAACTGGTATTGGCGTGTCTATGGTTTCAAAAATGGTAGTCTGCATTTTAGAGTGGGTGTATCAAAGGTTATATTAGGGTATGAGGAGGTGCATCAAATTATCACGTGGATGATGTCATCAGTGATGTCATCAGTGATGTCATTTGAGATGTCATCAGTGATGTCATCAGTGATGTCACTGACCATGTCATGAATGATGTAATATGTGACGTCATCAGCAGTGCATTGCGGGGGCGCGAGTTATAGTTAGCTGAACTAACTATAACGGCCGAATTTCTCTGGTTTTGTATGAGTGAAATGTCCAACTAACTATAACGTCCCTGAAACCTGTGGTTTTTACAGTGAATTTCTAAGGTTTTTTAAATGCTAATTTCTAACTATAACGTCCCTGAAACCTGTGGTTTTTTCAGTGAATTTCAAAGGTTTTTTAAATGATAATTTCTAACTATGCCTACAAAGGTAGGACATGTGCAGAAAGAGGAAGAAAGGCGCAGAAAGAAGCAAGAGAAATGCAGAAAGAGGCAACAGAAGTCCAGATAGACGAAGAAAGGTACAGAAAAAAGCAAGAGATATGCACAAAGAACCAACACAGGAGAAGAAAGAGGCCTTGTTGCAAAGTCATCCTGTGCCACCAACTTTTTGCTGACGGGTACTGGTGGTAACTGACTCTGACTAACCAGGTCCGGAGCCAGTGCTATGCTGAAAGACACTTAGAATACAGTGAAAACACCTACATATACTAGGGTACACTATGGGTTGGGGTACCCCTGTGATTGGCATGACCACCCCTGTATGGCCCTAGTACATAATAGGGAAGGGGGATTAAAACTACCTCTAAGAGGTGCAGAAGGAGGTAAGAGAATTGCTGAAAGAAGCAACAGGGGTGTAGAAAGAAGCAAGAAAAGTGCAGAAAGAGGCAAGTGAGATGCAAAAACAGGCAGGAAAGGTACAGAAAGAGGGAAGACGAGTGCTGAAAGAGACAACAGGGGTGCACAAAGAAGCAAATGAGGTGCAGAAAGAGGCAACAGACGTGCAGAAAGAGGGAAGAGAGGTGCAGAAAAAGGCAAGAAAAGTGCAGAAAGAGGCAAAAGAGGTACATAAAGAGACAACAGGGGTGCAGAAAGAAGCAAGACAGGTGCAGAAAGAAGCATGGAAAGTGCAGAATGAAGCAACGGGGTGAAGAAAGAGGCAAGAGAAGTGCAGAAACAGGCAAGAGAAGTGCACAAAGAGGCAAGAGAATTGCTGAAAGAAGCAACAGAGGTGTAGAAAGAAGCAAGAAAAGTTCAGAAAGAGGCAAGTGGGATGCAAAAACAGGCCGGAAAGGTACAGAAACAGGGAAGACGAGTGCATAAAAGACAACAGGTGTGCAGAAAGAAGCAAATGAGGTGCAGAAAGAGGCAAGAGACGTGCAGAAAGAGGGAAGAGAGGTGCAGAAAAAAGCAAGAAAAGTGCAGAAAGAAGCAACAGAGGTGTAGAAAGAAGCAAGAAAAGTGCAGAAAGAGGCAAGTGAGATGCAAAAACAGGCAGCAAAGGTACAGAAAGAGGGAAGACGAGTGCAGAAAGAGACAACAGGGGTGCAGAAAGAAGTACATGAGGTGCAGAAAGAGGCAACAGACGTGCAGAAAGAGGGAAGAGAGGTGCAGAAAAAGACAAGAAAAGTGCAGAAAGAGGCAAAAGAGGTACATAAAGAGACAACAGGGGTGCAGTAAGAAGCAAGACTGGTGAAGAAAGAAGCATGGAAAGTGCAGAATGAAGCAACAGGGGTGCAGAAAGAGGCAAGAGAAGAGCAGAAACAGGCAAGGGAAGAGCACAAAGAGGCAAGAGAATTGCTGAAAGAAGCAACAGAGGTGTAGAAAGAAGCAAGAAAAGTGCAGAAAGAGGCAAGTGAGGAGCAAAAACAGGCAGGAAAGGTACAGAAAGAGGGAAGACGAGTGCAGAAAGAGACAACAGAGGTGCAGAAAGAAGCAAATGAGGTGCAGAAAGAGGCAACAGACGAGCAGAAAGAGGGAAGAGAGATGCAGAAAAAGGCAAGAAAAGTGCAGAAAGAGGCAAAAGAGGTACATAAAGAGACAACAGGGGTGCAGAAAGAAGCAAGACAGGTGCAGAAAGAAGCATGGAAAGTGTAGAATGAAGCAACAGGGGTGCAGAAAGAGGCAAGAGAAGTGTAGAAAAGGAGCAAGTGAGGTGCAGAAAGCATCCAACAGAGGTGCAAAAAGAGGCAAGAGAGGTGCAGAAACAGGCAAGAGAAGTGCACATAGAGGGAAGAGAATTGCTGAAAGAAGCAACAGAGGTGTAGAAAGAAGCAAGAAAAGTGCAGAAAGAGGCAAGTGAGATGCAAAAACAGGCAGCAAAGGTACAGAAAGAGGGAAGACGAGTACTGAAAGAGACAACAGGGGTGCACAAAGAAGCAAATGAGGTGCAGAAAGAGGCAACAGACGTGCAGAAAGAGGGAAGAGAGGTGCAGAAAACGGCAAGAAAAGTGCAGAAAGAAGCAAAAGAGGTACATAAAGAGACAACAGGGGTGCAGAAAGAAGCAAGACAGGTGCAGAAAGAAGCATAGAAAGTGCAGAATGAAGCAACAGGGGTGCAGAAAGAGGCAAGAGAAGTGCAGAAACAGGCAAGGGAAGTGCAGAAAGAGGCAAGAGAATTGCTGAAAGAAGCAACAGGGGTGTAGAAAGAAGCAAGAAAAGTGCAGAAAGAGGCAAGTGAGATGCAAAAACAGGCAGCAAAGGTACAGAAAGAGGGAAGACGAGTGCTGAAAGAGACAACAGGGGTGCAGAAAGAAGCACATGAGGTGCAGAAAGTGGCAACAGACGTGCAGAAAGAGGGAAGAGGTGCAGAAAAAGGCAAGAAAAGTGCAGAAAGAGGCAAAAGAGGTACATAAAGAGACAACAGGGGTGCAGAAAGAAGCAAGACAGGTGCAGAAAGAAGCATGGAAAGTGCAGAATGAAGCAACAGGGGTGCAGAAAGAGGCAAGAGAAGTGTAGAAAGGAGCAATTGAGTTGCAGAAAGCGTCCAACAGAGGTGCACAAAGAGGCAAGAGAATTGCTGAGAGAAGCAACAGAGCTGTAGAAAGAAGCAAGAAAAGTGCAGAAAGAGGCAAGTGAGATGCAAAAACAGGCAGCAAAGGTACAGAAAGAGGGAAGACGAGTGCTGAAGGAGACAACAGGGGTGCAGAAAGAAGCAAAAGAGGTACATAAAGAGACAACAGGGGTGCAGAAAGAAGCAAGACAGGTGCAGAAAGAAGCATAGAAAGTGCAGAATGAAGCAACAGGGGTGCAGAAAGAGGCAAGAGAAGTGCAGAAACAGGCAAGGGAAGTGCAGAAAGAGGCAAGAGAAATGCTGAAAGAAGCAACAGAGGTGTAGAAAAAGCAAGAAAAGTGCAGAAAGAGGCAAGTGAGATGCAAAAAGAGGCAGCAAAGGTACAGAAAGAGGGAAGACGAGTGCTGAAAGAGACAACAGGGGTGCAGAAAGAAGCATAGAAAGTGCAGAATGAAGCAACAGGGGTGCAGAAAGAGGCAAGAGAAGTGCAGAAACAGGCAAGGGAAGTGCAGAAAGAGGCAAGAGAATTGCTGAAAGAAGCAACAGGGGTGTAGAAAGAAGCAAGAAAAGTGCAGAAAGAGGCAAGTGAGATGCAAAAACAGGCAGCAAAGGTACAGAAAGAGGGAAGACGAGTGCTGAAAGAGACAACAGGGGTGCAGAAAGAAGCACATGAGGTGCAGAAAGTGGCAACAGACGTGCAGAAAGAGGGAAGAGGTGCAGAAAAAGGCAAGAAAAGTACAGAAAGAGGCAAAAGAGGTACATAAAGAGACAACAGGGGTGCAGAAAGAAGCAAGACAGGTGCAGAAAGAAGCATGGAAAGTGCAGAATGAAGCAACAGGGGTGCAGAAAGAGGCAAGAGAAGTGTAGAAAGGAGCAATTGAGTTGCAGAAAGCGTCCAACAGAGGTGCACAAAGAGGCAAGAGAATTGCTGAGAGAAGCAACAGAGCTGTAGAAAGAAGCAAGAAAAGTGCAGAAAGAGGCAAGTGAGATGCAAAAACAGGCAGCAAAGGTACAGAAAGAGGGAAGACGAGTGCTGAAGGAGACAACAGGGGTGCAGAAAGAAGCAAAAGAGGTACATAAAGAGACAACAGGGGTGCAGAAAGAAGCAAGACAGGTGCAGAAAGAAGCATAGAAAGTGCAGAATGAAGCAACAGGGGTGCAGAAAGAGGCAAGAGAAGTGCAGAAACAGGCAAGGGAAGTGCAGAAAGAGGCAAGAGAAATGCTGAAAGAAGCAACAGAGGTGTAGAAAAAGCAAGAAAAGTGCAGAAAGAGGCAAGTGAGATGCAAAAAGAGGCAGCAAAGGTACAGAAAGAGGGAAGACGAGTGCTGAAAGAGACAACAGGGGTGCAGAAAGAAGCACATGAGGTGCAGAAAGAGGCAACAGACGTGCAGAAAGAGGGAAGAGAGGTTTAGAAAAGGGGAGAAAAGTGCAGAAAGAGGCAAAAGAGGTACATAAAGAGACAACAGGGGTGCAGAAAGAAGCAAGACAGGTGCAGAAAGAAGCATGGAAAGTGCAGAATGAAGCAACAGGGGTGCAGAAAGAGGCAGAAGAAGTGTAGAAAGGAGCAAGTGAGGTGCAGAAAGCATACAACAGAGGTGCAAAAGAGGCAAGAGAGGTGCAGAAACAGGCAAGAGAAGTGCACAAGAGGCAAGAGAATTGCTGAAAGAAGCAACAGAGGTGTAGAAAGAAGCAAGAAAAGTGCAGAAAGAGGCAAGTGAGATGCAAAAACAGGCAGCAAAGGTACAGAAAGAGGGAAGACGAGTGCTGAAAGAGACAACAGGGGTGCACAAAGAAGCAAATGAGGTGCAGAAAGAGTCAACAGACGTGCAGAAAGAGGGAACAGAGGTGCAGAAAAAGGCAAGAAAAGTGCAGAAAGAGGCAAAAGAGGTACATAAAGAGACAACAGGGGTGCAGAATGAAGCATATGAGGTGCAGAAAGAGGCAACAGACGTGCAGAAAGAGGGAAGAGAGGTGTAGAAAAAGGCAAGAAAAGTGCAGAAAGAGGCAAAAGAGGTACATAAAGAGACAACAGGGGTGCAGAAAGAAGCAAGACAGTTGCAGAAAGAAGCATGGAAAGTGCAAAATGAAGAAACAGGGGTGCAGAAAGAGGCAAGAGAAGTGCAGAAACAGGCAAGGGAAGTGCACAAAGAGGCAAGAGAATTGCTGAAAGAAGCAACAGAGGTATAGAAAGAAGCAAGAAAAGTGCAGAAAGAGGCAAGTGAGATGCAAAAACAGGCAGCAAAGGTACAGAAAGAGGGAAGACGAGTGCTGAAAGAGACAACAGGGGTGCAGAAAGAAGCATATGAGGTGCAGAAAGAGGCAACAGATGTGCAGAAAGAGGGAAGAGAGGTGCAGAAAAAGGCAAGAAAAGTGCAGAAAGAGGCAAAAGAGGTACATAAAGAGACAACAGGGGTGCAGAAAGAAGCAAGACAGGTGCAGAAAGAAGCATGGAAAGTGCAGAATGAAGAAACGGGTGCAGAAAGAGGCAAGAGAAGTGCAGAAACAGGCAAGGGAAGTGCACAAAGAGGCAAGAGAATTGCTGAAAGAAGCAACAGAGGTGTAGAAAGAAGCAAGAAAAGTGCAGAAAGAGGCAAGTGAGATGCAAAAACAGGCAGCAAAGGTACAGAAAGAGGGAAGACGAGTGCTGAAAGAGACAACAGGGGTGCAGAAAAAAGCAAAAGAGGTACATAAAGAGACAAAAGGGGTGCAGAAAGAAGCAAGACAGGTGCAGAAAGAAGCATGGAAAGTGCAGAATGAAGCAACAGGGGTGCAGAAAGAGGCAAGAGAAGTGCAGAAACAGGCAAGGGAAGTGCAGAAAGAGGCAAGAGAATTGCTGAAAGAAGCAACAGAGGTGTAGAAAGAACCAAGAAAAGTGCAGAAAGAGGCAAGTGAGGAGCAAAAACAGGCAGGAAAGGTACAGAAAGAGGGAAGACGAGTGCAGAAAGAGACAACAGGGGTACAGAAAGAAGCATATGAGGTGCAGAAAGAGGCAACAGATGTGCAGAAAAAGGGAAAAGAGGTGCAGAAAAAGGCAAGAAAAGTGCAGAAAGAGGCAAAAGAGGTATATAAAGAGACAACAGGGGTGCAGAAAGAAGCAAGACAGGTGCAGAAAGAAGCATGGAAAGTGCAGAATGAAGCAACAGGGGTGCAGAAAGAGGCTAGAGAAGTGCAGAAACAGGCAAAGGAAGTGCACAAAGATGCAAGAGAATTGCTGAAAGAAGCAACAGAGGTGTAGAAAGAAGCAAGAAAAGTGCAGAAAGAGGCAAGTGAGGAGCAAAAACAGGCAGGAAAGGTACAGAAAGAGGGAAGACGAGTGCAGAAAGAGACAACAGGGGTACAGAAAGAAGCATATGAGGTGCAGAAAGTGGCAACAGACGTGCAGAAAGAGGGAAGAGAGGTGCAGAAAAAGGAAAGAAAGGTGCAGAAAGAGGCAAAAGAGGTACATAAAGAGACAACAGGGGTGCAGAAAGAAGCAAGACAGGTGCAGAAAGAAGCATGGAAAGTGCAGAATGAAGCAACAGGGGTGCAGAAAGAGGCAAGAGAAGTGTAGAAAGGAGCAAGTGAGTTGCAGAATGCGTCCAACAGAGGTGCAAAAAGAGGCAAGAGAGGTGCAGAAGCAGGCAAGAAAAGTGCACAAAGAGGCAAGAGAATTGCTGAAAGAAGCAACAGAGGTGTAGAAAGAAGCAAGAAAAGTGCAGAAAGAGGCAAGTGAGATGCAAAAACAGGCAGCAAAGGTACAGAAAGAGGGAAGACGAGTGCTGAAGGAGACAACAGGGGTGCAGAAAGAAGCATATGAGGTGCAGAAAGAGGCAACAGACGTGCAGAAAAAGGGAAAAGAGGTGCAGAAAAAGGCAAGAAAAGTGCAGAAAGAGGCAAAAGAGGTATATAAAGAGACAACAGGGGTGCAGAAAGAAGCAAGACAGGTGCAGAAGGAAGCATGGAAAGTGCAGAATGAAGCAACAGGGGTGCAGAAAGAGGCTTGAGAAGTGCAGAAACAGGCAAAGGAAGTGCACAAAGATGCAAGAGAATTGCTGAAAGAAGCAACAGAGGTGTAGAAAGAAGCAAGAAAAGTGCAGAAAGAGGCAAGTGAGGAGCAAAAACAGGCAGGAAAGGTACAGAAAGAGGGAAGACGAGTGCAGAAAGAGACAACAGGGGTACAGAAAGAAGCATATGAGGTGCAGAAAGTGGCAACAGACGTGCAGAAAGAGGGAAGAGAGGTGCAGAAAAAGGAAAGAAAGGTGCAGAAAGAGGCAAAAGAGGTACATAAAGAGACAACAGGGGTGCAGAAAGAAGCAAGACTGGTGCAGAAAGAAGCATAGAAAGTGCAGAATGAAGCAACAGGGGTGCAGAAAGAGGCAAGAGAAGTGCAGAAACAGGCAAGGGAAGTGCAGAAAGAGGCAAGAGAAATGCTGAAAGAAGCAACAGAGGTGTAGAAAGAAGCAAGAAAAGTGCAGAAAGAGGCAAGTGAGATGCAAAAAACAGGCAGCAAAGGTACAGAAAGAGGGAAGACGAGTGCTGAAAGAGACAACAGGGGTGCAGAAAGAAGCACATGAGGTGCAGAAAGAGGCAACAGACGTGCAGAAAGAGGGAAGAGAGGTGTAGAAAAAGGGGAGAAAAGTGCAGAAAGAGGCAAAAGAGGTACATAAAGAGACAACAGGGGTGCAGAAAGAAGCAAGACAGGTGCAGAAAGAAGCATGGAAAGTGCAGAATGAAGCAACAGGGGTGCAGAAAGAGGCAGAAGAAGTGTAGAAAGGAGCAAGTGAGGTGCAGAAAGCATCCAACAGAGGTGCAAAAAGAGGCAAGAGAGGTGCAGAAACAGGCAAGAGAAGTGCACAGAGGCAAGAGAATTGCTGAAAGAAGCAACAGAGGTGTAGAAAGAAGCAAGAAAAGTGCAGAAAGAGGCAAGTGAGATGCAAAAACAGGCAGCAAAGGTACAGAAAGAGGGAAGACGAGTGCTGAAAGAGACAACAGGGGTGCACAAAGAAGCAAATGAGGTGCAGAAAGAGGCAACAGACGTGCAGAAAGAGGGAACAGAGGTGCAGAAAAAGGCAAGAAAAGTGCAGAAAGAGGCAAAAGAGGTACATAAAGAGACAACAGGGGTGCAGAAAGAAGCATATGAGGTGCAGAAAGAGGCAACAGACGTGCAGAAAAAGGGAAGAGAGGTGTAGAAAAAGGCAAGAAAAGTGCAGAAAGAGGCAAAAGAGGTACATAAAGAGACAACAGGGGTGCAGAAAGAAGCAAGACAGGTGCAGAAAGAAGCATGGAAAGTGCAGAATGAAGAAACAGGGGTGCAGAAAGAGGCAAGAGAAGTGCAGAAACAGGCAAGGGAAGTGCACAAAGAGGCAAGAGAATTGCTGAAAGAAGCAACAGAGGTGTAGAAAGAAGCAAGAAAAGTGCAGAAAGAGGCAAGTGAGATGCAAAAACAGGCAGCAAAGGTACAGAAAGAGGGAAGACGAGTGCTGAAAGAGACAACAGGGGTGCAGAAAGAAGCATATGAGGTGCAGAAAGAGGCAACAGACGTGCAGAAAGAGGGAAGAGAGGTGCAGAAAAAGGCAAGAAAAGTGCAGAAAGAGGCAAAAGAGGTCCATAAAGAGACAACAGGGGTGCAGAAAGAAGCAAGACAGGTGCAGAAAGAAGCATGGAAAGTGCAGAATGAAGCAACAGGGGTGCAGAAAGAGGCAAGAGAAGTGTAGAAAGGAGCAAGTGAGTTGCAGAAAGCGTCCAACAGAGGTGCAAAAAGAGGCAAGAGAGGTGCAGAAACAGGCAAGAGAAGTGCACAAAGAGGCAAGAGAATTGCTGAAAGAAGCAACAGAGGTGTAGAAAGAAGCAAGAAAAGTGCAGAAAGAGGCAAGTGAGATGCAAAAACAGGCAGCAAAGGTACAGAAAGAGGGAAGACGAGTGCTGAAAGAGACAACAGGGGTGCAGAAAGAAGCAAAAGAGGTACATAAAGAGACAACAGGGGTGCAGAAAGAAGTAAGACAGGTGCAGAAAGAAGCATAGAAAGTGCAGAATGAAGCAACAGGGGTGCAGAAAGAGGCAACAGAAGTGCAGAAACAGGCAACGGAAGTGCAGAAAGAGGCAAGAGAAATGCTGAAAGAAGCAACAGAGGTGTAGAAAGAAGCAAGAAAAGTGCAGAAAGAGGCAAGTGAGATGCAAAAACAGGCAGCAAAGGTACAGAAAGAGGGAAGACGAGTGCTGAAAGAGACAACAGGGGTGCAGAAAGAAGCACATGAGGTGCAGAACGAGGCAACAGACATGCAGAAAGAGGGAAGAGAGGTGTAGAAAAGGGGGAGAAAAGTGCAGAAAGAGGCAAAAGAGGTACATAAAGAGACAACAGGGGTGCAGAAACAAGCAAGACAGGTGCAGAAAGAAGCATGGAAAGTGCAGAATGAAGCAACAGGGGTGCAGAAAGAGGCAAGAGAAGTGTAGAAAGGAGCAAGTGAGTTGCAGAAAGCGTCAAACAAAGGTGCAAAAAGAGGCAAGAGAGGTGCAGAAACAGTCAAGAGAAGTGCACAAAGAGGCAAGAGAATTGCTGAAAAAAGCAACAGAGGTGTAGAAAGAAGCAAGAAAAGTGCAGAAAGAGGCAAGTGAGATGCAAAAACAGGCAGCAAAGGTACAGAAAGAGGGAAGACGAGTGCTGAAAGAGACAACAGGGGTGCAGAAAGAAGCAAAAGAGGTACATAAAGAGACAACAGGGGTGCAGAAAGAAGCAAGACAGGTGCAGAAAGAAGCATGGAAAGTGCAGAATGAAGCAACAGGGGTGCAGAAAGAGGCAAGAGAAGTGCAGAAACAGGCAAGGGAAGTGCAGAGAGAGACAAGAGAATTGCTGAAAGAAGCAACAGAGGTGTAGAAAGAAGCAAGAAAAGTGCAGAAAGAGGCAAGGGAAATGCAAAAATAGGCACCAAAGGTACAGAAAGAGGGAAGACGAGTGCTGAAAGACAATAGGGGTGCAGAAAGAAGCACATGAGGTGCAGAAAGAGGCAACAGACGTGCAGAAAGAGGGAAGAGAGGTGCAGAAAAAGGGAAGAAAAGTGCAGAAAGAGGCAAAAGAGGTATATAAAGAGACAACAGGGGTGCAGAAAGAAGCAAGACAGGTGCAGAAGGAAGCATGGAAAGTGCAGAATGAAGCAACAGGGGTGCAGAAAGAGGCTTGAGAAGTGCAGAAACAGGCAAAGGAAGTGCACAAAGATGCAAGAGAATTGCTGAAAGAAGCAACAGAGGTGTAGAAAGAAGCAAGAAAAGTGCAGAAAGAGGCAAGTGAGGAGCAAAAACAGGCAGGAAAGGTACAGAAAGAGGGAAGACGAGTGCAGAAAGAGACAACAGGGGTACAGAAAGAAGCATATGAGGTGCAGAAAGTGGCAACAGACGTGCAGAAAGAGGGAAGAGAGGTGCAGAAAAAGGAAAGAAAGGTGCAGAAAGAGGCAAAAGAGGTACATAAAGAGACAACAGGGGTGCAGAAAGAAGCAAGACAGGTGCATAAAGAAGCATGGAAAGTGCAGAATGAAGCAACAGGGGTGCAGAAAGAGGCAAGAGAAGTGTAGAAAGGAGCAAGTGAGTTGCAGAATGCGTCCAACAGAGGTGCAAAAAGAGGCAAGAGAGGTGCAGAAGCAGGCAAGAGAAGTGCACAAAGAGGCAAGAGAATTGCTGAAAGAAGCAACAGAGGTGTAGAAAGAAGCAAGAAAAGTGCAGAAAGAGGCAAGTGAGATGCAAAAACAGGCAGCAAAGGTACAGAAAGAGGGAAGACGAGTGCTGAAGGAGACAACAGGGGTGCAGAAAGAAGCATATGAGGTGCAGAAAGAGGCAACAGACGTGCAGAAAAAGGGAAAAGAGGTGCAGAAAAAGGGAAGAAAAGTGCAGAAAGAGGCAAAAGAGGTATATAAAGAGACAACAGGGGTGCAGAAAGAAGCAAGACAGGTGCAGAAGGAAGCATGGAAAGTGCAGAATGAAGCAACAGGGGTGCAGAAAGAGGCTTGAGAAGTGCAGAAACAGGCAAAGGAAGTGCACAAAGATGCAAGAGAATTGCTGAAAGAAGCAACAGAGGTGTAGAAAGAAGCAAGAAAAGTGCAGAAAGAGGCAAGTGAGGAGCAAAAACAGGCAGGAAAGGTACAGAAAGAGGGAAGACGAGTGCAGAAAGAGACAACAGGGGTACAGAAAGAAGCATATGAGGTGCAGAAAGTGGCAACAGACATGCAGAAAGAGGGAAGAGAGGTGCAGAAAAAGGAAAGAAAGGTGCAGAAAGAGGCAAAAGAGGTACATAAAGAGACAACAGGGGTGCAGAAAGAAGCAAGACAGGTGCAGAAAGAAGCATAGAAAGTGCAGAATGAAGCAACAGGGGTGCAGAAAGAGGCAAGAGAAGTGCAGAAACAGGCAAGGGAAGTGCAGAAAGAGGCAAGAGAAATGCTGAAAGAAGCAACAGAGGTGTAGAAAGAAGCAAGAAAAGTGCAGAAAGAGGCAAGTGAGATGCAAAAACAGGCAGCAAAGGTACAGAAAGAGGGAAGACGAGTGCTGAAAGAGACAACAGGGGTGCAGAAAGAAGCACATGAGGTGCAGAAAGAGGCAACAGACGTGCAGAAAGAGGGAAGAGCTGTGTAGAAAAGGGAGAGAAAAGTGCAGAAAGAGGCAAAAGAGGTACATAAAGAGACAAACAGGGGTGCAGAAAGAAGCAAGACAGGTGCAGAAAGAAGCATGGAAAGTGCAGAATGAAGCAACAGGGGTGCAGAAAGAGGCAGAAGAAGTGTAGAAAGGAGCAAGTGAGGTGCAGAAAGCATCCAACAGAGGTGCAAAAAGAGGCAAGAGAGGTGCAGAAACAGGCAAGAGAAGTGCACAAAGAGGCAAGAGAATTGCTGAAAGAAGCAACAGAGGTGTAGAAAGAAGCAAGAAAAGTGCAGAAAGAGGCAAGTGAGATGCAAAAACAGGCAGCAAAGGTACAGAAAGAGGGAAGACGAGTGCTGAAAGAGACAACAGGGGTGCACAAAGAAGCAAATGAGGTGCAGAAAGAGGCAACAGACGTGCAGAAAGAGGGAACAGAGGTGCAGAAAAAGGCAAGAAAAGTGCAGAAAGAGGCAAAAGAGGTACATAAAGAGACAACAGGGGTGCAGAAAGAAGCATATGAGGTGCAGAAAGAGGCAACAGACGTGCAGAAAGAGGGAAGAGAGGTGTAGAAAAAGGCAAGAAAAGTGCAGAAAGAGGCAAAAGAGGTACATAAAGAGACAACAGGGTGCAGAAAGAAGCAAGACAGGTGCAGAAAGAAGCATGGAAAGTGCAGAATGAAGAAACAGGGGTGCAGAAAGAGGCAAGAGAAGTGCAGAAACAGGCAAGGGAAGTGCACAAAGAGGCAAGAGAATTGCTGAAAGAAGCAACAGAGGTGTAGAAAGAAGCAAGAAAAGTGCAGAAAGAGGCAAGTGAGATGCAAAAACAGGCAGCAAAGGTACAGAAAGAGGGAAGACGAGTGCTGAAAGAGACAACAGGGGTGCAGAAAGAAGCATATGAGGTGCAGAAAGAGGCAACAGACGTGCAGAAAGAGGGAAGAGAGGTGCAGAAAAAGGCAAGAAAAGTGCAGAAAGAGGCAAAAGAGGTCCATAAAGAGACAACAGGGGTGCAGAAAGAAGCAAGACAGGTGCAGAAAGAAGCATGGAAAGTGCAGAATGAAGCAACAGGGGTGCAGAAAGAGGCAAGAGAAGTGTAGAAAGGAGCAAGTGAGTTGCAGAAAGCGTCCAACAGAGGTGCAAAAAGAGGCAAGAGAGGTGCAGAAACAGGCAAGAGAAGTGCACAAAGAGGCAAGAGAATTGCTGAAAGAAGCAACAGAGGTGTAGAAAGAAGCAAGAAAAGTGCAGAAAGAGGCAAGTGAGATGCAAAAACAGGCAGCAAAGGTACAGAAAGAGGGAAGACGAGTGCTGAAAGAGACAACAGGGGTGCAGAAAGAAGCAAAAGAGGTACATAAAGAGACAACAGGGGTGCAGAAAGAAGTAAGACAGGTGCAGAAAGAAGCATAGAAAGTGCAGAATGAAGCAACAGGGGTGCAGAAAGAGGCAACAGAAGTGCAGAAACAGGCAACGGAAGTGCAGAAAGAGGCAAGAGAAATGCTGAAAGAAGCAACAGAGGTGTAGAAAGAAGCAAGAAAAGTGCAGAAAGAGGCAAGTGAGATGCAAAAACAGGCAGCAAAGGTACAGAAAGAGGGAAGACGAGTGCTGAAAGAGACAACAGGGGTGCAGAAAGAAGCACATGAGGTGCAGAACGAGGCAACAGACATGCAGAAAGAGGGAAGAGAGGTGCAGAAAAGGGGAGAAAAGTGCAGAAAGAGGCAAAAGAGGTACATAAAGAGACAACAGGGGTGCAGAAACAAGCAAGACAGGTGCAGAAAGAAGCATGGAAAGTGCAGAATGAAGCAACAGGGGTGCAGAAAGAGGCAAGAGAAGTGTAGAAAGGAGCAAGTGAGTTGCAGAAAGAGCCAAACAAAGGTGCAAAAAGAGGCAAGAGAGGTGCAGAAACAGTCAAGAGAAGTGCACAAAGAGGCAAGAGAATTGCTGAAAAAAGCAACAGAGGTGTAGAAAGAAGCAAGAAAAGTGCAGAAAGAGGCAAGTGAGATGCAAAAACAGGCAGCAAAGGTACAGAAAGAGGGAAGACGAGTGCTGAAAGAGACAACAGGGGTGCAGAAAGAAGCAAAAGAGGTACATAAAGAGACAACAGGGGTGCAGAAAGAAGCAAGACAGGTGCAGAAAGAAGCATGGAAAGTGCAGAATGAAGCAACAGGGGTGCAGAAAGAGGCAAGAGAAGTGCAGAAACAGGCAAGGGAAGTGCAGAGAGAGACAAGAGAATTGCTGAAAGAAGCAACAGAGGTGTAGAAAGAAGCAAGAAAAGTGCAGAAAGAGGCAAGGGAAATGCAAAAATAGGCACCAAAGGTACAGAAAGAGGGAAGACGAGTGCTGAAAGAGACAATAGGGGTGCAGAAAGAAGCACATGAGGTGCAGAAAGAGGCAACAGACGTGCAGAAAGAGGGAAGAGAGGTGCAGAAAAGGGAAGAAAAGTGCAGAAAGAGGCAAAAGAGGTATATAAAGAGACAACAGGGGTGCAGAAAGAAGCAAGACAGGTGCAGAAGGAAGCATGGAAAGTGCAGAATGAAGCAACAGGGGTGCAGAAAGAGGCTTGAGAAGTGCAGAAACAGGCAAAGGAAGTGCACAAAGATGCAAGAGAATTGCTGAAAGAAGCAACAGAGGTGTAGAAAGAAGCAAGAAAAGTGCAGAAAGAGGCAAGTGAGGAGCAAAAACAGGCAGGAAAGGTACAGAAAGAGGGAAGACGAGTGCAGAAAGAGACAACAGGGGTACAGAAAGAAGCATATGAGGTGCAGAAAGTGGCAACAGACGTGCAGAAAGAGGGAAGAGAGGTGCAGAAAAAGGAAAGAAAGGTGCAGAAAGAGGCAAAAGAGGTACATAAAGAGACAACAGGGGTGCAGAAAGAAGCAAGACAGGTGCAGAAAGAAGCATGGAAAGTGCAGAATGAAGCAACAGGGGTGCAGAAAGAGGCAAGAGAAGTGTAGAAAGGAGCAAGTGAGTTGCAGAATGCGTCCAACAGAGGTGCAAAAAGAGGCAAGAGAGGTGCAGAAGCAGGCAAGAGAAGTGCACAAAGAGGCAAGAGAATTGCTGAAAGAAGCAACAGAGGTGTAGAAAGAAGCAAGAAAAGTGCAGAAAGAGGCAAGTGAGATGCAAAAACAGGCAGCAAAGGTACAGAAAGAGGGAAGACGAGTGCTGAAGGAGACAACAGGGGTGCAGAAAGAAGCATATGAGGTGCAGAAAGAGGCAACAGACGTGCAGAAAAAGGGAAAAGAGGTGCAGAAAAAGGGAAGAAAAGTGCAGAAAGAGGCAAAAGAGGTATATAAAGAGACAACAGGGGTGCAGAAAGAAGCAAGACAGGTGCAGAAGGAAGCATGGAAAGTGCAGAATGAAGCAACAGGGGTGCAGAAAGAGGCTTGAGAAGTGCAGAAACAGGCAAAGGAAGTGCACAAAGATGCAAGAGAATTGCTGAAAGAAGCAACAGAGGTGTAGAAAGAAGCAAGAAAAGTGCAGAAAGAGGCAAGTGAGGAGCAAAAACAGGCAGGAAAGGTACAGAAAGAGGGAAGACGAGTGCAGAAAGAGACAACAGGGGTACAGAAAGAAGCATATGAGGTGCAGAAAGTGGCAACAGACATGCAGAAAGAGGGAAGAGAGGTGCAGAAAAAGGCAAAGAAAGGTGCAGAAAGAGGCAAAAGAGGTACATAAAGAGACAACAGGGGTGCAGAAAGAAGCAAGACAGGTGCAGAAAGAAGCATAGAAAGTGCAGAATGAAGCAACAGGGGTGCAGAAAGAGGCAAGAGAAGTGCAGAAACAGGCAAGGGAAGTGCAGAAAGAGGCAAGAGAAATGCTGAAAGAAGCAACAGAGGTGTAGAAAGAAGCAAGAAAAGTGCAGAAAGAGGCAAGTGAGATGCAAAAACAGGCAGCAAAGGTACAGAAAGAGGGAAGACGAGTGCTGAAAGAGACAACAGGGGTGCAGAAAGAAGCACATGAGGTGCAGAAAGAGGCAACAGACGTGCAGAAAGAGGGAAGAGCTGTGTAGAAAAGGGGGAGAAAAGTGCAGAAAGAGGCAAAAGAGGTACATAAAGAGACAAACAGGGGTGCAGAAAGAAGCAAGACAGGTGCAGAAAGAAGCATGGAAAGTGCAGAATGAAGCAACAGGGGTGCAGAAAGAGGCAGAAGAAGTGTAGAAAGGAGCAAGTGAGGTGCAGAAAGCATCCAACAGAGGTGCAAAAAGAGGCAAGAGAGGTGCAGAAACAGGCAAGAGAAGTGCACAAAGAGGCAAGAGAATTGCTGAAAGAAGCAACAGAGGTGTAGAAAGAAGCAAGAAAAGTGCAGAAAGAGGCAAGTGAGATGCAAAAACAGGCAGCAAAGGTACAGAAAGAGGGAAGACGAGTGCTGAAAGAGACAACAGGGTGCACAAAGAAGCAAATGAGGTGCAGAAAGAGGCAACAGACGTGCAGAAAGAGGGAACAGAGGTGCAGAAAAAGGCAAGAAAAGTGCAGAAAGAGGCAAAGAGGTACATAAAGAGACAACAGGGGTGCAGAAAGAAGCATATGAGGTGCAGAAAGAGGCAACAGACGTGCAGAAAGAGGAAGAGAGGTGTAGAAAAAGGCAAGAAAAGTGCAGAAAGAGGCAAAGAGGTACATAAAGAGACAACAGGGGTGCAGAAAGAAGCAAGACAGGTGCAGAAAGAAGCATGGAAAGTGCAGAATGAAGAAACAGGGTGCAGAAAGAGGCAAGAGAAGTGCAGAAACAGGCAAGGGAAGTGCACAAAGAGGCAAGAGAATTGCTGAAAGAAGCAACAGAGGTGTAGAAAGAAGGAAGAAAAGTGCAGAAAGAGGCAAGTGAGATGCAAAAACAGGCAGCAAAGGTACAGAAAGAGGGAAGACGAGTGCTGAAAGAGACAACAGGGGTGCAGAAAAAAGCAAAAGAGGTACATAAAGAGACAAAAGGGGTGCAGAAAGAAGCAAGACAGGTGCAGAAAGAAGCATGGAAAGTGCAGAATGAAGCAACAGGGGTGCAGAAAGAGGCAAGAGAAGTGCAGAAACAGGCAAGGGAAGTGCAGAGAGAGACAAGAGAATTGCTGAAAGAAGCAACAGAGGTGTAGAAAGAAGCAAGAAAAGTGCAGAAAGAGGCAAGTGAAATGCAAAAATAGGCACCAAAGGAACAGAAAGAGGGAAGACGAGTGCTGAAAGAGACAACAGGGGTGCAGAAAGAAGCACATGAGGTGCAGAAAGAGGCAACAGACGTGCAGAAAGAGGGAAGAGAGGTGCAGAAAAGGGGAAGAAAAGTGCAGAAAGAGGCAAAAGAGGTATATAAAGAGACAACAGGGGTGCAGAAAGAAGCAAGACAGGTGCAGAAAGAAGCATGGAAAGTGCAGAATGAAGCAACAGGGGTGCAGAAAGAGGCAAGAGAAGTGCAGAAACAGGCAAGGGAAGTGCACAAAGAGGCAAGAGAATTGCTGAAAGAAGCAACAGAGGTGTAGAAAGAACCAAGAAAAGTGCAGAAAGAGGCAAGTGAGGAGCAAAAACAGGCAGGAAAGGTACAGAAAGAGGGAAGACGAGTGCAGAAAGAGACAACAGGGGTACAGAAAGAAGCATATGAGGTGCAGAAAGAGGCAACAGACGTGCAGAAAAAGGGAAAAGAGGTGCAGAAAAAGGGAAGAAAAGTGCAGAAAGAGGCAAAAGAGGTATATAAAGAGACAACAGGGGTGCAGAAAGAAGCAAGACAGGTGCAGAAGGAAGCATGGAAAGTGCAGAATGAAGCAACAGAGGTGCAGAAAGAGGCTTGAGAAGTGCAGAAACAGGCAAAGGAAGTGCACAAAGATGCAAGAGAATTGCTGAAAGAAGCAACAGAGGTGTAGAAAGAAGCAAGAAAAGTGCAGAAAGAGGCAAGTGAGGAGCAAAAACAGGCAGGAAAGGTACAGAAAGAGGGAAGACGAGTGCAGAAAGAGACAACAGGGGTACAGAAAGAAGCATATGAGGTGCAGAAAGTGGCAACAGACGTGCAGAAAGAGGGAAGAGAGGTGCAGAAAAAGGAAAGAAAGGTGCAGAAAGAGGCAAAAGAGGTACATAAAGAGACAACAGGGGTGCAGAAAGAAGCAAGACAGGTGCAGAAAGAAGCATGGAAAGTGCAGAATGAAGCAACAGGGGTGCAGAAAGAGGCAAGAGAAGTGTAGAAAGGAGCAAGTGAGTTGCAGAATGCGTCCAACAGAGGTGCAAAAAGAGGCAAGAGAGGTGCACAAAGAGGCAAGAGAATTGCTGAAAGAAGCAACAGAGGTGTAGAAAGAAGCAAGAAAAGTGCAGAAAGAGGCAAGTGAGATGCAAAAACAGGCAGCAAAGGTACAGAAAGAGGGAAGACGAGTGCTGAAGGAGACAACAGGGGTGCAGAAAGAAGCATATGAGGTGCAGAAAGAGGCAACAGACGTGCAGAAAAAGGGAAAAGAGGTGCAGAAAAAGGGAAGAAAAGTGCAGAAAGAGGCAAAAGAGGTATATAAAGAGACAACAGGGGTGCAGAAAGAAGCAAGACAGGTGCAGAAGGAAGCATGGAAAGTGCAGAATGAAGCAACAGGGGTGCAGAAAGAGGCTTGAGAAGTGCAGAAACAGGCAAAGGAAGTGCACAAAGATGCAAGAGAATTGCTGAAAGAAGCAACAGAGGTGTAGAAAGAAGCAAGAAAAGTGCAGAAAGAGGCAAGTGAGGAGCAAAAACAGGCAGGAAAGGTACAGAAAGAGGGAAGACGAGTGCAGAAAGAGACAACAGGGGTACAGAAAGAAGCATATGAGGTGCAGAAAGTGGCAACAGACGTGCAGAAAGAGGGAAGAGAGGTGCAGAAAAAGGAAAGAAAGGTGCAGAAAGAGGCAAAAGAGGTACATAAAGAGACAACAGGGGTGCAGAAAGAAGCAAGACAGGTGCAGAAAGAAGCATAGAAAGTGCAGAATGAAGCAACAGGGGTGCAGAAAGAGGCAAGAGAAGTGCAGAAACAGGCAAGGGAAGTGCAGAAAAGGCAAGAGAAATGCTGAAAGAAGCAACAGAGGTGTAGAAAGAAGCAAGAAAAGTGCAGAAAGAGGCAAGTGAGATGCAAAAACAGGCAGCAAAGGTACAGAAAGAGGGAAGACGAGTGCTGAAAGAGACAACAGGGGTGCAGAAAGAAGCACATGAGGTGCAGAAAGAGGCAACAGACGTGCAGAAAGAGGGAAGAGAGGTGTAGAAAAGGGGGAGAAAAGTGCAGAAAGAGGCAAAAGAGGTACATAAAGAGACAACAGGGGTGCAGAAAGAAGCAAGAAAGGTGCAGAAAGAAGCATGGAAAGTGCAGAATGAAGCAACAGGGGTGCAGAAAGAGGCAGAAGAAGTGTAGAAAGGAGCAAGTGAGGTGCAGAAAGCATCCAACAGAGGTGCAAAAAGAGGCAAGAGAGGTGCAGAAACAGGCAAGAGAAGTGCACAAAGAGGCAAGAGAATTGCTGAAAGAAGCAACAGAGGTGTAGAAAGAAGCAAGAAAAGTGCAGAAAGAGGCAAGTGAGATGCAAAAACAGGCAGCAAAGGTACAGAAAGAGGGAAGACGAGTGCTGAAAGAGACAACAGGGGTGCACAAAGAAGCAAATGAGGTGCAGAAAGAGGCAACAGACGTGCAGAAAGAGGGAACAGAGGTGCAGAAAAAGGCAAGAAAAGTGCAGAAAGAGGCAAAAGAGGTACATAAAGAGACAACAGGGGTGCAGAAAGAAGCATATGAGGTGCAGAAAGAGGCAACAGACGTGCAGAAAGAGGGAAGAGAGGTGTAGAAAAAGGCAAGAAAAGTGCAGAAAGAGGCAAAAGAGGTACATAAAGAGACAACAGGGGTGCAGAAAGAAGCAAGACAGGTGCAGAAAGAAGCATGGAAAGTGCAGAATGAAGAAACAGGGGTGCAGAAAGAGGCAAGAGAAGTGCAGAAACAGGCAAGGGAAGTGCACAAAGAGGCAAGAGAATTGCTGAAAGAAGCAACAGAGGTGTAGAAAGAAGCAAGAAAAGTGCAGAAAGAGGCAAGTGAGATGCAAAAACAGGCAGCAAAGGTACAGAAAGAGGGAAGACGAGTGCTGAAAGAGACAACAGGGGTGCAGAAAAAGCAAAAGAGGTACATAAAGAGACAAAAGGGGTGCAGAAAGAAGCAAGACAGGTGCAGAAAGAAGCATGGAAAGTGCAGAATGAAGCAACAGGGGTGCAGAAAGAGGCAAGAGAAGTGCAGAAACAGGCAAGGGAAGTGCAGAAAGAGGCAAGAGAATTGCTGAAAAAAGCAACAGAGGTGTAGAAAGAACCAAGAAAAGTGCAGAAAGAGGCAAGTGAGGAGCAAAAACAGGCAGGAAAGGTACAGAAAGAGGGACGACGAGTGCAGAAAGAGACAACAGGGGTACAGAAAGAAGCATAGGAGGTGCAGAAAGAGGCAACAGACGCGCAGAAAAAGGGAAAAGAGGTGCAGAAAAAGGGAAGAAAAGTGCAGAAAGAGGCAAAAGAGGTATATAAAGAGACAACAGGGGTGCAGAAAGAAGCAAGACAGGTGCAGAAGGAAGCATGGAAAGTGCAGAATGAAGCAACAGGGGTGCAGAAAGAGGCTTGAGAAGTGCAGAAACAGGCAAAGGAAGTGCACAAAGATGCAAGAGAATTGCTGAAAGAAGCAACAGAGGTGTAGAAAGAAGCAAGAAAAGTGCAGAAAGAGGCAAGTGAGGAGCAAAAACAGGCAGGAAAGGTACAGAAAGTGGGAAGACGAGTGCAGAAAGAGACAACAGGGGTACAGAAAGAAGCATATGAGGTGCAGAAAGTGGCAACAGACGTGCAGAAAGAGGGAAGAGAGGTGCAGAAAAAGGAAAGAAAGGTGCAGAAAGAGGCAAAAGAGGTACATAAAGAGACAACAGGGGTGCAGAAAGAAGCAAGACAGGTGCAGAAAGAAGCATGGAAAGTGCAGAATGAAGCAACAGGGGTGCAGAAAGAGGCAAGAGAAGTGTAGAAAGTAGCAAGTGAGTTGCAGAATGCGTCCAACAGAGGTGCAAAAAGAGGCAAGAGAGGTGCAGAAGCAGGCAAGAGAAGTGCACAAAGAGGCAAGAGAATTGCTGAAAGAAGCAACAGAGGTGTAGAAAGAAGCAAGAAAAGTGCAGAAAGAGGCAAGTGAGATGCAAAAACAGGCAGCAAAGGTACAGAAAGAGGGAAGACGAGTGCTGAAGGAGACAACAGGGGTGCAGAAAGAAGCATATGCGGTGCAGAAAGAGGCAACAGACGTGCAGAAAAAGGGAAAAGAGGTGCAGAAAAAGGGAAGAAAAGTGCAGAAAGAGGCAAAAGAGGTATATAAAGAGACAACAGGGGTGCAGAAAGAAGCAAGACAGGTGCAAAAGGAAGCATGGAAAGTGCAGAATGAAGCAACAGGGGTGCAGAAAGAGGCTTGAGAAGTGCAGAAACAGGCAAAGGAAGTGCACAAAGATGCAAGAGAATTGCTGAAAGAAGCAACAGAGGTGTAGAAAGAAGCAAGAAAAGTGCAGAAAGAGGCAAGTGAGGAGCAAAAACAGGCAGGAAAGGTACAGAAAGAGGGAAGACGAGTGCAGAAAGAGACAACAGGGGTACAGAAAGAAGCATATGAGGTGCAGAAAGTGGCAACAGACGTGCAGAAAGAGGGAAGAGAGGTGCAGAAAAAGGAAAGAAAGGTGCAGAAAGAGGCAAAAGAGGTACATAAAGAGACAACAGGGGTGCAGAAAGAAGCAAGACAGGTGCAGAAAGAAGCCTGGAGAGTGCAGAATGAAGCAACAGGGGTGCAGAAAGAGGCAGAAGAAGTGTAGAAAGGAGCAAGTGAGGTGCAGAAAGCATCCAACTGAGGTGCAAAAAGAGGCAAGAGAGGTGCAGAAACAGGCAAGAGAAGTGCACAAAGAGGCAAGAGAATTGCTGAAAGAAGCAACAGAGGTGTAGAAAGAAGCAAGAAAAGTGCAGAAAGAGGCAAGTGAGATGCAAAAACAGGCAGCAAAGGTACAGAAAGAGGGAAGACGAGTGCTGAAAGAGACAACAGGGGTGCACAAAGAAGCAAATGAGGTGCAGAAAGAGGCAACAGACGTGCAGAAAGAGGGAACAGAGGTGCAGAAAAAGGCAAGAAAAGTGCAGAAAGAGGCAAAAGAGGTACATAAAGAGACAACAGGGGTGCAGAAAGAAGCATATGAGGTGCAGAAAGAGGCAACAGACGTGCAGAAAGAGGGAAGAGAGGTGTAGAAAAAAGCAAGAAAAGTGCAGAAAGAGGCAAAAGAGGTACATAAAGAGACAACAGGGGTGCAGAAAGAAGCAAGACAGGTGCAGAAAGAAGCATGGAAAGTGCAGAATGAAGAAACAGGGGTGCAGAAAGAGGCAAGAGAAGTGCAGAAACAGGCAAGGGAAGTGCACAAAGAGGCAAGAGAATTGCTGAAAGAAGCAACAGAGGTGTAGAAAGAAGCAAGAAAAGTGCAGAAAGAGGCAAGTGAGATGCAAAAACAGGCAGCAAAGGTACAGAAAGAGGGAAGACGAGTGCTGAAAGAGACAACAGGGGTGCAGAAAGAAGCATATGAGGTGCAGAAAGAGGCAACAGACGTGCAGAAAGAGGGAAGAGAGGTGCAGAAAAAGGCAAGAAAAGTGCAGAAAGAGGCAAAAGAGGTACATAAAGAGACAACAGGGGTGCAGAAAGAAGCAAGACAGGTGCAGAAAGAAGCATGGAAAGTGCAGAATGAAGCAACAGGGGTGCAGAAAGAGGCAAGAGAAGTGTAGAAAGGAGCAAGTGAGTTGCAGAAAGCGTCCAACAGAGGTGCAAAAAGAGGCAAGAGAGGTGCAGAAACAGGCAAGAGAAGTGCACAAAGAGGCAAGAGAATTGCTGAAAGAAGCAACAGAGGTGTAGAAAGAAGCAAGAAAAGTGCAGAAAGAGGCAAGTGAGATGCAAAAACAGGCAGCAAAGGTACAGAAAGAGGGAAGACGAGTGCTGAAAGAGACAACAGGGGTGCAGAAAGAAGCAAAAGAGGTACATAAAGAGACAACAGGGGTGCAGAAAGAAGCAAGACAGGTGCAGAAAGAAGCATAGAAAGTGCAGAATGAAGCAACAGGGGTGCAGAAAGAGGCAACAGAAGTGCAGAAACAGGCAAGGGAAGTGCAGAAAGAGGCAAGAGAAATGCTGAAAGAAGCAACAGAGGTGTAGAAAGAAGCAAGAAAAGTGCAGAAAGAGGCAAGTGAGATGCAAAAACAGGCAGCAAAGGTACAGAAAGAGGGAAGACGAGTGCTGAAAGAGACAACAGGGGTGCAGAAAGAAGCACATGAGGTGCAGAACGAGGCAACAGATGTGCAGAAAGAGGGAAGAGAGGTGTAGAAAAGGGGGAGAAAAGTGCAGAAAGAGGCAAAAGAGGTACATAAAGAGACAACAGGGGTGCAGAAACAAGCAAGACAGGTGCAGAAAGAAGCATGGAAAGTGCAGAATGAAGCAACAGGGGTGCAGAAAGAGGCAAGAGAAGTGTAGAAAGGAGCAAGTGAGTTGCAGAAAGCGTCAAACAAAGGTGCAAAAAGAGGCAAGAGAGGTGCAGAAACAGTCAAGAGAAGTGCACAAAGAGGCAAGAGAATTGCTGAAAAAAGCAACAGAGGTGTAGAAAGAAGCAAGAAAAGTGCAGAAAGAGGCAAGTGAGATGCAAAAACAGGCAGCAAAGGTACAGAAAGAGGGAAGACGAGTGCTGAAAGAGACAACAGGGGTGCAGAAAGAAGCAAAAGAGGTACATAAAGAGACAACAGGGGTGCAGAAAGAAGCAAGACAGGTGCAGAAAGAAGCATGGAAAGTGCAGAATGAAGCAACAGGGGTGCAGAAAGAGGCAAGAGAAGTGCAGAAACAGGCAAGGGAAGTGCAGAGAGAGACAAGAGAATTGCTGAAAGAAGCAACAGAGGTGTAGAAAGAAGCAAGAAAAGTGCAGAAAGAGGCAAGTGAAATGCAAAAATAGGCACCAAAGGTACAGAAAGAGGGAAGACGAGTGCTGAAAGAGACAACAGGGGTGCAGAAAGAAGCACATGAGGTGCAGAAAGAGGCAACAGACGTGCAGAAAGAGGGAAGAGAGGTGCAGAAAAGGGGAAGAAAAGTGCAGAAAGAGGCAAAAGAGGTATATAAAGAGACAACAGGGGTGCAGAAAGAAGCAAGACAGGTGCAGAAAGAAGCATGGAAAGTGCAGAATAAAGCAACAGGGGTGCAGAAAGAGGCAAGAGAAGTGCAGAAACAGGCAAGGGAAGTGCACAAAGAGGCAAGAGAATTGCTGAAAGAAGCAACAGAGGTGTAGAAAGAAGCAAGAAAAGTGCAGAAAGAGGCAAGTGAGGAGCAAAAACAGGCAGGAAAGGTACAGAAAGAGGGAAGACGAGTGCAGAAAGAGACAACAGGGGTACAGAAAGAAGCATATGAGGTGCAGAAAGAGGCAACAGACGTTCAGAAAGAGGGAAGAGAGGTGCAGAAAAAGGCAAGAAAAGTGCAGAAAGAGGCAAAAGAGGTACATAAAGAGACAACAGGGGTGCAGAAAGAAGCAAGACAGGTGCAGAAAGAAGCATGGAAAGTGCAGAATGAAGCAACAGGGGTGCAGAAAGAGGCAAGAGAAGTGTAGAAAGGAGCAAGTGAGTTGCAGAAAGCGTCCAACAGAGGTGCAAAAAGAGGCAGGAGAGGTGCAGAAACAGGCAACAGAAGTGCACAAAGAGGCAAGAGAATTGCTGAAAGAAGCAACAGAGGTGTAGAAAGAAGCAAGAAAAGTGCAGAAAGAGGCAAGTGAGATGCAAAAACAGGCAGCAAAGGTACAGAAAGAGGGAAGACGAGTGCTGAAAGAGACAACAGGGGTGCAGAAAGAAGCAAAAGAGGTACATAAAGAGACAACAGGGGTGCAGAAAGAAGCAAGACAGGTGCAGAAAGAAGCATGGAAAGTGCAGAATGAAGCAACAGGGGTGCAGAAAGAGGCAAGAGAAGTGTAGAAAGGAGCAAGTGAGTTGCAGAAAGCGTCCAACAGAGGTGCAAAAAGAGGCAGGAGAGGTGCAGAAACAGGCAAGAGAAGTGCACAAAGAGGCAAGAGAATTGCTGAAAGAAGCAACAGAGGTGTAGAAAGAAGCAAGAAAAGTGCAGAAAGAGGCAAGTGAGATGCAAAAACAGGCAGCAAAGGTACAGAAAGAGGGAAGACGAGTGCTGAAAGAGACAACAGGGGTGCAGAAAGAAGCAAAAGAGGTACATAAAGAGACAACAGGGGTGCAGAAAGAAGCAAGACAGGTGCAGAAAGAAGCATGGAAAGTGCAGAATGAAGCAACAGGGGTGCAGAAAGAGGCAAGAGAAGTGCAGAAACAGGCAAGGGAAGTGCAGAAACAGGCAAGGGAAGTGCAGAAAGAGGCAAGAGAATTGCTGAAAGAAGCAACAGAGGTGTAGAAAGAAGCAAGAAAAGTGCATAAAGAGGCAAGTGAGATGCAAAAATAGGCAGCAAAGGTACAGAAAGAGGGAAGACGAGTGCTGAAAGAGACAACAGGGGTGCAGAAAGAAGCAAAAGAGGTACATAAAGAGACAACAGGGGTGCAGAAAGAAGCACATGAGGTGCAGAACGAGGCAACAGATGTGCAGAAAGAGGGAAGAGAGGTGTAGAAAAGGGGGAGAAAAGTGCAGAAAGAGGCAAAAGAGGTACATAAAGAGACAACAGGGGTGCAGAAAGAAGCAAGACAGGTGAAGAAAGAAGCATGGAAAGTGCAGAATGAAGCAACAGGGGTGTAGAAAGAGGCAAGAGAAGTGTAGAAAGGAGCAAGTGAGTTGCAGAAAGCGTCAAACAGAGGTGCAAAAAGAGGCAAGAGAGGTGCAGAAACAGTCAAGAGAAGTGCACAAAGAGGCAAGAGAATTGCTGAAAAAAGCAACAGAGGTGTAGAAAGAAGCAAGAAAAGTGCAGAAAGAGGCAAGTGAGATGCAAAAACAGGCAGCAAAGGTACAGAAAGAGGGAAGACGAGTGCTGAAAGAGACAACAGGGGTGCAGAAAGAAGCAAAAGAGGTACATAAAGAGACAACAGGGGTGCAGAAAGAAGCAAGACAGGTGCAGAAAGAAGCATGGAAAGTGCGGAATGAAGCAACAGGGGTGCAGAAAGAGGCAAGAGAAGTGCAGAAACAGGCAAGGGAAGTGCAGAGAGAGACAAGAGAATTGCTGAAAGAAGCAACAGAGGTGTAGAAAGAAGCAAGAAAAGTGCAGAAAGAGGCAAGTGAAATGCAAAAATAGGCACCAAAGGTACAGAAAGAGGGAAGACGAGTGCTGAAAGAGACAACAGGGGTGCAGAAAGAAGCACATGAGGTGCAGAAAGAGGCAACAGACGTGCAGAAAGAGGGAAGAGAGGTGCAGAAAAGGGGAAGAAAAGTGCAGAAAGAGGCAAAAGAGGTATATAAAGAGACAACAGGGGTGCAGAAAGAAGCAAGACAGGTGCAGAAAGAAGCATGGAAAGTGCAGAATAAAGCAACAGGGGTGCAGAAAGAGGCAAGAGAAGTGCAGAAACAGGCAAGGGAAGTGCATAAAGAGGCAAGAGAATTGCTGAAAGAAGCAACAGAGGTGTAGAAAGAAGCAAGAAAAGTGCAGAAAGAGGCAAGTGAGGAGCAAAAACAGGCAGGAAAGGTACAGAAAGAGGGAAGACGAGTGCAGAAAGAGACAACAGGGGTGCAGAAAGAAGCATATGAGGTGCAGAAAGAGGCAACAGACGTGCAGAAAGAGGGAAGAGAGGTGCAGAAAAAGGCAAGAAAAGTGCAGAAAGAGGCAAAAGAGGTACATAAAGAGACAACAGGGGTGCAGAAAGAAGCAAGACAGGTGCAGAAAGAAGCAGGGAAAGTGTAGAATGAAGGAACAGGGGTGCAGAAAGAGGCAAGAGAAGTGTAGAAAGGAGCAAGAGAGGTGCAGAAAGCGTCCAACTGAGGTGCAAAAAGAGGCAAGAGAAGTGCACAAAGAGGCAAGAGAATTGCTGAAAGAAGCAACAGAGGTGTAGAAAGAAGCAAGAAAAGTGCAGAAAGAGGCAAGTGAGATGCAAAAACAGGCAGCAAAGGTACAGAAAGAGGGAAGACGAGTGCTGAAAGAGACAACAGGGGTGCACAAAGAAGCAAATGAGGTGCAGAAAGAGGCAACAGACGTGCAGAAAGAGGGAAGAGAGGTGCAGAAAATGGCAAGAAAAGTGCAGAAAGGGGCAAAAGAGGTACATAAAGAGACAACAGGGGTGCAGAAAGAAGCAAGACAGGTGCAGAAAGAAGCATGGAAAGTGCAGAATGAAGAAACAGGGGTGCAGAAAGAGGCAAGAGAAGTGCAGAAACAGGCAAGGGAAGTGCACAAAGAGGCAAGAGAATTGCTGAAAGAAGCAACAGAGGTGTAGAAAGAAGCAAGAAAAGTGCAGAAAGAGGCATGTGAGGAGCAAAAACAGGCAGGAAAGGTACAGAAAGAGGGAAGACGAGTGCTGAAAGAGACAACAGGGATGCAGAAAGAAGCAAGACAGGTGCAGAAAGAAGCATGGAAAGTGCAGAATGAAGCAACAGGGGTGCAGAAAGAGGCAAGAGAAGTGTAGAAAGGAGCAAGTGAGTTGCAGAATGCGTCCAACAGAGGTGCAAAAAGAGGCAAGAGAGGTGCAGAAGCAGGCAAGAGAAGTGCACAAAGAGGCAAGAGAATTGCTGAAAGAAGCAACAGAGGTGTAGAAAGAAGCAAGAAAAGTGCAGAAAGAGGCAAGTGAGATGCAAAAACAGGCAGCAAAGGTACAGAAAGAGGGAAGACGAGTGCTGAAGGAGACAACAGGGGTGCAGAAAGAAGCATATGAGGTGCAGAAAGAGGCAACAGACGTGCAGAAAAAGGGAAAAGAGGTGCAGAAAAAGGGAAGAAAAGTGCAGAAAGAGGCAAAAGAGGTATATAAAGAGACAACAGGGGTGCAGAAAGAAGCAAGACAGGTGCAGAAGGAAGCATGGAAAGAGCAGAATGAAGCAACAGGGGTGCAGAAAGAGGCTTGAGAAGTGCAGAAACAGGCAAAGGAAGTGCACAAAGATGCAAGAGAATTGCTGAAAGAAGCAACAGAGGTGTAGAAAGAAGCAAGAAAAGTGCAGAAAGAGGCAAGTGAGGAGCAAAAACAGGCAGGAAAGGTACAGAAAGAGGGAAGACGAGTGCAGAAAGAGACAACAGGGGTACAGAAAGAAGCATATGAGGTGCAGAAAGTGGCAACAGACGTGCAGAAAGAGGGAAGAGAGGTGCAGAAAAAGGAAAGAAAGGTGCAGAAAGAGGCAAAAGAGGTACATAAAGAGACAACAGGGGTGCAGAAAGAAGCAAGACAGGTGCAGAAAGAAGCATAGAAAGTGCAGAATGAAGCAACAGGGGTGCAGAAAGAGGCAAGAGAAGTGCAGAAACAGGCAAGGGAAGTGCAGAAAGAGGCAAGAGAAATGCTGAAAGAAGCAACAGAGGTGTAGAAAGAAGCAAGAAAAGTGCAGAAAGAGGCAAGTGAGATGCAAAAACAGGCAGCAAAGGTACAGAAAGAGTGAAGACGAGTGCTTAAAGAGACAACAGGGGTGCAGAAAGAAGCACATGAGGTGCAGAAAGAGGCAACAGACGTGCAGAAAGAGGGAAGCGAGGTGTAGAAAAGGGGGAGAAAAGTGCAGAAAGAGGCAAAAGAGGTACATAAAGAGACAACAGGGGTGCAGAAAGAAGCAAGACAGGTGCAGAAAGAAGCATGGAAAGTGCAGAATGAAGCAACAGGGGTGCAGAAAGAGGCAGAAGAAGTGTAGAAAGGAGCAAGTGAGGTGCAGAAAGCATCCAACAGAGGTGCAAAAAGAGGCAAGAGAGGTGCAGAAACAGGCAAGAGAAGTGCACAAAGAGGCAAGAGAATTGCTGAAAGAAGCAACAGAGGTGTAGAAAGAAGCAAGAAAAGTGCAGAAAGAGGCAAGTGAGATGCAAAAACAGGCAGCAAAGGTACAGAAAGAGGGAAGACGAGTGCTGAAAGAGACAACAAGGGTGCACAAAGAAGCAAATGAGGTGCAGAAAGAGGCAACAGACGTGCAGAAAGAGGGAACAGAGGTGCAGAAAAAGGCAAGAAAAGTGCAGAAAGAGGCAAAAGAGGTACATAAAGAGACAACAGGGGTGCAGAAAGAAGCATATGAGGTGCAGAAAGAGGCAACAGACGTGCAGAAAGAGGGAAGAGAGGTGTAGAAAAAGGCAAGAAAAGTGCAGAAAGAGGCAAAAGAGGTACATAAAGAGACAACAGGGGTGCAGAAAGAAGCAAGACAGGTGCAGAAAGAAGCATGGAAAGTGCAGAATGAAGAAACAGGGGTGCAGAAAGAGGCAAGAGAAGTGCAGAAACAGGCAAGGGAAGTGCACAAAGAGGCAAGAGAATTGCTGAAAGAAGCAACAGAGGTGTAGAAAGAAGCAAGAAAAGTGCAGAAAGAGGCAAGTGAGATGCAAAAACAGGCAGCAAAGGTACAGAAAGAGGGAAGACGAGTGCTGAAAGAGACAACAGGGGTGCAGAAAGAAGCATATGAGGTGCAGAAAGAGGCAACAGACGTGCAGAAAGAGGGAAGAGAGGTGCAGAAAAAGGCAAGAAAAGTGCAGAAAGAGGCAAAAGAGGTACATAAAGAGACAACAGGGGTGCAGAAAGAAGCAAGACAGGTGCAGAAAAAGCATGGAAAGTGCAGAATGAAGCAACAGGGGTGCAGAAAGAGGCAAGAGAAGTGTAGAAAGGAGCAAGTGAGTTGCAGAAAGCGTCCAACAGAGGTGCAAAAAGAGGCAAGAGAGGTGCAGAAACAGGCAAGAGAAGTGCACAAAGAGGCAAGAGAATTGCTGAAAGAAGCAACAGAGGTGTAGAAAGAAGCAAGAAAAGTGCAGAAAGAGGCAAGTGAGATGCAAAAACAGGCAGCAAAGGTACAGAAAGAGGGAAGACGAGTGCTGAAAGAGACAACAGGGGTGCAGAAAGAAGTAAAAGAGGTACATAAAGAGACAACAGGGGTGCAGAAAGAAGCAAGACAGGTGCAGAAAGAAGCATAGAAAGTGCAGAATGAAGCAACAGGGGTGCAGAAAGAGGCAACAGAAGTGCAGAAACACGCAACGGAAGTGCAGAAAGAGGCAAGAGAAATGCTGAAAGAAGCAACAGAGGTGTAGAAAGAAGCAAGAAAAGTGCAGAAAGAGGCAAGTGAGATGCAAAAACAGGCAGCAAAGGTACAGAAAGAGGGAAGACGAGTGCTGAAAGAGACAACAGGGGTGCAGAAAGAAGCACATGAGGTGCAGAACGAGGCAACAGACGTGCAGAAAGAGGGAAGAGAGGTGTAGAAAAGGGGAGAAAAGTGCAGAAAGAGGCAAAAGAGGTACATAAAGAGACAACAGGGGTGCAGAAACAAGCAAGACAGGTGCAGAAAGAAGCATGGAAAGTGCAGAATGAAGCAACAGGGGTGCAGAAAGAGGCAAGAGAAGTGTAGAAAGGAGCAAGTGAATTGCAGAAAGTGTCAAACAAAGGTGCAAAAAGAGGCAAGAGAGGTGCAGAAACAGTCAAGAGAAGTGCACAAAGAGGCAAGAGAATTGCTGAAAAAAGCAACAGAGGTGTAGAAAGAAGCAAGAAAAGTGCAGAAAGAGGCAAGTGAGATGCAAAAACAGGCAGCAAAGGTACAGAAAGAGGGAAGACGAGTGCTGAAAGAGACAACAGGGGTGCAGAAAGAAGCAAAAGAGGTACATAAAGAGACAACAGGGGTGCAGAAAGAAGCAAGACAGGTGCAGAAAGAAGCATGGAAAGTGCAGAATGAAGCAACAGGGGTGCAGAAAGAGGCAAGAGAAGTGCAGAAACAGGCAAGGGAAGTGCAGAGAGAGACAAGAGAATTGCTGAAAGAAGCAACAGAGGTGTAGAAAGAAGCAAGAAAAGTGCAGAAAGAGGCAAGTGAAAAGCAAAAATAGGCAACAAAGGTACAGAAAGAGGGAAGACGAGTGCTGAAAGAGACAACAGGGGTGCAGAAAGAAGCACATGAGGTGCAGAAAGAGGCAACAGACGTGCAGAAAGAGGGAAGAGAGGTGCAGAAAAGGGGAAGAAAAGTGCAGAAAGAGGCAAAAGAGGTATATAAAGAGACAACAGGGGTGCAGAAAGAAGCAAGACAGGTGCAGAAAGAAGCATGGAAAGTGCAGAATGAAGCAACAGGGGTGCAGAAAGAGGCAAGAGAAGTGCAGAAACAGGCAAGGGAAGTGCACAAAGAGGCAAGAGAATTGCTGAAAGAAGCAACAGAGGTGTAGAAAGAACCAAGAAAAGTGCAGAAAGAGGCAAGTGAGGAGCAAAAACAGGCAGGAAAGGTACAGAAAGAGGGAAGACGAGTGCAGAAAGAGACAACAGGGGTACAGAAAGAAGCATATGAGGTGCAGAAAGAGGCAACAGACGTGCAGAAAAAGGGAAAAGAGGTGCAGAAAAAGGGAAGAAAAGTGCAGAAAGAGGCAAAAGAGGTATATAAAGAGACAACAGGGGTGCAGAAAGAAGCAAGACAGGTGCAGAAGGAAGCATGGAAAGTGCAGAATGAAGCAACAGGGGTGCAGAAAGAGGCTTGAGAAGTGCAGAAACAGGCAAAGGAAGTGCACAAAGATGCAAGAGAATTGCTGAAAGAAGCAACAGAGGTGTAGAAAGAAGCAAGAAAAGTGCAGAAAGAGGCAAGTGAGGAGCAAAAACAGGCAGGAAAGGTACAGAAAGAGGGAAGACGAGTGCAGAAAGAGACAACAGGGGTACAGAAAGAAGCATATGAGGTGCAGAAAGTGGCAACAGACGTGCAGAAAGAGGGAAGAGAGGTGCAGAAAAAGGAAAGAAAGGTGCAGAAAGAGGCAAAAGAGGTACATAAAGAGACAACAGGGGTGCAGAAAGAAGCAAGACAGGTGCAGAAAGAAGCATGGAAAGTGCAGAATGAAGCAACAGGGGTGCAGAAAGAGGCAAGAGAAGTGTAGAAAGGAGCAAGTGAGTTGCAGAATGCGTCCAACAGAGGTGCAAAAAGAGGCAAGAGAGGTGCAGAAGCAGGCAAGAGAAGTGCACAAAGAGGCAAGAGAATTGCTGAAAGAAGCAACAGAGGTGTAGAAAGAAGCAAGAAAAGTGCAGAAAGAGGCAAGTGAGATGCAAAAACAGGCAGCAAAGGTACAGAAAGAGGGAAGACGAGTGCTGAAGGAGACAACAGGGGTGCAGAAAGAAGCATATGAGGTGCAGAAAGAGGCAACAGACGTGCAGAAAAAGGGAAAAGAGGTGCAGAAAAAGGGAAGAAAAGTGCAGAAAGAGGCAAAAGAGGTATATAAAGAGACAACAGGGGTGCAGAAAGAAGCAAGACAGGTGCAGAAGGAAGCATGGAAAGTGCAGAATGAAGCAACAGGGGTGCAGAAAGAGGCTTGAGAAGTGCAGAAACAGGCAAAGGAAGTGCACAAAGATGCAAGAGAATTGCTGAAAGAAGCAACAGAGGTGTAGAAAGAAGCAAGAAAAGTGCAGAAAGAGGCAAGTGAGGAGCAAAAACAGGCAGGAAAGGTACAGAAAGAGGGAAGACGAGTGCAGAAAGAGACAACAGGGGTACAGAAAGAAGCATATGAGGTGCAGAAAGTGGCAACAGACGTGCAGAAAGAGGGAAGAGAGGTGCAGAAAAAGGAAAGAAAGGTGCAGAAAGAGGCAAAAGAGGTACATAAAGAGACAACAGGGGTGCAGAAAGAAGCAAGACAGGTGCAGAAAGAAGCATAGAAAGTGCAGAATGAAGCAACAGGGGTGCAGAAAGAGGCAAGAGAAGTGCAGAAACAGGCAAGGGAAGTGCAGACAGAGGCAAGAGAAATGCTGAAAGAAGCAACAGAGGTGTAGAAAGAAGCAAGAAAAGTGCAGAAAGAGGCAAGTGAGATGCAAAAACAGGCAGCAAAGGTACAGAAAGAGGGAAGACGAGTGCTGAAAGAGACAACAGGGGTGCAGAAAGAAGCACATGAGGTGCAGAAAGAGGCAACAGACGTGCAGAAAGAGGGAAGAGAGGTGTAGAAAAGGGGGAGAAAAGTGCAGAAAGAGGCAAAAGAGGTACATAAAGAGACAACAGGGGTGCAGAAAGAAGCAAGACAGGTGCAGAAAGAAGCATGGAAAGTGCAGAATGAAGCAATAGGGGTGCAGAAAGAGGCAGAAGAAGTGTAGAAAGGAGCAAGTGAGGTGCAGAAAGCATCCAACAGAGGTGCAAAAAGAGGCAAGAGAGGTGCAGAAACAGGCAAGAGAAGTGCACAAAGAGGCAAGAGAATTGCTGAAAGAAGCAACAGAGGTGTAGAAAGAAGCAAGAAAAGTGCAGAAAGAGGCAAGTGAGATGCAAAAACAGGCAGCAAAGGTACAGAAAGAGGGAAGACGAGTGCTGAAAGAGACAACAGGGGTGCACAAAGAAGCAAATGAGGTGCAGAAAGAGGCAACAGACGTGCAGAAAGAGGGAACAGAGGTGCAGAAAAAGGCAAGAAAAGTGCAGAAAGAGGCAAAAGAGGTACATAAAGAGACAACAGGGTGCAGAAAGAAGCATATGAGGTGCAGAAAGAGGCAACAGACGTGCAGAAAGAGGGAAGAGAGGTGTAGAAAAAGGCAAGAAAAGTGCAGAAAGAGGCAAAAGAGGTACATAAAGAGACAACAGGGGTGCAGAAAGAAGCAAGACAGGTGCAGAAAGAAGCATGGAAAGTGCAGAATGAAGAAACAGGGGTGCAGAAAGAGGCAAGAGAAGTGCAGAAACAGGCAAAGGAAGTGCACAAAGAGGCAAGAGAATTGCTGAAAGAAGCAACAGAGGTGTAGAAAGAAGCAAGAAAAGTGCAGAAAGAGGCAAGTGAGATGCAAAAACAGGCAGCAAAGGTACAGAAAGAGGGAAGACGAGTGCTGAAATAGACAACAGGGGTGCAGAAAAAAGCAAAAGAGGTACATAAAGAGACAAAAGGGGTGCAGAAAGAAGCAAGACAGGTGCAGAAAGAAACATGGAAAGTGCAGAATGAAGCAACAGGGGTGCAGAAAGAGGCAAGAGAAGTGCAGAAACAGGCAAGGGAAGTGCAGAAAGAGGCAAGAGAATTGCTGAAAGAAGCAACAGAGGTGTAGAAAGAACCAAGAAAAGTGCAGAAAGAGGCAAGTGAGGAGCAAAAACAGGCAGGAAAGGTACAGAAAGAGGGACGACGAGTGCAGAAAGAGACAACAGGGGTACATAAAGAAGCATATGAGGTGCAGAAAGAGGCAACAGACGCGCAGAAAAAGGGAAAAGAGGTGCAGAAAAAGGGAAGAAAAGTGCAGAAAGAGGCAAAAGAGGTATATAAAGAGACAACAGGGGTGCAGAAAGAAGCAAGACAGGTGCAGAAGGAAGCATGGAAAGTGCAGAATGAAGCAACAGGGGTGCAGAAAGAGGCTTGAGAAGTGCAGAAACAGGCAAAGGAAGTGCACAAAGATGCAAGAGAATTGCTGAAAGAAGCAACAGAGGTGTAGAAAGAAGCAAGAAAAGTGCAGAAAGAGGCAAGTGAGGAGCAAAAACAGGCAGGAAAGGTACAGAAAGTGGGAAGACGAGTGCAGAAAGAGACAACAGGGGTACAGAAAGAAGCATATGAGGTGCAGAAAGTGGCAACAGACGTGCAGAAAGAGGGAAGAGAGGTGCAGAAAAAGGAAAGAAAGGTGCAGAAAGAGGCAAAAGAGGTACATAAAGAGACAACAGGGGTGCAGAAAGAAGCAAGACAGGTGCAGAAAGAAGCATGGAAAGTGCAGAATGAAGCAACAGGGGTGCAGAAAGAGGCAAGAGAAGTGTAGAAAGTAGCAAGTGAGTTGCAGAATGCGTCCAACAGAGGTGCAAAAAGAGGCAAGAGAGGTGCAGAAGCAGGCAAGAGAAGTGCACAAAGAGGCAAGAGAATTGCTGAAAGAAGCAACAGAGGTGTAGAAAGAAGCAAGAAAAGTGCAGAAAGAGGCAAGTGAGGAGCAAAAACAGGCAGGAAAGGTACAGAAAGAGGGAAGACGAGTGCAGAAAGAGACAACAGGGGTACAGAAAGAAGCATATGAGGTGCAGAAAGTGGCAACAGACGTGCAGAAAGAGGGAAGAGAGGTGCAGAAAAAGGAAAGAAAGGTGCAGAAAGAGGCAAAAGAGGTACATAAAGAGACAACAGGGGTGCAGAAAGAAGCAAGACAGGTGCAGAAAGAAGCATAGAAAGTGCAGAATGAAGCAACAGGGGTGCAGAAAGAGGCAAGAGAAGTGCAGAAACAGGCAAGGGAAGTGCAGAAAGAGGCAAGAGAAATGCTGAAAGAAGCAACAGAGGTGTAGAAAGAAGCAAGAAAAGTGCAGAAAGAGGCAAGTGAGATGCAAAAACAGGCAGCAAAGGTACAGAAAGAGGGAAGACGAGTGCTGAAAGAGACAACAGGGGTGCAGAAAGAAGCACATGAGGTGCAGAAAGAGGCAACAGACGTGCAGAAAGAGGGAAGAGAGGTGTAGAAAAGGGGGAGAAAAGTGCAGAAAGAGGCAAAAGAGGTACATAAAGAGACAACAGGGGTGCAGAAAGAAGCAAGACAGGTGCAGAAAGAAGCCTGGAAAGTGCAGAATGAAGCAACAGGGGTGCAGAAAGAGGCAGAAGAAGTGTAGAAAGGAGCAAGTGAGGTGCAGAAAGCATCCAACAGAGGTGCAAAAAGAGGCAAGAGAGGTGCAGAAACAGGCAAGAGAAGTGCACAAAGAGGCAAGAGAATTGCTGAAAGAAGCAACAGAGGTGTAGAAAGAAGCAAGAAAAGTGCAGAAAGAGGCAAGTGAGATGCAAAAACAGGCAGCAAAGGTACAGAAAGAGGGAAGACGAGTGCTGAAAGAGACAACAGGGGTGCACAAAGAAGCAAATGAGGTGCAGAAAGAGGCAACAGACGTGCAGAAAGAGGGAACAGAGGTGCAGAAAAAGGCAAGAAAAGTGCAGAAAGAGGCAAAAGAGGTACATAAAGAGACAACAGGGTGCAGAAAGAAGCATATGAGGTGCAGAAAGAGGCAACAGACGTGCAGAAAGAGGGAAGAGAGTGTAGAAAAAGGCAAGAAAAGTGCAGAAAGAGGCAAAAGAGGTACATAAAGAGACAACAGGGGTGCAGAAAGAAGCAAGACAGGTGCAGAAAGAAGCATGGAAAGTGCAGAATGAAGAAACAGGGGTGCAGAAAGAGGCAAGAGAAGTGCAGAAACAGGCAAGGGAAGTGCACAAAGAGGCAAGAGAATTGCTGAAAGAAGCAACAGAGGTGTAGAAAGAAGGAAGAAAAGTGCAGAAAGAGGCAAGTGAGATGCAAAAACAGGCAGCAAAGGTACAGAAAGAGGGAAGACGAGTGCTGAAAGAGACAACAGGGGTGCAGAAAGAAGCATATGAGGTGCAGAAAGAGGCAACAGACGTGCAGAAAGAGGGAAGAGAGGTGCAGAAAAAGGCAAGAAAAGTGCAGAAAGAGGCAAAAGAGGTACATAAAGAGACAACAAGGGTGCAGAAAGAAGCAAGACAGGTGCAGAAAGAAGCATGGAAAGTGCAGAATGAAGCAACAGGGGTGCAGAAAGAGGCAAGAGAAGTGTAGAAAGGAGCAGGTGAGTTGCAGAAAGCGTCCAACAGAGGTGCAAAAAGAGGCAAGAGAGGTGCAGAAACAGGCAAGAGAAGTGCACAAAGAGGCAAGAGAATTGCTGAAAGAAGCAACAGAGGTGTAGAAAGAAGCAAGAAAAGTGCAGAAAGAGGCAAGTGAGATGCAAAAACAGGCAGCAAAGGTACAGAAAGAGGGAAGACGAGTGCTGAAAGAGACAACAGGGGTGCAGAAAGAAGCAAAAGAGGTACATAAAGAGACAACAGGGGTGCAGAAAGAAGCAAGACAGGTGCAGAAAGAAGCATAGAAAGTGCAGAATGAAGCAACAGGGGTGCAGAAAGAGGCAACAGAAGTGCAGAAACAGGCAAGGGAAGTGCACAAAGAGGCAAGAGAATTGCTGAAAGAAGCAACAGAGGTGTAGAAAGAAGCAAGAAAAGTGCAGAAAGAGGCAAGTGAGGAGCAAAAACAGGCAGGAAAGGTACAGAAAGAGGGAAGACGAGTGCAGAAAGAGACAACAGGGGTACAGAAAGAAGCATATGAGGTGCAGAAAGAGGCAACAGACGTTCAGAAAGAGGGAAGAGAGGTGCAGAAAAAGGCAAGAAAAGTGCAGAAAGAGGCAAAAGAGGTACATAAAGAGACAACAGGGGTGCAGAAAGAAGCAAGACAGGTGCAGAAAGAAGCATGGAAAGTGCAGAATGAAGCAACAGGGGTGCAGAAAGAGGCAAGAGAAGTGTAGAAAGGAGCAAGTGAGTTGCAGAAAGCGTCCAACAGAGGTGCAAAAAGAGGTAGGAGAGGTGCAGAAACAGGCAAGAGAAGTGCACAAAGAGGCAAGAGAATTGCTGAAAGAAGCAACAGAGGTGTAGAAAGAAGCAAGAAAAGTGCAGAAAGAGGCAAGTGAGATGCAAAAACAGGCAGCAAAGGTACAGAAAGAGGGAAGACGAGTGCTGAAAGAGACAACAGGGGTGCAGAAAGAAGCAAAAGAGGTACATAAAGAGACAACAGGGGTGCAGAAAGAAGCAAGACAGGTGCAGAAAGAAGCATGGAAAGTGCAGAATGAAGCAACAGGGGTGCAGAAAGAGGCAAAAGAAGTGCAGAAACAGGCGAGGGAAGTGCAGAAACAGGCAAGGGAAGTGCAGAAAGAGGCAAGAGAATTGCTGAAAGAAGCAACAGAGGTGTAGAAAGAAGCAAGAAAAGTGCATAAAGAGGCAAGTGAGATGCAAAAATAGGCAGCAAAGGTACAGAAAGAGGGAAGACGAGTGCTGAAAGAGACAACAGGGGTGCAGAAAGAAGCAAAAGAGGTACATAAAGAGACAACAGGGGTGCAGAAAGAAGCACATGAGGTGCAGAACGAGGCAACAGACGTGCAGAAAGAGGGAAGAGAGGTGTAGAAAAGGGGGAGAAAAGTGCAGAAAGAGGCAAAAGAGGTACATAAAGAGACAACAGGGGTGCAGAAAGAAGCAAGACAGGTGCAGAAAGAAGCATGGAAAGTGCAGAATGAAGCAACAGGGGTGCAGAAAGAGGCAAGAGAAGTGTCGAAAGGAGCAAGTGAGTTGCAGAAAGCGTCAAACAGAGGTGCAAAAAGAGGCAAGAGAGGTGCAGAAACAGTCAAGAGAAGTGCACAAAGAGGCAAGAGAATTGCTGAAAAAAGCAACAGAGGTGTAGAAAGAAGCAAGAAAAGTGCAGAAAGAGGCAAGTGAGATGCAAAAACAGGCAGCAAAGGTACAGAAAGAGGGAAGACGAGTGCTGAAAGAGACAACAGGGGTGCAGAAAGAAGCAAAAGAGGTACATAAAGAGACAACAGGGGTGCAGAAAGAAGCAAGACAGGTGCAGAAAGAAGCATGGAAAGTGCGGAATGAAGCAACAGGGGTGCAGAAAGAGGCAAGAGAAGTGCAGAAACAGGCAAGGGAAGTGCAGAGAGAGACAAGAGAATTGCTGAAAGAAGCAACAGAGGTGTAGAAAGAAGCAAGAAAAGTGCAGAAAGAGGCAAGTGAAATGCAAAAATAGGCACCAAAGGTACAGAAAGAGGGAAGACGAGTGCTGAAAGAGACAACAGGGGTGCAGAAAGAAGCACATGAGGTGCAGAAAGAGGCAACAGACGTGCAGAAAGAGGGAAGAGAGGTGCAGAAAAGGGGAAGAAAAGTGCAGAAAGAGGCAAAAGAGGTATATAAAGAGACAACAGGGGTGCAGAAAGAAGCAAGACAGGTGCAGAAAGAAGCATGGAAAGTGCAGAATAAAGCAACAGGGGTACAGAAAGAGGTAAAAGAAGTGTAGAAACAGGCAAGGGAAGTGCACAAAGAGGCAAGAGAATTGCTGAAAGAAGCAACAGAGGTGTAGAAAGAAGCAAGAAAAGTGCAGAAAGAGGCAAGTGAGGAGCAAAAACAGGCAGGAAAGGTACAGAAAGAGGGAAGACGAGTGCAGAAAGAGACAACAGGGGTGCAGAAAGAAGCAAATGAGGTGCAGAAAGAGGCAACAGACGTGCAGAAAGAGGGAAGAGAGGTGCAGAAAAAGGCAAGAAAAGTGCAGAAAGAGGCAAAAGAGGTACATAAAGAGACAACAGGGGTGCAGAAAGAAGCAAGACAGGTGCAGAAAGAAGCATGGAAAGTGTAGAATGAAGGAACAGGGGTGCAGAAAGAGGCAAGAGAAGTGTAGAAAGGAGCAAGAGAGGTGCAGAAAGCGTCCAACTGAGGTGCAAAAAGAGGCAAGAGAGGTGCAGAAACAGGCAAGAGAAGTGCACAAAGAGGCAAGAGAATTGCTGAAAGAAGCAACAGAGGTGTAGAAAGAAGCAAGAAAAGTGCAGAAAGAGGCAAGTGAGATGCAAAAACAGGCAGCAAAGGTACAGAAAGAGGGAAGACGAGTGCTGAAAGAGACAACAGGGGTGCAGAAAGAAGCAAATGAGGTGCAGAAAGAGGCAACAGACGTGCAGAAAGAGGGAAGAGAGGTGCAGAAAATGGCAAGAAAAGTGCAGAAAGGGGCAAAAGAGGTACATAAAGAGACAACAGGGGTGCAGAAAGAAGCAAGACAGGTGCAGAAAGAAGCATGGAAAGTGCAGAATGAAGAAACAGGGGTGCAGAAAGAGGCAAGAGAAGTGCAGAAACAGGCAAGGGAAGTGCACAAAGAGGCAAGAGAATTGCTGAAAGAAGCAACAGAGGTGTAGAAAGAAGCAAGAAAAGTGCAGAAAGAGGCATGTGAGGAGCAAAAACAGGCAGGAAAGGTACAGAAAGAGGGAAGACGAGTGCTGAAAGAGACAACAGGGATGCAGAAAGAAGCAAGACAGGTGCAGAAAGAAGCATGGAAAGTGCAGAATGAAGCAACAGGGGTGCAGAAAGAGGCAAGAGAAGAGCAGAAACAGGCAAGGGAAGTGCAGAAAGAGGCAAGAGAATTGCTGAAAGAAGCAACAGAGGTGTAGAAAGAAGCAAGAATAGTGCAGAAAGAGGCAATTTAGGAGCAAAAACAGGCAGGAAAGGTACAGAAAGAGGGAAGACGAGTGCAGAAAGAGACAACAGGGGTACAGAAAGAAGCATATGATGTGCAGAAAGAGGCAACAGACGTGCAGAAAGAGGGAAGAGAGGTGCAGAAAAAGGGAAGAAAAGTGCAGAAAGAGGCAAAAGAGGTATATAAAGAGACAACAGGGGTGCAGAAAGAAGCAAGACAGGTGCAGAAGGAAGCATGGAAAGTGCAGAATGAAGCAACAGGGGTGCAGAAAGAGGCTTGAGAAGTGCAGAAACAGGCAAGGGAAGTGCACAAAGAGGCAAGAGAATTGCTGAAAGAAGCAACAGAGGTGTAGAAAGAAGCAAGAAAAGTGCAGAGAGGCAAGTGAGGAGCAAAAACAGGCAGGAAAGGTACAGAAAGAGGGAAGACGAGTGCAGAAAGAGACAACAGGGGTACAGAAAGAAGCATATGAGGTGCAGAAAGAGGCAACAGACGTGCAGAAAGAGGGAAGAGAGGTGCAGAAAAAAGGCAAGAAAAGTGCAGAAAGAGGCAAAAGAGGTACATAAAGAGACAACAGGGGTGCAGAAAGAAGCAAGACAGGTGCAGAAAGAAGCATGGAAAGTGCAGAATGAAGCAACAGGGGTGCAGAAAGAGGCAAGAGAAGTGTAGAAAGGAGCAAGTGAGTTGCAGAAAGCGTCCAAAAGAGGTGCAAAAAGAGGCAGGAGAGGTGCAGAAACAGGCAAGAGAAGTGCACAAAGAGGCAAGAGAATTGCTGAAAGAAGCAACAGAGGTGTAGAAAGAAGCAAGAAAAGTGCAGAAAGAGGCAAGTGAGATGCAAAAACAGGCAGGAAAGGTACAGAAAGAGGGAAGACGAGTGCAGAATGAGACAACAGGGGTGCAGAAAGAAGCAAAAGAGGTACATAAAGAGACAACAGGGGTGCAGAAAGAAGCAAGACAGGTGCAGAAAGAAGCATGGAAAGTGCAGAATGAAGCAACAGGGGTGCAGAAAAAGGCAAGAGAAGTGCAGAAACAGGTAAGAGAAGTGCAGAAAGAGGCAAGAGAATTGCTGAAAGAAGCAACAGAGGTGTAGAAAGAAGCAAGAAAAGTGCAGAAAGAGGCAAGTGAGATGCAAAAATAGGCAGCAAAGGTACAGAAAGAGGGAAGACGAGTGCTGAAAGAGACAACAGGGGTGCAGAAAGAAGCAAAAGAGGTACATAAAGAGACAACAGGGGTGCAGAAAGAAGCAAGACAGGTGCAGAAAGAAGCATGGAAAGTGCAGAATGAAGCAACAGGGGTGCAGACAGAGGTAAGAGAAGTGCAGAAACAGGCAAGGGAAGTGCAGAAAGAAGCAAGAGAATTGCTGAAAGAAGCAACAGAGGTGTAGAAAGAAGCAAGAAAAGTGCAGAAAGAGGCAAGTGAGATGCAAAAACAGGCAGCAAAGGTACAGAAAGAGGGAAGACGAGTGCACGAAAGAGACAACAGGGGTGCAGAAAGAAGCACATGAGGTGCAGAAAGAGGCAACAGACGTGCAGAAAGAGGGAAGAGAGGTGAAGAAAAAGGGAAGAAAAGTGCAGAAAGAGGCAAAAGAGGTAAGACGAGTGCTGAAAGAGACAACAGGGGTGCAGAAAGAAGCAAAAGAGGTATATAAAGAGACAACAGGGGTGCAGAAAGAAGCAAGACAGGTGCAGAAAGAAGCATGGAAAGTGTAGAATGAAGCAACAGGGGTGCAGAAAGAGGCAAGAGAAGTGTAGAAAGGAGCAAGTGAGGTGCAGAAAGCGTCCAACAGAGGTGCAAAAAGAGGCAAGAGAGGTGCAGAAACAGGCAAGAGAAGTGCACAAAGAGGCAAGAGAATTGCTGAAAGAAGCAACAGAGGTGTAGAAAGAAGCAAAAAAGTGCAGAAAGAGGCAAGTGAGATGCAAAAACAGGCAGCAAAGGTACAGAAAGAGGGAAGACGAGTGTGAGAAGTTGGCCTGGTATATGCTGTCCACTAATTATAGTGGGCACCTTGCACCAGTCCAAACAACCCCTTATTGGAGATAGGTTAAAGACAACCTTTATTGAAAGCTATCCTAGTGGTAGCTATGGAGAGCAGCCTTCAGGCTAAGTCTTGAAGGAATGTAAAGCAGCTTGTTTTACCAGTCTATAATCTCTTGAGTGATCAAATGAAAGAGCACCACACCAGGTATATATTAAAAATATATGTATTTATTACTAAACACACCCCTCTAGTCTCTTTATGAGGCTAGAGTTCGAAGTACATACGTTATAAGTTATTTAAACTCAGTAATAGCACAAATACACGTTTGGGCCCTAGGGGCGTACCAAACCATATACCAATAAAGTGGTATAAGAACCACGACTGAGCTAGACACTAGGCCTAGAGCCTCTAGAAGTGCTTGGACCACAAGGAACCACCCAAGGTAGTGACACAGGGGACCCACGGGGGACGCGTGCAGTATAGTAACACAGCCGCGAATCGCCGTTAACTTCTATGGAGAAAGTCGCGGTTTGGAATTTAAAGAAAAGGGACACTTAAAGAAGGACTTGGAGCAAACCCTTTGAGAACTAGGTCGTTCTAGAGTGTGGCGTGTCTATATATGGGCCAATTTGAACGAGTCCATATATATAATGAGATCGCCCCATTCCATGAAAAAGTCCGAGCCTGGTCTAGATTCATCGACGACATTTTTTTATCTGGGTTGGTGATTCCACCACTTTGGATGAATTCATCTTATGGATCAATGCTGCGGACGCGCATTTGAAATTCACGGCCCATTCCAGCAGATGTAAATTGGAATTCCTGGATGTCTGGGTTGAGCATAATGACAATAAACTATCTGTGTCCTTGTACACCAAACCCACTGCCAGAAATACCTTATTGCAGTATGGGAGCTACCATCCTCGTTTCCAAAAAGACAGCATCCCTTTAGTCAATTTCTCCGTCTTCGGAGAAATTGTACTAATATTAGGGACTTTCTTCAACAAGCAGATATCCTGAGAAACAAACTGGTCAGCCGTGGATACCCGTTCAAACTGGTCAAGGACTCCTTTAAGCGGGCCCGATATTTCAACCGGGAGGCCATGTTCCAGACTCAGGAAAGAAAGAAAATGGATAGAGTAGTCTGTGTTACTAAACATTCCAACATTAATCACAAAATTAGGAACACGGTTGTGAGAAGTTGGCCTGGTATATGCTGTTCACTAATTAAAGTGGACACCTTGCACCAGGGCAAATCGACTCTTATGGTAGATAGGTTTAAGACAACCTTTTAAAGAAAGCTATCCTAGTGGTAGCTGTGGAGAGCAGCCTTCAGGCTAAGTCTCGGAGGAATGTAAAGCAGCTTGTTTTACCATATAATCTCTTGAATCACCAAATGAAAAGACCCCACACAGGTATATATATCAAATATATATGTATTTATTTCTAAATAACTCTCTACTAATCTCTTTATGAGATTAGAAGACAAACATATGCACAAATCAACGTTTCACAATAAGTTAAGCACAAAATATGGCTGGGGCCCTAGGGGCGTACCAGACCATATACTAAGTAAGAGACTTAGGGACAACGACTTGCAGGGAGACAAGGCCTAGGGCCTTCAGAAGTGCTGGGGCCTCACAAAACCACCCAAGGCAGGTAAGTAAAGGACCCACGGGGGACGCGTGCAGTGTGGATACACAGGCGCGGATCGCCGTTGACTTCAATGGGGTTGGAAATAAAGAGTTTTAGGATACTTCGGGAGAACCTACAAGCAAGTCACTTACAGGGTAAGTAGTTCTAGGGCCCACACCCACAGGAGCACCGTAGTGCTGGAGTTACCTCACCCAGGGAAGCCGGGTGCATAGGTGTCCTTTGGTGTCGGGTCGCGGCGTCGTTTTCAATGGCGAACAAAGAAGACTTGCTGCTTGCGGGAGCTGAAGAAGTGTCCGGTGGAATCCAAGCCTGGATTCTGAAGAAGGATGACCTGAAAGCAGAGGGGACAGTGTTCAAAGTCACTTGGCAGTGACCCGGGGCAAGGAAGATGGATGCCCACCGTCGTCGGTTGATTCAGGTCAGTTGCGGGTGCCTTGACTCTTCAGCCACGTGGTCCAGGAGGTGTCGACGACAACCAGGAGCTGGATTCGGTGCGTCCCTCGACGTCTGCAGCTAACTGCGGTGTCGGCAACTCGATTGGAGCTAACAAGCCTTGGCAGCAGCAAGACTCGGGGAGATAAAGAAAAGTCGATGGCGCAGACCAGCAAGGTCTGAGGGACTCACCCAGCGAGGGTAAGTCAGGGCAGGCCTGGAGCAACCAGGGGAGCCCTTTGGTTTCTTTAAGAAGTCTTCTGGGGACCCACAAGCCGGCGGGCAAGGGATCGCAAAGACACCTCGGGCGGAATCACTCAACAGGGGCCCACGGTCACTCGGGACGGTGTAGGCCTCTGATCTTCAGAGGGATTCCTGCTGGAGGTCGGGACCATACGTGGTCCAAAGCACAAGTTCGTAGAACGTTGTGAAGGGGTTGCACTCGATAATAGTGCACGGTACCCAGGGGTCGCGGTTCCTCGTTACTTGTGGGGTCCACTTGCCTCAGCTTCACTGGGGACTCACGATGGCCTGGGAGAGGTCAGGAAATCCACTTCTTGGGCTGCAGGGACTTCGGACTCCGGCGGGAGCGGCGTAGTTTGCGACCGTCGTTGTCGTTTTTGGTGCCTGCCAAGCAGGGGAGTCACTCCTTGACTCCAAGGGAGATTCTTCTGTCTTCCAAAGGTAGTGGAACGTCGAAGGGCCAGGATTCTTCTGTAGAGCGTCGTCCAGGGGTTATCTGCTTTGCAATGGCAAGGTTCCCCCTCTTATACTAAAAAGAGGGGATGGACTAGCTCTATGACCCCACCTATGGGAGGGTCAAGGGAGGGGTGGCTACACCCACTTCCCTTTGTCCAGTTTCGCGCCAGAGCAGGGGCAGGTAGCCCCTGAGCTGGTTTGAACTGGCATATGCACAGAGGAGCCTTCTGCTCCCCCAGTGCAGGACTTCAAAGCACTCTAAGAGTGCACCCACCCAGCCCCAATACACTAAACCCTGTCTGGGAGGTGGTTACACCTCCCTGTGACAGGATGCCTATTGTTGGGCTTCCTCCACTGCGAGTTTCGGTCATCAGCAGGAGGGCAGCCCAGTGTCTGTGACTGGTGGCATCCATTTTGTGATGCCAGGGCTCTTTAGGATTCTACCGCGTTTCCACAGCAGGTACATGTCTTACCCCTCTAGAAGGGTGGAATGCTACCCCGCCGCCAAGATTGGCGGGGGGTAGTATTCCAAGATGTTTGACACCAAACACGACATGTTTTGATGCAGCCATTCCAAAGTTAGCATTTACCGCGAGGATATAATGCACTTAATAGTATATGGTTTAACCGCATCCACAAACAGCACCAGAGAATAGACTCTGAGAGCTGCAGAGGGGCCCTGCTCAGGCAGAGGCACCCCCTCACATAGAAGCCAAGCACCCTGCCCTCAGGATTGATAGGGCCTGCCTTAGGGGTGACTGATAGGTTTATATGTGTGTGCAGGAGAGATATAGGAAACCTATATCTCAGCGAGGGGTGCTAGCACCACCTCACCCAGGCTGCAGTAGCAGGCCTGTGGTGTCAGATTTAGACTGCTTCCCAGGGGTGGCATAACACATGCTGCAGCCCCTGGTAGGCCTGTGAAGTACCTATGCCCTTGGCACCTAAGGTACCATATACTAGGGACTCATAAGGCACCACAGTATCCAATCACTAGTGCACCTAAAGTGCACTCCATGTCGTTTAGAGAGAGCAGATAGACTGGGGCCCTGAATAGCAGGGTCCCAGTCCAACTAAGTCATAAACCAGCAAAACACCAGGAAAAAGTGGGGGCAACCATATAGTCAGATTCCACCTTCCTACATAACCCCCCCAAACGAAAGGAGATAAGGCTAACCTTGACCAGTTGAGCCTTTATTGATTAAGTGGCCATATAAGGAAGCACCTGCACTAGCATGGTTGCCCCCTGTCTTATGGTCCCCTAAGCAATCCCCCACCCTAAGGGTATGAGAGGGTCTCCACCATGGGGAATCACTACCTCTGGTGTGCTTTGGTAAAGTACAAGGCTGGTGGGGTGTCTGAGTAGGGAAGTGAGGCCCTAGGAAGGTTGGCCTCAGCTTCCTCAGATCACTGGTCACCATGTATGCCTGTCTTTCCATGACTGAGTTGCACTTTGCTCTAAGGGTCAACCTTTGACTGCCTACAGCTGGGGGTTGGGTCCCTTTGGGTGGAACACTGGAGGGACATGGCATGTTTGGAACCTTTTGGTTCCAGGTTTGCCCTTGCCTAACAGAGTCCTTCTGGGGGTGGTCCCTACATAAAGGTATGGGGGATCCCTCAGTGGGTTGAGGAATTTTCACCTGGCTAGGGCTACTAGACTGGGTACCCCTAATCTGCTGATGGGGGGTTCCTCTGGACAGGGGGCCCTGGGGGTCCACTGACCTCCCTGACCTCTGCAGCCCTGGGCTGACTGAGGCAGGGTAGAGAGGGGCAGTTTACCTGCTCCAGACTGGGTACCACCTTGGAAGGGTCCTCTGCCATCAGGGGTGGGGCCAGGCCAGGCCTGACTACCTCTGTGGCAGTTCCTTCACTAGGGGAGGGTCAGTTCCCTGAGGAGGCTGACCCTTACCTACTGTCTGGAGGGAAGAAGACTTTTCTTCAACCCTTGTGCTCTCTTCTGGGGGAGAGTGGGCCATTCTTCCAGGCTCCATCTCTCCAAAATCTTGGGCTGGGGCTGGGGCTGTGGCCATCACAGCCCCACTAACCTTTACAGGGACACCCAACATCCTCAGATGGGTTTGGTGTTCAATTTCAGCCCAGGCTGAAATTTCCAGATCATTGCCCATCAGGCAATCTACAGGTAAGGTTGGGGACACTGCCACTCTTTTGGGCCTGTGACCCCCTCCCAGCTGAGATTGACTATGGCCATGGGGTGCTCTGTTCTGACACCATCAATGTTGGTCACCTGGTATTTAAACTCAGTTAAAAGCTGGTGAGGGGGACTAGTTTCCCTGCCACCATGGTGACACTAGCCCCTGTGTCCCTAAATGCCACAGCTTTCTGACCATTAATTATTGGCTCCAGTCTGTACCTGCCCAATGCTGTGGGACCCACGGTAAAGGTGGCAAATCCTATACCACCATCAGAATCTGAGGAGTCTGTTGAGGGGTCCTGTCTGAACTAGGGCCCACCTCTGTTCCTCTTGCAAAAGCACCTAACTTTTTGGGTGCACTACTCCCAACTGGAGGATTACTACTGGTAGTACCAGGAGGGGTGGTAGTAGTTGTTGGAGGAACATTTTCTTTATTGCCAATCCTGGGACAACTGGGATCAGATTTCCAGTGCCCAGGCTTTTTACAGACATGGCAATAGGGTTTCTTTTCAGGAGAGGAAGGAGTTTGGGACCCACCCCCAGAAGAGGACTTTTGGGGCCCTGTAGTGGACTTATCCTTAGATTTATCCCCACCTTTCTCTTGGGACTTGGTAGAATCTTTCTTGTGGTCACCACCCTGATTCTTAGGCCTTACTCTGGTTCTGACCCATTTGTCTGCCTTCTTTCCCAATTCTTGGGGAGAGGTCAGATCAGAGTCCACCAGGTACTGGTGTAAAAGCTGGTTTTGACAATTATTAAGGATCTGTTCTCTCATCATTAGATTATAAAATCCTTTGAAATCAGTAACCCTACTGCCAACCAGCCAACCCTCCAGAGCCTTGGATGCACAATCTACAAAGTCTGTCCAGTCCTGAGTCTGTGCCTTCTGGGTATCTCTGAACTTCAACCTGTACTGCTCAGTGGTTAAGCCAAACCCATCTATCAGTGCACTCTTCAGGACCTCATAATCATCAGCATCCTCCTCTCTAACAGTGAGGAGCTTGTCTCTTCCTTTATCTGAAAAGGAGAGCCACAAGATTGCTGCCCACTGCTTTTGGGGGACCTGCTGTACTCTACAGGCCCTCTCCATAGCAGTTATCCACTTGTGGATATCATCCCCACTCTGGTAGGGAGGAACAACCTTGCTCAGGTTCCTATGGTCAGGAATATATTCTCTGCCTCTAGGGACACTGTTGCTGCCACCAGGGGGTTCTAACCCCTCTTTTCTAGAAGCTCTCTGGATCTCCAGGGCTTCCTATCCAGTGCCAACTGCTTGGTTCTGAGGGCCACTTTGGCTTCCTCATACTGGAGCAGTTTGCACCTTCTCTCAGAGGAGGTCTCTCTTAAGGAAAAGTATGAGCTCCTCTGCTGGACAAATTCTCTGCCAGAGTGATAAGAGTGGTCAGATTCCCTGGAAGGGGATCTGTGCCTCTCCTCCTCTCTGTCAGTTCTCTTAGGGAGAATTCCTCTGTCCTTTTCAGGCCCCTTGGAGCCTGGCCCTTCAATCACAGAGTCTTGGTCATTCTGATTTTCATCATCTGACCCAGATACTATGACTGACCCACCCACTGATTCAAACCCTTTAGCTCCTAGAGCCAATCTAAGGTCATCTGCTGTCAGCAGATCTATCAGGTGTAGTGTTGAGGGACTCTGTCCTAGTCTCAGGTGTCTGTCAAAACACATGGCTCTCAAGTCAGAGAAAGCCATGTCCTTATACTGAGGCTGAGTGGATCCACTGGGTCCACCCCTTAAGGACATTCTAGTGTTGTGCAGTGTTGTACTACCTACACTAGTTTGTGGCCTACTGATCCTAGCTTGAGCTGTGGAAAGGGTGTGCTATCCCTTGGCACACAGCTCTAAGTTCAGTAGAACTTATTGATACTAAGCTTGACTTTATATGTACCTTGAGTACCTATAATGGTTTTCAGTTAGTAATTCAAATAGAGATTTTCTGGTAAAACAATGGCAAGCTGGAATCCCACACGCTGCCCACCAATGTGAGAAGTTGGCCTGGTATATGCTGTTCACTAATTAAAGTGGACACCTTGCACCAGGGCACATCGACTCTTATGGTAGATAGGTTTAAGACAACCTTTTAAAGAAAGCTATCCTAGTGGTAGCTGTGGAGAGCAGCCTTCAGGCTAAGTCTCGGAGGAATGTAAAGCAGCTTGTTTTACCATATAATCTCTTGAATCACCAAATGAAAAGACACCACACAGGTATATATATCAAATATATATGTATTTATTTCTAAATAACTCTCTACTAATCTCTTTATGAGATTAGAAGACAAACATATGCACAAATCAACGTTTCACAATAAGTTAAGCACAAAATATGGCTGGGGCCCTAGGGGCGTACCAGACCATATACTAAGTAAGAGACTTAGGGACAACGACTTGCAGGGAGACAAGGCCTAGGGCCTTCAGAAGTGCTGGGGCCTCACAAAACCACCCAAGGCAGGTAAGTAAAGGACCCACGGGGGACGCGTGGAGTGTGGATACACAGGCGCGGATCGCCGTTGACTTCAATGGGGCAAGTCGCGTTGGAAATAAAGAGTTTTAGGATACTTCGGGAGAACCTACAAGCAAGTCACTTACAGGGTAAGTAGTTCTAGGGCCCACACCCACAGGAGCACCGTAGTGCTGGAGTTACCTCACCCAGGGAAGCCGGGTGCATAGGTGTCCTTTGGTGTCGGGTCGCGGCGTCGTTTTCAATGGCGAACAAAGAAGACTTGCTGCTTGCGGGAGCTGAAGAAGTGTCCGGTGGAATCCAAGCCTGGATTCTGAAGAAGGATGACCTGAAAGCAGAGGGGACAGTGTTCAAAGTCACTTGGCAGTGACCCGGGGCAAGGAAGATGGATGCCCACCGTCGTCGGTTGATTCAGGTCGGTTGCGGGTGCCTTGACTCTTCAGCCACGTGGTCCAGGAGGTGTCGACGACAACCAGGAGCTGGATTCGATGGGTCCCTCAACGTTTGCAGCTGACTGCGGTGTCGGCAACTCGATTGGAGCCAACAAGCCTTGGCAGCAGCAAGTCTTGGGGAAATGAAGAAAAGTCAATGGCGCAGACCAGCAAGGTCTGAGGGACTCACCCAGCGAGGGTAAGTCAGGGCAGGCCTGGAGCAACCAGGGGAGCCCTTTGGTTTCTTTAAGAAGTCTTCTGGGGACCCACAAGCCGGCGGGCAAGGGATCGCAAAGACACCTCGGGCGGAATCACTCAACAGGGGCCCACGGTCACTCGGGACGGTGTAGGCCTCTGATCTTCGGAGGGATTCCTGCTGGAGGTCGGGACCACACGTGGTCCAAAGCACAAGGTCGTAGAACGTTGTGAAGGGGTTGCACTCGACAATAGTGCACGGTACCCAGGGGTCGCTGTTCCTCGTTACTCGTGGGGTCCACTTGCCTCAGCTTCGCTGGGGACTCACGATGGCCTGGGAGAGGTCAGGAAATCCACTTCTTGGGCTGCAGGGACTTCGGACTCCGGCGGGAGCGGCGTAGTTTGCAACCGTCGTTGTCGTTTTTGGTGCCTGCCAAGCAGGGAGTCACTCCTTGACTCCAAGGGAGATTCTTCTGTCTTCCAAAGGTAGTGGAACGTCGAAGGGCCAGGATTCTTCTGTAGAGCGTCGTCCAGGGGTTATCTGCTTTGCAATGGCAAGGTTCCCCCTCTTATACTAAAAGAGGGGATGGACTAGCTCTATGACCCCACCTATGGGAGGGTCAAGGGAGGGGTGGCTACACCCACTTCCCTATGTCCAGTTTCGCGCCAGAGCAGGGGCAGGTAGCCCCTGAGCTGGTTTGAACTGGCATATGCACAGAGGAGCCTTCTGCTCCCCCAGTGCAGGACTTCAAAGCACTCTAAGAGTGCACCCACCCAGCCCCAATACACTAAACCCTGTCTGGGAGGTGGTTACACCTCCCTGTGACAGGATGCCTATTGTTGGGCTTCCTCCACTGCGAGTTTCGGTCATCAGCAGGAGGGCAGCCCAGTGTCTGTGACTGGTGGCATCCATTTTGTGATGCCAGGGCTCTTTAGGATTCTACCGCGTTTCCACAGCAGGTACATGTCTTACCCCTCTAGAAGGGTGGAATGCTACCCCCGCCGCCAAGATTGGCGGGGGTAGTATTCCAAGATGTTTGACACCAAACACGACATGTTTTGATGCAGCCATTCCAAAGTTAGCATTTACCGCGAGGATATAATGCACTTAATAGTATATGGTTTAACCGCATCCACAAACAGCACCAGAGAATAGACTCTGAGAGCTGCAGAGGGGCCCTGCTCAGGCAGAGGCACCCCCTCACATAGAAGCCAAGCACCCTGCCCTCAGGATTGATAGGGCCTGCCTTAGGGGTGACTGATAGGTTTATATGTGTGTGCAGGAGAGATATAGGAAACCTATATCTCAGTGAGGAGTGCTAGCACCACCTCACCCAGGCTGCAGTAGCAGGCCTGTGGTGTCAGATTTAGACTGCTTCCCAGGGGTGGCATAACACATGCTGCAGCCCCTGGTAGGCCTGTGAAGTACCTATGCCCTTGGCACCTAAGGTACCATATACTAGGGACTCATAAGGCACCACAGTATCCAATCACTAGTGCACCTAAAGTGCACTCCATGTCGTTTAGAGAGAGCAGATAGACTGGGGCCCTGAATAGCAGGGTCCCAGTCCAACTAAGTCATAAACCAGCAAAACACCAGGAAAAAAGTGGGGGCAACCATATAGTCAGATTCCACCTTCCTACAACGGTCAACTCCCTTTGGTATTTGCTCAATCTGGATAACAGTGAGTCTAAACTTGCCAAGCCTCTCTTTGCATTTAAGAGAAATAAAAATCTGAAAAATCATCTAGTGACAGGCAAGGTAACTCCTACCCCTGGCCTGTGCCAGAAATCCATCACAGGTCTTAATCCCATCTATGGCAACCACAGATGTGGTTCTTGCCAGGCCTGTGCCAATGCCATGACGGGTGACGTTATCAAGATCAGGGAACAATCCATATCACTTTGTGAAATGACGAACTGTAGGACATCCAATGTGGTGTACATCATTACGTGCCCGTGTGATTCCATCTACATCGGCGAGACGGGACGTGAAATAAGATATAGAATTGGCGAGCACAAATCAAACATACGCACCAAAAAGACATCAGCACCTTTGGTGGAACACTGGCTTAGTAATAAACATACTGAATTAGACCTTAGATGGTCTATTCTTGAGAGAATCAAGGTACCTACGGGAAAGGATCCTACGCAGACTAGGAAAAACGCGAAGTTTTCTGGATCTATTTTGGAATTCTGTAAAGAATGGCCTTAATGAGCACTGTCCTTGGGAGAACGCCATTACATAGCAACTCTCCATTTTTGACTTTCCAATCTGCCCATTCCTGTATTCTGCGGTTTCTTCATCTTTTTGTGAGTGTTGTCTCTCGGATTCTCACTTGAGTTTGAGTTATTATTCATGCTTTTACTTTTCCAATATTGTGTGACTCTTTCTGGCCTGGAGTTACTTTACATTCTCTTATGGTAATATTTGCTGTCTGGAGGACTTTGATCTTCCCTATTTATAGATGGCTGCCATGTTTTTGTTATCTATTTTTCCTATTTTTTTAGTCCTTTTTCCATGTTTATATGTTGCCTCTGGGTGGAAGGATGGACGACATGTTTGTATAACCCATGCTAAGTCATATCCACTTCTGACTCGGCCGGTGTAGAAATATGGTTGAGGCCTTGACTTTTACCCTCATTTTTGTAAGAGAGGACCATCTATCGAGTCTATGATTCGGGCTCGATTGAATAGCTGTGGATTGACGATCCCCTCCTTGGAAACTATATTCTTTTACTAGTGAGAAATGGCCGCGTTTCTTTTCCGGTGTCTATCTCCCATGAACATATGGGTCCCTTGTTTGTGTTTACATGCTGATTCTTGGCGGGCTTATTGCCGATATGTTCTCTACATCTAGCTGGCTTTCTTTCATCTTGAAAGCAGACGGCAGAAGGAAACGGGCGATATCATTACCCGTATTCGTGAGCGTGGGTTCTTTATCAAGGTAATGATCCCTGCTATGAGACATGGCATATTGAGACGCGCTTCGCTAAACAGGCCCGTTAATTGGGTGGATGCACTCTGGGTCTGATAGAATTGCTTGTTTAATTCACCCTGAGAGATTTTCCTTGTTAGAAACGATATTAAGGGTTGAACTATGATGTGTGTGATTACTCCTGCCTTTATTGAGCCACACGCCTTGGTGCGGTGGCCCTCTTTCAACTCATGATTATTGTGCCCAGGACTGCTCTAATTATTTCTCCTTGGTGTTTTTCCTTAAGACCCACGATTGTTCGGTGTTTCGCATAAGAGCCACTATCAAATTTGATCTGGCAGAAGCAGTACTAATGTGATTCTTTGCCAAATTGGCATTTGGACCTATCTTATTGGGTAAGTTGTTACTGTTTGTTTTATGTCATTAAGTTTTGATTCACAGTGCTGTACGGTCTATGTGCAACTTGGGTTTGTGTATTTGCTTTACAGAGATGAAGGTTGCTTTCTCTGATCATACATAGACCGATCTGGTTATCATTGTAGTCTGTCGTCTTTGGATTATGACTTGTCAAGAATACCTCAAATGGTATGTCTTTTCAATTATCGTTATAGCTATGGTATTGGGTCTTTACCTAAAGAACATTTGTTGTTCTATTGGAGTACTCTCACGTGGTCTTTATTATGTCTTTCCGGAACTATGATGAACAATTCCGGATTGGTGGTTGGTGTGTATTCTATTTGTGGTCCTTATTACCACTGTCACTTATCTATTTTATGGTTTATTCCTATCCTTGTAGCGCACTTGACTATTTTGGGTATGTCTGGTTGCTCATTTTATTTCTGGGTGATGCACATTTCCTTTCTTCGTTTTTCTGGCCTCTGTTGCTGGACTTTTATTCAAGTATCTTGATACATCATATCTTTCTAAGCCTCTCATGCATGCATTGAATATGATGTAATGTTTGTTTTAGAATATTGTAAATTGTATGTTTATATATATATATATATATCATTTTAGGTTTACTGAGTGCCCCACGTCATCCATGTCAGTGTTTACGATTTGCCCTGAGGAAGGTGTGGCCCGTGAATAGGGCTTCCACCGAAATGCGCGTCGGCGTTTGTCCTTTCAATACCTTAATCCATTCTTTACCTTCTATTGGGATTTATATACCAAAATACTCACTTATCCTGTGGGCTTTCTTTTTAATGTGGTGATGTTTTTCTGTTAATGTTGGATGATTTTTGAGTATGTCTGTTTGATGTTTTGAGCTCATATGAATGATATGAGTGGGTATGCATGAATGATGAGTGTTTGTGGGGCATTGTATTTATTGGGTTTTTTAGTATATTTCATTCATATGCATTAATTTTTTGCAATTTATTTTGTGATAAACTTTTGATATCTTTGTTAATAAAAAAGACAAAACGATTTATTGTTTCCATTGTTGTTGATTTTTATTGTAGTTTTTTCCTCGCATGCATGAGACTGCTTTGTTTACTTAATCATTATCATAGGACTCCCGTGTGGGCCTTTATTATTCTCTAAAGGGTGGGTAGCTTTCTGTCCTTGTACTGTTTAACTGATCCCCTATGCTACCCACCCTTATTCTCTATTAGGGGTCCCTCCTTTCTCCTGTTGTTACGTCACAGCCTGGTTGCTGTGGAGGTTTTGCTACCTTTGGAAAGTGCATATGGTAATTGTCCCTATCCCTTCTTTTTCTTTATTATTATTTTTTTCTTTATTTTTTCTGTTACTGTTTCCTTTATCACCTGGGTGTGTTAAGTCTTATCTCCCTCGTGAGAATATGGCGAGCATAAAAACATTCGGTTTTACGGACGAAGAATTTGCCAACATGATTGGGTCTACAGTTGAGAGTAGTAACCAGTTCAATCTATCCAAGGGTCTGGAACTAGAATGGAACAAACTATTAGACATTAAAAAAAAGTCCAAACGCACTGAATTTCATGCTAAATTCATGCTTGAGTATCTGAAGGCAGGCACTATTCCTATTGGACTGAGAGTCCGAAACATCCCCGGTCTCTTTGTTGACATACGCCAGTTTCTTGAGAAATGGGCACTTATTGCCAACCGTTGCTCTAGAGACTGGATCATGCTAATTATTGAGACTGCGAGGGAGGTCATAGCTATTCTCAAGAAGGAGATTGAAGACCTTGAGGAAAAATTAAAAAGGGAAAACTGGAAGAGATTAGCCAAGAGTTAGATTCCTTTTCTGAATATCTCACAAAAAGAAAAACAGAAAAACTCAGAAAGGATATACGACTCTTTTCCCTAGAGCGAGCTTATCCGTATTTATCCACCAACTTCTATATCCCTTCTGATAATCAGGGTGCCCATATTGAAACTCCACGATGGGGTAATAGGCGAATCACTACTTTTTCAGACACTACAGATTCGGACGGTGAGGGACCATCAAATTATGAGTCTGAATATAATTCCAATTATCAGCCCAGACAAGCACCTGGAGAGAGATCTAGTATGCCTAATCGTTTTTTAGGCCAAGGCAGAGGGAACTTTCGCCCCAAAACACGGAACCCCCAATCGAGGAATTACAATCGTGGTCAGAGTCAACCTCAGATGTATGTCCAGACCCGACAACAGCAATATTGGAGAACTTAAAAAATATCCCTGTATTTAACTTGTCTTCCTCCACCATTGAACCTGATGCTTTGGAATTACTATCTAGGGGTCTCTCCTTTGTTCCTGCTGTCAGTTTTAATAAATTTGAATTTATGAAAGATCTGTATTCATTTTTTAGAAAAATCAGACTCAGGAAATTCTTCTCCATGAGAATTCCTTTGGAGAATGATTTGAATTCTTCTGGCTTAAAACCTCCCTCTAACTTTACTCCGACCTTGGACGAGGTTGGCCCGGAAGTGGCCATCTTTGAGAAAGCAGTCCTTATGAAAATTGAACAAGTAATTAAATTTGTTCCCAGACCAAGTGATAATCTCTGTAGAACAGAGAATTCTGCTCTACTGTCTCTCAAAAACAACAGACAACTGACCATTAAGCCTTGTGACAAGGGGGGAGGAATTGTGATTTTTGACACCCCCACTTACATTGATAAGATGAATATCCTTTTGTCATCCACTCAACATTATAAACATATCTTGAGAAACCCTGAACTTGCTCTAAAGAAACGGATTGTTCATCTGGTGGAGGCAGCTGTGGAACAGGGGTTCATATGCACTAGTGAAGCTGAATATCTCACACCCACTTATACTAGGATGCCCATTATATATGGGGTACCTAAGACGCATAAAGACCTTACGTTTCCTCCCCTGAGACCTATTGTATCCACTATTGGGGCAGCCACTGAACCCCTTTCCAAATATGTGGATCAATTTCTCAAACCCCTAGTCCAAAAATTGGACTCTTTAATTAGAGACACTGGACATTTCATTTCCAAGATTGAAGGATTGCAGTATTCTTGTGATAGAGAACTCCTAGTCACCCTTGACTTGGAGTCCTTATACACCAATATACCACAAGATGGAGCTATGAAAGCTATACAGGAAATTCTGTTCAATGAACCTGATATCACCAATGCCCCTTTTATCCTGGAGTGTCTCCAAGTGGTCCTTGGTGAGAATTATTTCGAGTTTAACAACAACTTTTTTCATCAGATCCAAGGAGTCAGTATGGGAGCGTCCTGTGCCCCGAGTGTGGCGTGTCTATATATGGGCCAATTTGAACGAGTCCATATATATAATGAGATCGCCCCATTCCATGAAAATGTCCGAGCCTGGTCTAGATTCATCGACGACATTTTTTTTATCTGGGTTGGTGATTCCACCACTTTGGATGAATTCATCTTATGGATCAATGCTGCGGACGCGCATTTGAAATTCACGGCCCATTCCAGCAGATGTAAATTGGAATTCCTGGATGTCTGGGTTGAGCATAATGACAATAAACTATCTGTGTCCTTGTACACCAAACCCACTGCCAGAAATACCTTATTGCAGTATGGGAGCTACCATCCTCGTTTCCAAAAAGACAGCATCCCTTTAGTCAATTTCTCCGTCTTCGGAGAAATTGTACTAATATTAGGGACTTTCTTCAACAAGCAGATATCCTGAGAAACAAACTGGTCAGCCGTGGATACCCGTTCAAACTGGTCAAGGACTCCTTTAAGCGGGCCCGATATTTCAACCGGGAGGCCATGTTCCAGATTCAGGAAAGAAAGAAAATGGATAGAGTAGTCTGTGTTACTAAACATTCCAACATTAATCACAAAATTAGGAACACGGTCAACTCCCTTTGGTATCTGCTCAATCTGGATAACAGTGAGTCTAAACTTGCCAAGCCTCTCTTTGCATTTAAGAGAAATAAAAATCTGAAAAATCATCTAGTGACAGGCAAGGTAACTCCTACCCCTGGCCTGTGCCAGAAATCCATCACAGGTCTTAATCCCATCTATGGCAACCACAGATGTGGTTCTTGCCAGGCCTGTGCCAATGCCATGACGGGTGACGTTATCAAGATCAGGGAACAATCCATATCACTTTGTGAAATGACGAACTGTAGGACATCCAATGTGGTGTACATCATTACGTGCCCGTGTGATTCCATCTACATCGGCGAGACGGGACGTGAAATAAGATATAGAATTGGCGAGCACAAATCAAACATACGCACCAAAAAGACATCAGCACCTTTGGTGGAACACTGGCTTAGTAATAAACATACTGAATTAGACCTTAGATGGTCTATTCTTGAGAGAATCAAGGTACCTACGGGAAAGGATCCTACGCAGACTAGGAAAAAACGCGAAGTTTTCTGGGTCTATTTTTGGAATTCTGTAAAGAATGGCCTTAATGAGCACTGTCCTTGGGAGAACGCCATTACATAGCAACTCTCCATTTTTGACTTTCCAATCTGCCCATTCCTGTATTCTGCGGTTTCTTCATCTTTTTTGTGAGTGTTGTCTCTCGGATTCTCACTTGAGTTTGAGTTATTATTCATGCTTTTACTTTTCCAATATTGTGTGACTCTTTCTGGCCTGGAGTTGCGTTACATTCTCCTATGGTAATATTTGCTGTCTGGAGGACTTTGATCTTCCCTATTTATAGATGGCTGCCATGTTTTTGTTATCTATTTTTCCTATTTTTTTAGTCTTTTTTCCATGTTTATATGTTGCCTCTGGGTGGAAGGATGGGCGACATGTTTGTATAACCCATGCTAAGTCATATCCACTTCTGACTCGGCCGGTGTAGAAATATGGTTGAGGCCTTGACTTTTTACCCTCATTTTTGTAAGAGAGGACCATCTATCGAGTCTATGATTCGGGCTCGATTGAATAGCTGTGGATTGACGATCCCCTCCTTGGAAACTATATTCTTTTACTAGTGAGAAATGGCCGCGTTTCTTTTCCGGTGTCTATCTCCCATGAACATATGGGTCCCTTGTTTGTGTTTACATGCTGATTCTTGGCGGGCTTATTGCCGATATGTTCTCTACATCTAGCTGGCTTTCTTTCATCTTGAAAGCAGACGGCAGAAGGAAACGGGCGATATCATTACCCGTATTCGTGAGCGTGGGTTCTTTATCAAGGTAATGATCCCTGCTATGAGACACGGCATATTGAGACGCGCTTCGCTAAACAGGCCCGTTAATTGGGTGGATGCACTCTGGGTCTGATAGAATTGCTTGTTTAATTCACCCTGAGAGATTTTCCTTGTTAGAAACGATATTAAGGGTTGAACTATGATGTGTGTGATTACTCCTGCCTTTATTGAGCCACACGCCTTGGTGCGGTGGCCCTCTTTCAACTCATGATTATTGTGCCCAGGACTGCTCTAATTATTTCTCCTTGGTGTTTTTCCTTAAGACCCACGATTGTTCGGTGTGTCGCATAAGAGCCACTATCAAATTCGATCTGGCAGAAGCAGTACTAATGTGATTCTTTGCCAAATTGGCATTTGGACCTATCTTATTGGGTAGGTTGTTACTGTTTGTTTTATGTCATTAAGTTTTGATTCACAGTGCTGTACGGTCTATGTGCAACTTGGGTTTGTGTATTTGCTTTACAGAGATGAAGGTTGCTTTCTCTGATCATACATAGACCGATCTGGTTATCATTGTAGTCTGTCGTCTTTGGATTATGACTTGTCAAGAATACCTCAAATGGTATGTCTATTCAATTATCGTTATCGCTATGGTATTGGGTCTTTACCTAAAGAACATTTGTTGTTCTATTGGAGTACTCTCACGTGGTCTTTATTATGTCTTTCCGGAACTATGATGAACAATTCCGGATTGGTGGTTGGTGTGTATTCTATTTGTGGTCCTTATTACCACTGTCACTTATCTATTTTATGGTTTATTCCTATCCTTGTAGCGCACTTGACTATTTTGGGTATGTCTGGTTGCTCATTTTATTTCTGGGTGATGCACATTTTCTTTCTTCGTTTTTCTGGCCTCTGTTGCTGGACTTTTATTCAAGTATCTTGATACATCATATCTTTCTAAGCCTCTCATGCATGCATTGAATATGATGTAATGTTTGTTTTAGAATATTGTAAATTGTATGTTTATATATATATATATATCATTTTAGGTTTACTGAGTGCCCCACGTCATCCATGTCAGTGTTTACGATTTGCCCTGAGGAAGGTGTGGCCCGTGAATAGGGCTTCCACCGAAACGCGCGTCGGCGTTTGTCCTTTCAATACCTTGATCCATTCTTTACCTTCTATTCGGATTTATATACCAAAATACTCACTTATCCTGTGGGCTTTCTTTTAATGTGGTGATGTTTTTCTGTTAATGTTGGATGATTTTTGAGTATGTCTGTTTGATGTTTTGAGCTCATATGAATGATATGAGTGGGTATGCATGAATGATGAGTGTTTGTGGGGCATTGTATTTATTGGGTTTTTAGTATATTTCATTCATATGCATTAATTTTTTGCAATTTATTTTGTGATAAACTTTTGATATCTTTGTTAATAAAAAGACAAAACGATTTATTGTTTCCATTGTTGTTGATTTTTATTGTAGTTTTTTCCTCGCATGCATGAGACTGCTTTGTTTACTTAATCATTATCATAGGACTCCCGTGTGGGCCTTTATTATTCTCTAAAGGGTGGGTACCTTTCTGTCCTTGTACCGTTCTAGAGTCTCTACCCACGGGAGCACCGGAGTACTCTTGTTACCTCACCCAGGGAAGCCGGGTGCATAGGTGCCTTTCGGGGTCGGGTTTCGTCGTCGATTTGAATGGCGATCTGCTGCAAAGTGCTGCTTGGCGACCAAGTGAAAAGTGTCCGGGTGGATCCAAGAGTGGATCGGAGATCTGAAGAACCTGAAAGCAGAGGGGACAGAGTCTGGGTCACTAGCCAGTGACCAGGAATGCGATGAGCAGATGCCCACCGATGTCGAGTGCTTCAGGAAGGTTGACGGTCGTCTTGACTCTTCAGCCACGAGGTCCAGGAGGTGTTGTCGGTGACCAGGAGCAGGATTCGGGCTGGTACACGATGTCTGTCGAGTGCTGAGGTGTCGGCGACCGGATTGGACCCAACAAGCCTTGGCAACGGCAAGTCTTGATGAAGATGAAGATTGACGATTGTGCAGACCAGCAAGGTCTGAGGAACTCACCCAGCAAAGGTAAGTGAGGGCAAGCCTGACGCAACCAGGGAGCCCAAGTAGAAAAACATTGGCCTTTGTGAAGGGCTACTAGCCAATGGGCTAGCGACCGCGAAGGAGCCTTGAGATGGTGCACGTGGAGCTGGCTCACAGGACACTCGTGGAGTGGAGGCCAGTGATCTTCGGTGCAGTTGGTGCTGGAGGCTGGGGCTACTTGGAGCCCAAAGCACGACTTCATGGGAGACCCAGAAGAGGATGCACTTGCAAATGCGTGCGGTGTCCAGGGGTCACGGTTCCACGTTACCCACGACAGCTACGGGCCTCAGCTTTGCTGGGGACTCAGGGCAGCCTCGGGGAAGTCTGGAAATCTACCTCTGGTGATGCAAAGACTTCGGCGTCCGACGGGAGCTTCAGTGATGCAGACCGGACAATTGCTTCTTTGGTGCCTGCCAAGCAGGGGAGTCACTCCTTGACCCCAAGGGAGATTCTTCTGTCCTCTAATCTTTAAGTAGAGCGTCGAAGGTCCAGGATTCTGTGTCAGAGTTTCGTCCAGGGATAATCTAAAGTCCTAAGGACTGGGGTCCCATACTTATACTAAGTTTAGGGGTTGGACTTACTCTGTGGTCCCACCTATGGGTGGGTCAGGGCAGAGGGGTGGCTACACCCCTTTCCCTTTGTCCACTTCGCGCCAAAGCAGGGGCTGGAAGCCCCTGATCCGGTTTGAACTTGGGTATGCACAGGGACACCAAATGTGCCCCCAGTGCAGGACTTCAAAGCACCCGAGAGTGCTCCCGCCCAGCCCCAATACACACTATCCTGTCTGGGAGGTGGTCACACCTCCCTGGGACAGGAAACCTATTGTCCAGGCCTCCCCTGCCGGAGTTTCGGTCAGCAGCAGGAGGCCAGACTCGTGTCTGTGGCAGCGGCATCCATTTTGTGATGCCAGGGCTTGGAAAGTCAGTACCGGGCATACCGGTGTGTACATGTCTTTCCCTCTAGAAGGGTGGAATGCTACCCCCGCCGCCAGAACTGGCGGGGGGGTAGTATTCCAAGATGTTTGACACCAAAACATGACATGTTTCCGTGCAGCCATCCCAAAGTTAGCATTTAACGCGAGGTTCTAATGCGCTTAAGAGTATATGGTTAGGCTGCACTACAAACAGCATCAGAGAAGGGTCTCCGAACGCTGCAGAGGGGCCCTGCTCATGCAGGGGCACCCTCTCACATAGGAACCACGCACTCTGCCTTCAGGATTGATAAGGCCTGCCATAGGAGTGACTTATAGGTTTATATGTGTGTATGTATATAGTGATATAGGTAGCCTATATCACAGTAAGGGGTGCATGCACCACCTTACCCAGGCTGCAGTAGCAGACCTGTGGTGTCAGTTTGGATGGCCTTCCAGGGGTGGCACAATACATGCTGCAGCCCCTGGTAGGCCTCTGAGGTACCTATGCCCTGGGTACATAGTATACCATATACTAGGGACTTATAAGGGCACTCCAGATTCCAATCAGTGATGTGCCTAAGGCACATGGAAACCATTTTAGAGAGGAAGCAGCTAGGCTGGGGTTCTGATTAGCAGGGTCCCAGCCAGACTAAGGTCGAAAAACAGTGAAGCATCAGCAAAAAGTGGGGGTACCCATGTGAAGCAGATCCTACTCTCCTACAACGAGTGCTGAAAGAGACAACAGGGGTGCACAAAGAAGCAAATGAGGTGCAGAAAGAGGCAACAGACGTGCAGAAAGAGGGAAGAGAGGTGCAGAAAATGGCAAGAAAAGTGCAGAAAAGGGCAAAAGAGATACATAAAAAGACAACAGGGGTGCAGAAAGAAGCAAGACAGGTGCAGAAAGAAGCATGGAAAGTGCAGAATGAAGAAACGGGTGCAGAAAGAGGCAAGAGAAGTGCAGAAACAGGCAAGGGAAGTGCACAAAGAGGCAAGAGAATTGCTGAAAGAAGCAACAGAGGTGTAGAAAGAAGCAAGAAAAGTGCAGAAAGAGGCAAGTGAGATGCAAAAACAGGCAGCAAAGGTACAGAAAGAGGGAAGACGAGTGCTGAAAGAGACACAGGGGTGCAGAAAGAAGCAAAAGAGGTACATAAAGAGACAACAGGGGTGCAGAAAGAAGCAAGACAGGTGCAGAAAGAAGCATAGAAAGTGCAGAATGAAGCAACAGGGGTGCAGAAAGAGGCAAGAGAAGTGCAGAAACAGGCAAGGGAAGTGCAGAAAGAGGCAAGAGAATTGCTGAAAGAAGCAACAGAGGTGTAGAAAGAAGCAAGAAAAGTGCAGAAAGAGGCAAGTGAGGAGCAAAAACAGGCAGGAAAGGTACAGAAAGAGGGAAGACGAGTGCAGAAAGAGACAACAGGGGTACAGAAAGAAGCATATGAGGTGCAGAAAGAGGCAACAGACGTGCAGAAAGAGGGAAAAGAGGTGCAGAAAAAGGGAAGAAAAGTGCAGAAAGAGGCAAAAGAGGTATATAAAGAGACAACATGGGTGCAGAAAGAAGCAAGACAGGTGCAGAAAGAAGCATGGAAAGTGCAGAATGAAGCAACAGGGGTGCAGAAAGAGGCAAGAGAAGTGTAGAAAGGAGCAAGTGAGTTGCAGAAAGCGTCCAACAGAGGTGCAAAAAGAGGCAAGAGAGGTGCAGAAGCAGGCAAGAGAAGTGCACAAAGAGGCAAGAGAATTGCTGAGAGAAGCAACAGAGGTGTAGAAAGAAGCAAGAAAAGTGCAGAAAGAGGCAAGTGAGATGCAAAAACAGGCAGCAAAGGTACAGAAAGAGGGAAGACGAGTGCTGAAAGATACAACAGGGGTGCAGAAAGAAGCAAAGAGGTACATAAAGAGACAACAGGGGTGCAGAAAGAAGCAAGACAGGTGCAGAAAGAAGCATAGAAAGTGCAGAATGAAGCAACAGGGGTGCAGAAAGAGGCAAGAGAAGTGCAGAAACAGGCAAGGGAAGTGCAGAAAGAGGCAAGAGAAATGCTGAAAGAAGCAACAGAGGTGTAGAAAGAAGCAAGAAAAGTGCAGAAAGAGGCAAGTGAGATGCAAAAACAGGCAGCAAAGGTACAGAAAGAGGGAAGACGAGTGCAGAAAGAGACAACAGGGGTGCAGAAAGAAGCACATGAGGTGCAGAAAGAGGCAACAGACGTGCAGAAAGAGGGAAGAGAGGTGTAGAAAAGGGGGAGAAAAGTGCAGAAAGAGGCAAAAGAGGTACATAAAGAGACAACAGGGGTGCAGAAAGAAGCAAGACAGGTGCAGAAAGAAGCATGGAAAGTGCAGAATGAAGCAACAGGGGTGCAGAAAGAGGCAGAAGAAGTGTAGAAAGGAGCAAGTGAGGTGCAGAAAGCATCCAACAGAGGTGCAAAAAGAGGCAAGAGAGGTGCAGAAACAGGCAAGAGAAGTGCACAAAGAGGCAAGAGAATTGCTGAAAGAAGCAATAGAGGTGTAGAAAGAAGCAAGAAAAGTGCAGAAAGAGGCAAGTGAGATGCAAAAACAGGCAGCAAAGGTACAGAAAGAGGGAAGACGAGTGCTGAAAGAGACAACAGGGGTACACAAAGAAGCAAATGAGGTGCAGAAAGAGGCAACAGACGTGCAGAAAGAGGGAAGAGAGGTGCAGAAAAAGGCAAGAAAAGTGCAGAAAGAGGCAAAAGAGGTACATAAAGAGACAACAGGGGTGCAGAAAGAAGCATATGAGGTGCAGAAAGAGGCAACAGACGTGCAGAAAGAGGGAAGAGAGGTGCAGAAAAAGGCAAGAAAAGTGCAGAAAGAGGCAAAAGAGGTACATAAAGAGACAACAGGGGTGCAGAAAGAAGCAAGACAGGTGCAGAAAGAAGCATGGAAAGTGTAGAATGAAGGAACAGGGGTGCAGAAAGAGGCAAGAGAAGTGTAGAAAGGAGCAAGTGAGGTGCAGAAAGCGTTCAACAGAGGTGCAAAAAGAGGCAAGAGAGGTGCAGAAACAGGCAAGAGAAGTGCACAAAGAGGCAAGAGAATTGCTGAAAGAAGCAACAGAGGTGTAGAAAGAAGCAAGAAAAGTGCAGAAAGAGGCAAGTGAGATGCAAAAACAGGCAGCAAAGGTACAGAAAGAGGGAAGACGAGTGCTGAAAGAGACAACAGTGGTGCACAAAGAAGCAAATGAGGTGGAGAAAGAGGCAACAGACGTGCAGAAAGAGGGAAGAGAGGTGCAGAATATGGCAAGAAAAGTGCAGAAAGGGGCAAAAGTGGTACATAAAGAGACAACAAGGGTGCAGAAAGAAGCAAGACAGTTGCAGAAAGAAGCATGGAAAGTGCAGAATGAAGAAACAGGGGTGCAGAAAGAGGCAAGAGAAGTGCAGAAACAGGCAAGGGAAGTGCACAAAGAGGCAAGAGAATTGCTGAAAGAAGCAACAGAGGTGTAGAAAGAAGAAAGAAAAGTGCAGAAATAGGCAAGTGAGATGCAAAAACAGGCAGCAAAGGTACAGAAAGAGGGAAGACGAGTGCTGAAAGAGACAACAGGGGTGCAGAAAGAAGCAAAAGAGGTACATAAAGAGACAACAGGGGTGCAGAAAGAAGCAAGACAGGTGCAGAAAGAAGCATGGAAAGTGCAGAATGAAGCAACAGGGGTGCAGAAAGAGGCAAGAGAAGTGCAAAAACAGGCAAGGGAAGTGCAGAAAGAGGCAAGAGAATTGCTGAAAGAAGCAACAGAGGTGTAGAAAGAAGCAAGAAAAGTGCAGAAAGAGGCAAGTGAGGAGCAAAAACAGGCAGGAAAGGTACAGAAAGAGGGAAGACGAGTGCAGAAAGAGACAACAGGGGTACAGAAAGAAGCATATGAGGTGCAGAAAGAGGCAACAGACGTGCAGAAAGAGGGAAGAGAGGTGCAGAAAAAGGGAAGAAAAGTGCAGAAAGAGGCAAAAGAGGTATATAAAGAGACAACAGGGGTGCAGAAAGAAGCAAGACAGTTGCAGAAAGAAGCATGGAAAGTGCAGAATTAAGCAACAGGGGTGCAGAAAGAGGCAAGAGAAGTGCAGAAACAGGCAAGGAAAGTGCACAAAGAGGCAAGAGAATTGCTGAAAGAAGCATCAGAGGTGTAGAAAGAAGCAAGAAAAGTGCAGAAAGAGGCAAGTGAGATGCAAAAACAGGCAGCAAAGGTACAGAAAGAGGGAAGACGAGTGCTGAAAGAGACAACAGGGGTGCAGAAAGAAGCAAAGAGGTACATAAAGAGACAACAGGGGTGCAGAAAGAAGCAAGACAGGTGCAGAAAGAAGCATGGAAAGTGCAGAATGAAGCAACAGGGGTGCAGAAAGAGGCAAGAGAAGTGCAGAAACAGGCAAGGGAAGTGCACAAAGAGGCAAGAGAATTGCTGAAAGAAGCAACAGAGGTGTAGAAAGAAGCAAGAAAAGTGCAGAAAGAGGCAAGTGAGATGCAAAAACAGGCAGCAAAGGTACAGAAAGAGGGAAGACGAGTGCTGAAAGAGACAACAGGGGTGCAGAAAGAAGCACATGAGGTGCAGAAAGAGGCAACAGACGTGCAGAAAGAGGGAAGAGGTGTAGAAAAAGGGAAGAAAAGTGCAGAAAGAGGCAAAAGAGGTATATAAAGAGACAACAGGGGTGCAGAAAGAAGCAAGACAGGAGGAGAAAGAAGCATGGAAAGTGCAGAATGAAGCAACAGGGGTGCAGAAAGAGGCTTGAGAAGTGCAGAAACAGGCAAGGGAAATGCACAAAGAGGCAAGAGTATTGCTGAAAGAAGCAACAGAGGTGTAGAAAGAAGCAAGAAAAGTGCAGAAAGAGGCAAGTGAGATGCAAAAACAGGCAGCAAAGGTACAGAAAGAGGGGAGACGAGTGCTGAAAGAGACAACAGGGGTGCAGAAAGAAGCAAAAGAGGTACATAAAGAGACAACAGGGGTGCAGAAAGAAGCAAGACAGGTGCAGAAAGAAGCATGGAAAGTGCAGAATGAAGCAACAGGAGTGCAGAAAGAGGCAAGAGAAGTGCAGAAACAGGCAAGGGAAGTGCAGAAAGAGGCAAGAGAATTGCTGAAAGAAGCAACAGAGGTGTAGAAAGAAGCAAGAAAAGTGCAGAAAGAGGCAAGTGAGATGCAAAAACAGGCAGCAAATGTACAGAAAGAGGGAAGACGAGTGCTGAAAGAGACAACAGGGGTGCAGAAAGAAGCACATGAGGTGCAGAAAGAGGCAACAGACATGCAGAAAGAGGGAAGAGAGGTGCAGAAAAAGGGAAGAAAAGTGCAGAAAGAGGCAAAAGAGGTACATAAAGAAACAACAGGGGTGCAGAAAGAAGCAAGACAGGTGCAGAAATAAGCATGGAAAGTGCAGAAAGAGGCAAGTGAGATGCAAAAACAGGCAGCAAAGGTACAGAAAGAGGGAAGACGAGTGCTGAAAGAGACAACAGGGGTGCAGAAAGAAGCAAAAGAGGTACATAAAGAGACAACAGGTGTGAGAAGTTGGCCTGGTATATGCTGTTCACTAGTTAAAGTGGACACCTTGCACCAGTACAATTCGACTCTTATGGTAGGTAGGTTTAAGACAACCTTTACAGAAAGCTATCCTAGTGGTAGCTGTGGAGAGCAGCCTTCAGGCTACGTCTTGGAGTAATGTAAAGCAGCTTGTTTTACCACACAATCTCTTGAATCACCAAATGAAAAGACACCACACAGGTATATATATCAAATATATATGTATTTATTACTAAACAACTCTCTACTAATCTCTTGTGAGATTAGAAGTCAGAAACATATGCACAAATCAACGTTTCACAACAAATTGAGCACAAATATGGCTGGGGCCCTATGGGGCGTACCAGACCATATACTAAAAAAGAGACTTAAGAACAACGACTTGCAAAGGGACAAGGCCCAGGGCCTTCAGAAGTGCTGGGGCCTCACGAAACCACCCAAGGCAGGTAAGTAAAGGACCCACGGGGGACGCGTGCAGTGAGTGAACACAGGCGCGGATCGCCGTAGACTTCAATGGGGCAAGTCGCTGTTGGAAATTAAGAGTTTAAGGGCACTTTGGGAGTAGCTACAAGCAAGTCACTTACAGGGTAAGTAGTTCTAGGGCCAACACCCACAGGAGCACCGTAGTGCTGGAGTTACCTCACCCAGGGAAGCCGGGTGCATAGGTGTCCTTTGGTGTCGGGTCGCGGCGTTGTTTTCAATGGGAGCCAGTGAAGACTTGCTGCTTGTGTAGCCAGAAGAAGTGTCCGGTGGAATCCAAGCCTGGATTCGGAAGAAGGAAGACCTGAAAGCAGAGGGGACAGTGTTCAAAGTCACTTGGCAGTGACCCGGGACAAGGAAGATGAATGCCCACCGTCGTCGACAGATTCGGGTCGTTCACGGGTGTCTTGACTCTTCGACCACGAGGTCCAGGAGGTGTCGAGGACAAGCAGGAGCTGGATTCAGCGTGTCCCACAAAGTCTACAGCTGACTGCGGTATCGGCAACCCAATTGGAGCCAACAAGCCTTGGTAGCAGCAAGTCTCGTGGAAAGAACAAAAAGTCAATGGTGCAGACCAGCAAGGTCTGGGGGACTCACCCAGCAAGGGTAAGTCAGGGCAGGCCTGGAGCAACCAGGGGAGCCCTTTGGATTTGTAGAAAAGTCTTCAGGGGATCCACAAGCCAGCTGGCAAGGGATTGCAAAGACGCCTCGGCAGGATTCCTTCAACAGGGGCCCACGGTAACTTGGGATGGGGTAGGCCACTGATCTTTAGAGGAGTCTCTGCTAGAGGATAGGACCACACGTGGTCCAAAGCACAGATTCGTACAATGTCGTGAAAGGGTTGACATCGAAAATAGTGCACGGTACCCAGGGACTGCGGTTCCTCATCACTCGTGGGGTCCACTTGCCTCAGCTTCACTGGGGACTCACAATGGCCTTGGAGAAGTCAGGAAATCCTCTTCCTGGGCTGCAGGGACTTCAGGCTCTAGCGGGAGTGGCGTAGTTTGCGAACGTCGTTGCAGTTTTTGGTGCCTGCCAAGCAAGGGAGTCACTCCTTGACTCCAAGGGAGATTTTCTTCAGTCTTCCAGAGGTAGTGGAACGTCGAAGGTCCGGGATTCTTCTTTAGAGTGTCGTCCAGGGGTATCTAGTTTGCAAGGACAAAGGTTCCCTATCTTGTACTAAAAGGAAGGGAGGGACTAGCTCTATGACCCCACCTATGGGAGGGTCAGGGGAGTAGGTGGCTACACCCACTTCCCTTTGTCCAGTTTTGCGCCAGAGCAGGGGCAGGTAGCCCCTGAGCCGGTTTGAACTGGTGTATGCACAGAGGAGCCTTCTGCTCCCCCAGTGCAGGACTTCAAAGCACTCTAGGAGTGCACCCACCCAGCCCCAATACACTAAACCCTGTCTGGGAGGTGGTCACACCTCTCTGTGACAGGATACCTATTGTTGGGCCTCCTCCACTGCGAGTTTCGGTCATCAGCAGGAGGGCAGCCGAGTGTCTGTGACTGGTGGCATCCATTTTGTGATGCCAGGGCTCTTCAGGATTCTACCGCGTTTCCACAGTAGGTACATGTCTATCCCTCTAGAAGGGTGGGATCATACTCCCACACCAGGTACTGGTGTGGGGGTATGATTCCAAGGTGTTTGACACCAAACACGACATGTTTTGATGCAGCCATTCCAAAGTTAGCATTACCCGCGAGGTTATAATGCACTTAAGAGTATATGGTTTGACCGCATTCACAAACAGCCCCAGAGAATGGACTCTGAGAGCTGCAGAGGGGCCCTGCTCAGGCAGAGGCACCCTCTCACATAGAAACTAAGCACCCTGCCCCCAGGATTGATAGGGCCTGCCTTAGGGGTGACTGATAGGTTTAAATGTGTGTGCAGGGGAGATATAGGGAACCTATATCTCAGTGAGGGGTGCTAGCACCTCCTCACCCAGGCTGCAGTAGCAGGCCTGTGGTGTCAGATTTAGTCTGCTTCCCAGGGGTGGCATAATACATGCTTCAGCCCCTGGTAGGCCTGTGAAGTACCTATGCCCTTGGTACCTAAGGTTCCATATACTAGGGACTCATAAGGTACCACAGTATCCAATCACTAGTGCACCTAGAGTGCACTCCAAGTCGTTTAGAGAGAACAGAGAGGCTGGGGCCCTGATTGGCAGGGTCCCAGCCAGACTATAGCCAGAAACCAGTGTAAACATCAGAAAAAAAGTCGGGGCAACATAAGAGGCAGATCCTACTCTCCTACACTACCCCCCAAACGCAGGGACACTAAACTAACCTTGACCAGTTGAGTCTTCGTGCTCTAAGTGGAAATACCTTGAGAGTCCATCTGCATTGGCATGTTGGGTCCCAGGCCTATGTTCCACTGTATAGTCCATCCCCTGTAGGGAAATGGACCACCTTAAAAGTTTTGGGTTTTCACCTTTCATCTGTTTAAGCCATAGGAGGGGCTTGTGGTCAGTCTGAACTATGAAGTGAGTGCCAAACAAGTATGGCCTCAGCTTCTTCAGGGCCCACACCACAGCAAAGGCCTCCCTCTCTATAGCTGACCAACGTTTCTCTCTAGGGGTCAGCCTCCTGCTAATAAAAGCTACTGGCTGGTCTTGACCTTCATCATTCAGTTGAGACAGTACAGCTCCCACACCCAGCTCAGAAGCATCTGTTTGGACAATGAACTTTTTGGTGTAGTCTGGACTCTGTAAGATGGGGGCAGTGCACATGGCCTGCTTTAGGTCTTCAAATGCCTTCTGACAGCTAGCTGTCCACTGAACCTTTTTTGGCATTTTCTTTGAGGTCAGATCATTCAAGGGGGTCACTATAGATCCATATCCTTTCACAAACCTCCTATAGTACCCAGTCAGGCCTAAGAAAGCTCTCACCTGTGTCTGGGTGGTTGGAGCAACCCATTCCATTATGGTTTGGATTTTGCTCTGTAAAGGCTGAACCTGGCCTCCACCCACAAGGTGGCCCAGGTACACAACCTGACTCTGCCCTATCTGGCACTTAGTGGCCTTGATAGTGAGGCCTGCTTTCTGCAGAGCCTCCAAAACATTTCTGAGGTGGACCAGGTGATCCTGCCAGGAGGAACTAAAGACAGCAATATCATCTAGATAAGCTGAGCAATAAGTTTCCATCCCTGCCAGAACTTTGTTCACCAACCTCTGAAAAGTGGCAGGTGCATTTTTCAATCCAAAGGGCATCACCACAAAGTGATAGTGCCCACTAGGGGTCGAAAATGCTGTTTTGGCTTTTGCATCATCAGCTAACCTGATCTGCCAGTAGCCAGCTGTTAGGTCAAATGTACTCAGATACTTGGCTGAGGCCAAAGTATCAATCAGCTCATCTGCCCTTGGTATGGGATAGGCATCAGTCCTGGTGACTGCATTGAGGCCTCTGTAGTCTACACAAAACCTCATTTCTTTCTTACCACCCTGGGTATGAGGCTTGGGTACTAGGACTACTGGGCTAGCCCAAGGGCTATCTGAAGGCTCAATCACACCTAACTCCAACATTTTCTGGACTTCAGTCCTGATCCAGTCCCTGACATAGTCAGGTTGCCTGTAGATTTTACTCTTGACAGGCAGACTGTCCCCAGTGTCCACCTCATGGGTGCACCAGGTGTGAGAAGTTGGCCTGGTATATGCTGTCCACTAATTATAGTGGGCACCTTGCACCAGTCCAAACAACCCCTTATTGGAGATAGGTTAAAGACAACCTTTATTGAAAGCTATCCTAGTGGTAGCTATGGAGAGCAGCCTTCAGGTTAAGTCTTGAAGGAATGTAAAGCAGCTTGTTTTACCAGTCTATAATCTCTTGAGTGACCAAATGAAAGAGGACCACACCAGGTATATATTCAAAATATATGTCTTTATTGCTAAACACACCCCTCTAGTCTCTTTGTGAGGCTAGAGTTCGAAGTACATAAGTTATAAGTTAGTTATCAACAGTAATAGAACAAATACACGTTTGAGCCCTAGGGGCGTACCAAACCATATACCAATAAAGTGGTATAAGAACCACGACTGAGCTAGACACAAGGCATAGAGCCTGTAGAAGTGCTTGGCCCTCAAGGAACAATCCAAGGTAGTGACACAAGGGACCCACGGGGGACGCGTGCAGTGTGAGAACACAGCCGCGAGCCACCGTTGACTTCTATGGGGAATGTCGCGGTTGGAGTTTTAAAGAAAAGGGACACTTAGAGGAGGACTTGGAGCCAACCCCTGTAGAACTAGGTTGTTCTAGAGTCTATACCCACGGGAGCACCGGAGTACTCGAGTTACCTCATCCAGGGAAGCCGGGTGCATAGGTGTCTTTCGGGGTCGGGTTTCGTCGTCGTTTTCAATGGCGATCTGCTGCAAAGTGCTGCTGGCGGCCAAGTCGAAAGTGTTCGGGTGGATCCAAAGGTGGATCGAAGATCTGAAGAACCTGAAAGCAGAGGGGACAGAGTCTGGGTCACTAGCCAGTGACCAGGAAGGCGATGAGCGGATGCCCACCGATGTCGGGTGCTTCAGGTAGGTTGACGGTCATCTTGACTCTTCAGCCACGAGGTCCAGGAGGCAACGACGACGACCAGGAGCTGGATTCGAGCTGTCCCACAACGTCTGTCGATTGCAGGGGTGTCGGCGACCGGATTGGACCCAACAAGCCTTGGCAACGGCAAGTCTCGTGGAAATAGAAGAAGGACGGTGGTGCAGACCAGCAAGGTCTGAGGGACTCACCCAGCGAGGGTAAGTCAGGGCACGTCTGGAGCAACCAGGAAAGCCCAAGCAGAAGAAGAGTTGCCTTCGGGAGGTCCCACTAGCCAACGGACTAGCAACCGCAAAGGAGCCTCGAGTGGACGCACTTGGAGCTGGCTCACAGGACACTCGTGGAGTGGAGGCCAGTGATCTTCGGTGCAGTCGGTGCTGGAGGAGGGGCTACTCGGAGCCCAAAGCACAACTTTGTGGGAGACCAGAAAGAGGATGCACTTGCAAATGTGCTTGGTGTCCAGGGGTCACGGTTCCACGTTACCCACGACAGCTACGGGCCTCAGCTTTGCTGGGGACTCAGGGCAGCCTCGGGGAAGTCTGGAAATCCACCTCTGATGATGCTAAGACTTCGGCATCTGGCGGGAGCTTCAGCGATGCAGACCGGACAATTGCTTCTTAGGTGCCTGCCAAGCAGGGGAGTCACTCCTTGACCCCAAGGGAGATTCTTCAGTCGTCTAATCTTGAAGTAGAGCGTCAAAGGTCCAGGATTCTGTATCACAGTTTCGTCCAGGTAAATCTAAAGTCCTAAGGACTGGGGTCCCATACTTATACCAAGTTAGGGGTTGGACATACTTTGGGGACCCACCTATGGGAGGGTCAGGGCAGAGGGGTGGTTACACCCCTTTCCCTTTGTCCAGTTTCGCGCCAGAGCAGGGGCTGGAAGCCCCTGAGCCGGTTTGAACTGGGGTATGCACAGGGACACCAAATGTGCCCCCAGTGCAGGACTTCAAAGCACCAGAGAGTGCTCCCGCCCAGCCCCAATACACATCATCCTGTCTGGGCACCTCCCTGAGACAGGAAACCCATTGTCCAGGCCTCCCCTGCCGGAGTTTCAGTCAGCAGCAGGAGGCCAGACCCGTGTCTGTGGCAGCGGCATCCATTTTGTGATGCCAGGGCTCTGGAAAGAAGTTACCGGGTATGCCGGTGGGTACATGTCTCTCCCTCTGGAAGGGTGGAATGCTACCCCCGCCGCCAGAACTGGCAGGGGGTAGTATTCCAAGATGTTTGACACCAAACACGACATGTTTTGGTGCAGCCAGTCCAAAGTTAGCATTGTACCGCGAGGATATAATGCACTTGAGAGTATATGGTCACGCTGTACCACAAACAGCATCAGAGGAGGGACTCCGAACGCTGTAGAGGGGCTCTGCTCATGTAGGGGCACCCTCTCACATAAAAACCAAGCACTCTGCCTTCAGGATTGGTAAGGCCTGCCATAGGAGTGACTTATAGGTTTATATGTGTGCATATGCAGTGATATAGGTAACCTATATCCCAGTAAGGGGTGCATGCAACACCTTACCCAGGCTGCAGTAGCAGACCTGTGGTGTCATTTTGGATGGCCTTCCAGGGGTGGCACAATACATGCTGCAGCCCCTGGTAGGCCTCTGAGGTACCTATGCCCTGGGTACATAGTATACCATATACTAGGGACTTATAAGGGCACTCCAGATTCCAATCAGAGATGTGCCTAAGGCACATGGAAACCATTTTAGAGAGGAAGCAGCTAGGCTGGGGTTCTGATTAGCAGGGCCCCAGCCAGACTAAAGTCGAAAAACAGTGAAGCATCAGCAAAAAGTGGGGGTATCCATGTGAAGCAGATCCTACTCTCCTACACCAGGTAGTCTGACTAGGGGTCAGGCTAAACATATGTCTGTACTGTTGCAGAAATTGTCTGCACTCAGTTTGCTGATGGTCAGTGAGGCTGCTTGC